>OV281090.1:19689838-20147788 GCA_923060345.2 Erebia aethiops
TCACAGCATGTGACGGCAGACGGCGAGTTGCATTGCGAATGCAGGGCCGTGTGTGGCCAACTTTATTAAAATGTTTAAATAGCCCCGTCGTGCTCTTAATATGCTACGCAAACACTGGGGTTGGACGTGATATATTTTAACCCCTAGGCAAAGGCACGTATCTTATAAATGAAGTGTGTTCGAGGGAATAATTGAAATGTTTCTTTCGATTCCAGTTTTGGAGGTTCAGGCAACTTCATAGTTTATTATTATTTGGAAAATAGCTGTGACACACAGACGAAGTTTGGCAAGTTATACGTTTCTTACCTTTCAACGGAATCCTTTTTATTTGTTTACGGAGGGGAAATCTTCATAAGAACCTATCTATCTGTGTGTCAAATTTCATCCAGATCCTTCCGACCATTCTGTCGTGATTGAGTGACAAACATCCATCCATTCATCCATACATCCATCTATCCAAACTTTCGCGTTAAAAATATTAGTTTAGATTACTTAATGGAAAGCTCTGAAATCACATAACTCCGAACTCAATCGGAATCTCCCAACGTAACCCTAATAAAGACTCAAAGTGTTAACGAGTCCAAGAAATTAGCGTCGCCAAAAGACGCTTCAGTTGGTGAGCGCCTCTGAACGTGAGAACTGCTGTAATGGCACTCGCAGTTAAAAAGGCCGTTTAGTTACGGTTCTGCAGACGACTGTACGTCCGTACTCACCACCATGAACCGTATTATACGGCTTCACTCGCATGACGTCATTATTCATGTACATATTGTTAGTACCTCAGAGGTAGGTTTGCAACCCTTCCAGTGCAACTATGTCTGTCCGGTGATATTTAGCATAATTATTCTAGTAACTGTTAGCTACAGACTTGAAATTTGGAATAGTTTGCTGTTTGATATTATGTTTACCCAACCTCATTAATAATAATATAACTATATTTTGCCCAGCTTCGCTCAGGTTAAGTTCGATTTGGATTAATTTGAAACCCCTATTTTACTAAATAAGAAATATGAATTTCCGAAAATGAAGTGGATGCCTACATATTATTAAAGCTCTGTGAATTTCAAATTTCAGCCCGATCCGTCCAGTGGTTTAAGCTGTTTGTTGAAAGTTCAGTCAGATTATACCTATAGTCACACCAACTTATCTGGCCCGGTGGCCAAAATTGTAACTAATTATGCCAATTTAAATGTGGTGTCCCAAAAACTGATCCACGCCTCTGGTGACCAAAGAGCTGGCGCTTATTTAGCCCAACGGCTTAGCCTTGCCATTCAACGAGGTAATAGCGCCAGTGTTTTGGGCATCATGCCCATTAACGATCACTTGGACGGCGTGTATTTTTTGTAAAGATTATACTTAATTAGTTTTTTTTTCTTTTTTAAAAATTTAGATTTAGATTTTAATTTATTTCTTAGTTTTAATTAAATTATATGTTGTATTGGCAATAAATATAATTATGCCTATTTTAGGTTTTGTTTTTATTGTATTTTTCATATTACATATTACACTAGCAACGCTGTCATCGAGTCATATAATTTTGTCGGACGATACTTACTTGTTTTTTAATCCACAATAATACAAAAAGTTGAAGTATTTATAGTTCCACTCAAGATTACAATACATGCGCAGTAGGTAGACGTGTCGCTGACAGCACCCCTGGATACTTGGCGCTAACTCCCGCAACTTTGAAATACTTGCGAGAATTACCTATCTGTTTATGAGGGATCACAACTTCGGAATATGTTGTACTTTACTTTTATAGAGGAGCTTGTGGCTGACACTAACATAATGTTAGAGGGTTTGTTTAGTACAAAAGTTGTACCAATTTACAACGTACGATAGATATCCACCATTATTGTATACCAGTAGATAAATAGAATAGAGAAATCTTTAAAAATACAAAAGTCCTATGTTTCATTTATTTTGTTTAATGATATGCCAACAAATACTGTACAAACAATTAAATAATACAGTTAATAAATAAATAACAATCAATAATATTTATTTGCAAGAATATGGGTACAGATAGATCTTAAAGTAGATTTAAATTTCCTAACATATTCTACCATACAATGGTGTACAAATGTGTTTGTTTTTAAAGTAATTATTTCTCTAGATCATTGAATTTATTAAGATTAAATTACATTACATTAGATAAATTATTAAAAAATTAGTCATGTCTAGTTCTAACCGAATACTTCATTATACTAAGGGCCTGTTTCACAATGGCCAAGTAAACCTTAACTAACGAATAAATTTAAAATTTTGACATAATTCCTATACAATATTTGTCAAAACATCAAATTTATTCATCAGTTAAATGTTACTCGTAGATTGAGAAACAGGCCCTTAGGCAAATATGTACAGCATTAAAGATAATCCGGTTTTTTTAATATATTTAAATACAAAAACAAAGAATCCATATCCATACTATACTTAATATTATAAATGCGAAAGTGTGTCTGTCTGTCTGTCTATCTGTCTGTCTGTCTGCTACACTTTCACGGCCCATCTGTTCAACCGATTTTGATGAAATTTGGTACAGAGATAGGTTGTATCCAGAGGAAGGACACAGGCTACCCCGGCTACATTTTATCCCGGAAAATTAAAGTTCCCGCGGGAATCAAAAACCTTAATTCACGCGGACGAAGTCGCGGGCATCATCTAGTAAAGTGAGTAAAGAATACAAAAACAAAAGTTTCGACGAAAGTGTAATTGTAAGTAGTGATGACTTGAAGAAGTTTTTAGGGTTCCGTAAAAAAGGGTGCTGTTAATAATAGGCACTACTTACTACAAACACAAAAAAAAACAGAGTGTTTCTATTGCCGTCATAATAATAAATAATAAAATAAAGAGGGGCTCCATACAAGAAACATGCAGATTTGTGAGCGCCTCTCTTGTTTCTTGTACGATGCTACGGAAGTCGGAACCCTTCGTGTGCGAGTCCGACTCGCACTTGGCCGGTTTTTTTGCGGTGGATAGTTTTTCAGTCAGGTACATAATTAAATTTCCTAAAGAATGGTCAAACTTTTACTTTGATTTAGCTGGTAATAATACTTTAATCCATCTACGCGCTAAGTTTGCTAAATTAAAGATGATTTGTGTTTTTAAGGTACCATTCGTATGCCCTAACCTAGTTTCGTATCTTAGTATATATGCCTAAAACATGGACTATTGTACCTATATCTTTATCTATCTTATCTTACTTCTTACTAATATTATAATTAATGCGAAAGTTTGGATGAATGTATGGAAGTTTGTAACTCAATCACGCCCCAACGGCTGAACGGATCTGACTGAAATTTGGAGTACATAGTCTAGAATAGGATCGGAAAATTAAAGAGTTCCCGCGGGAACCAAAAAACCTCAAACCACGCAGACGAAGTCGCCGGCATCCGCTAGTTATTGTATACCAGTAGAATAGAATAGAAAATATCAGTATTGTATTCAGTGCTTCAACTCTTAAAATTGATCACAGATGGCGCTGTACGTTGTTGCCCCGCGCTATGATGTGTGACTGGGAATATAATATAGGGAATAATCATTTCTTAATACTTTGAAGATCATCCAAGGAAGATCCCTCATCCTCGATACGGCCATCCTGAAAGTATTTTTGGAAGAGTCTCGAACCATTGGATACTTCATAGTTAACATTGGTAGAGGGACCCTAGATATTTACGTTCAAGGGCGGTTCAATAAGTAAATAACATTGTATTCTAAAAAATTCTACATCAATGTATTCTAATATCTAAACATAGCGCGTACGTACTTTTGTGATATTTCTGCATGTAAATTCTAAGTTATGTTATGATCTTTATATCATAGAAAATTATGGAATTCTCACGGGAACCAAAAAAATCTTAACAAACGGATGAAGTCGCCCTTAAAACCCTTTCATAAGAGAACTGGAACTTTATAGCACTATTGTAAGTCATAAGGTTTCTTTTTATAAATTAATTAGTATTTCGACTATTCTTAAAAACTTGTAAAAAGTCTATTTGAATAAAAAAGTTTTGAATTTAAATTAGTAAAACTCCTTTTTAGTTTTCCTGGTGGGAGGCTTCGGCCGTGTTCAAGCGATTTAGCGTTCCGCTACGATGCCGTGTGGAAACAATCAGTTACTTACAACAGGAGGTTTTTAAGTTTGTAACTCTCCAACTCCTTTAGGTCTCGCTCAAATCGTCAGATTATTTGAATGTACAGTATTTTTGATGATTGATTTTATTTATTTAATATTTTGATCTGCTGTCCTATAGACGGACCCACCAATATACAGGGCTCATATAATATGGTGAAGGTACTCTACAGGGTCCAAATAATCCCCCTTTATATTAATCTGCCGCGCTGGAGTAAATCCAAAAATCCCCTCTTGGCTCCCCTGTGGATTAAAAAAAATCAAAATAAAACAAAATTTCTCAAGAAAAGTAGGCATATTGTAACTATAGTTACCTATGCCTAGGAAAGGTACGAACTGTTGTCAAATTTCGCCAAAATTGGTTCCGTCAGTGACGTATCCAATTGTCCATAGAGGTTCAACTGTAGAGCCGTGAAAAGGCAACAGACAGACCGACGCAGACAGACGGATAAATACAGACACACTTTCGCATTGATGATAATGTAGGAGACGGGACATTAAGAGGATTGTGTGCTGGGCCACAATGCTGGTCACAACTCAATCCATTTAGCCGATTAGGCCACGTTGTATATGGCTTCACCTTTAATACTTTATCAACACTACAGCCCATTAATGTCCCACGGCTGGGCACAGGTTTCCAGTCTCATAGGAGAGAGGGAAATAGAGCTCAGACCTTTAGTGATTAGCTCAAATTAGCTATAGTCATTGAATTCATAATATAGTTGGTTCTTGTGAACCGTTTGGTATCTCAATGCAAATTATGCGATTGTGGACGCTTTTTGAGTATTCATTCATAAGTAATTGTATCCTTAGGTTGGTAAATCGATGTTTAAAGCTATGGTCTTCTAATGTTCCTAGCGGTGAAGTCTTCACCCTGGTATTCGGGGATTGGTAGGTACGTGGTTGAAATCCCGTGCGCGAAATGGTTCCTTATGATAAATTATGTTTACCTATATAGAACGTGTTCCGGGAAAATTCCGTCATATTAATTAATCACTAAGTATCTAAGCTATTAATTTCAGTAAAATTAAGGAATTTAATTAGAGCCCCGGAGTGAAGGTTTCTTCAGAAATATAATGATGACAGTTTTTTTATATATAACGAGCAAACGAGAAGGCGGGTGGGACACCTGATGTTAAGGGATTAGTGATTACCGCCGCTCATGAACATCTGCAGCACCAGAGGAACCGCCAATGCGTTGCCAGCTTTTGAGAAATTTTCTTATCCGCCCTTTGAAGAGCCCTAGATATATTGTAATCATGATCCCTCATGATTACAATATGGGGCTTTAAATTACAACACAGAAGACAAACAGTTAAACTAAAACATCAATTTACATTAACATTAATGTCTGTTTATCATAACACGATGCTGAAGGCAATATTGATAAAAGGCACAGATTATAGTAATTAGTCACATTAAATAACGCGTAACTAACTGTTACGAGTACGCAAGGTCACATCACAGGGTAATGATTTAGTACCTAGCTACGATAGTTCAGATTACTGCAGATCTATAGTGTGTTATTGTTATGTTATGTTATGGTAATGTTAGAATACCTATAGATTTTATAAAGCTTCACTTATATAAAAGGATAAATAAACTTATTTATCCTTTCACCAAATGTTGTCTGTGACAGATTGCTTTAGCAATAAGACCGCCTTTGCACATTTCTAATATGTAGTCTTACTACTGCTTTTAAACTGTATACTTACTGTATATTTTGTGTGCACAATAAAGATCTAAATTTTTAAAAAATAGTCCTCTCTCCTATGAGAGTGGAGGCCTGTGCCCAACAGTGGGACGATAATGGGCTGTAGTGGAGGAGATCAATCTGAGATAGAAACCGAGTTTCTTGCTGGTTCTTCTCGGCAGGTATGTCATTCCGAACTAGTGGTAGATTCACTCGACGATCCAAAAGAACTTGTAAAAGTTTATTTGAATAAAAAACATTTAAATATAGATTTTTTTTTAAATATAAAAATACAATAGGCGAAAATTCAAGCAGCCAGAACTTTAAATTTTACTCAAACTTAAATTACTCACCGTGGGAAATGAAACTAGCGCGCAAACACTGGCACTGTGATTAAAATTACTGTAAGTTATTTACTCACTTCCCTATTTGTGTTACGCTTGCTATTTTAGCCGTTAAAGTGATTGGAGTAAGCATTAAAGTTCGGTGCAATTTTTCACGTCACTGTATCTGTAAGCATGAGGGCACATTAGAGACTTTATGTTTCGAAACTTTTGCCAAAACATTGAATCGAACTATAATATTTAAGTTAATAAGAGCAAGCTTACTACTATTTTATTGTTAGATACCTTTATTTTAATTTAATTGGTAAGTATATAATATTATGTTAAACACTTTAGAACAAATAATAATAGGAAAAATTAACAAAAAATAAGGTTTGCACTAAAATTAATAAAAAACTCGTACGTTCTCTAGTTTTACGCAAAGTCGTCTACGTCTTACGTCTAGTTTCACCTTCGACCACATTAATATTATTAGAATTTATTATGGAAATTACAATGATATTTGGACGATTTTCACCTATCGCTAACATCTTCGTAGTTCCACCGGTTACATGAAAAATCTGTCAATTTTTTATCCATCTTGCTGTCTCATATATTTTGATGATGATTTGCGTGAAGTTACGAGATGAAAGTGTCTAGACTTCTAGAGGCACCGGGAACATACTTGATGTGTTGATAATAATCGTCATTATAGACAATTGTTAGTCGCACGACGTGTCGCCAGTGTGTGCATTAACTAAAGGCACGTGCACACTCTCAGCGGGTGTAATGGAGTGATGTGCAGCGGAGCGCGGCTGGCTGCGGGCCAACCTGCACGTTTTTGCGAAGAGCGCTCCGTGGGCGCACAGCTTTATTTGCCTCTCTTCAGGAATTCATGACGAATACCCGTACTCGACGGATTCAGGAGTCGGTGCCGTGGAAACGGTTTCAGTTACTTGAATTTCGTTTTACTCGTGATTTTTAGGCACGGTCCTTAATTTTAATCTTTTTACTGTAATTCATTACAAACATAAATATTTGTATGGCTCACTAACATTAGATGATTCTCATTTTTTTAAACACAAATAATTAATATATTTGCCATAATATACCACATAACTTTATGACTGCCTCGTTGGTCTAGTGTTTAGCATGTTCGACTGCGGCCGACGAGGTCCCGGGTTCGAGTCCCGGGTCGGGCCATAACATGTATTGGGTTTTTCTGGCAAGAAATTCTCAATACTAGCCCGAAGTTAGGAAGTTGGCGGTGTTTCACCGCCGTGCCTCGGAGAGCACGTTAAGCCGTCGGTCCCGCGGTTATTATCACTAACATGATAATAGTCGTTAAAGCCCGCCAACCAGCATTGGAGCAGCGTGGTGGGTCTAAGCTCTAATTTCCTCTCTCCTATGAGAGTGGATGCCTGTGCCCAGCAGTGGGACGTTAATAGGCTCTAGTGGTGGATACCACAACAAACATTTTTAACAATAAAAATTGATTTGAAAGGTCCCACTCACTGCGGGAAGGACTCTTGTAGCGAGTGGACAGAGTTTCAAAGAGGAACCTTCTCACAATTCGTGTTATCTCTAGAATAACCGCTTTCTGTACCAGCAATAAGGTCGCATTAAGTTAGTTGGTTGCAGTAAGGTTAATTTCGCAATTAAGTCGTTGACTGATACAACCATCAGTAAGTATAGTTCGCGGGCGAGTTGAATGCAGAACAAATGTATGGTAACACATACATTTGCTCTGCATTCAACTCGCGCGCGAACTGTACAATAATCGACATTAGGTATTATTGACAGTAGTTATACGTGTGCAACATAAATTCGCCAATTGACAAAAACATAACTAAGTGTTAACGCCAATATTTGCGTTTCGCTACGCCAATAATTCAGCCAAGTTGGTGACATAATAAAAGTGGACTATTCGGGAGCAATAATGTATACCGTGCTTTAAGGGAACATAATCTGTATTGTCTTTGGTTCATCCCTAGTGTATAAAAAGGAATTTCATATTAAATAACAGTTACTCCGCTGCAAGCTTTGACTTTGATTCGACCTTCTCCACTTACCTGCTAAATTTCGAGGACCTGCCAATCGGGCCCTCACGTGTCTGTTCAAATATCAGACATAGTGGCGACCGTGACAGGACATTTGAGAAGGAAGAAGCACTGCCAGCCAGCGTGGGTCACCGTTGTTGCCATCGCCGGGACGCTAATCGTACCGCAGCATCAGGCACAACTCAAGAAGACGTCTGTAGCCACCGCCGGGACGCCAATCGTACCGCAGCATCGGGCGCAACGTCATAAGAATTAAGAAATCGTTTGAAGCCACCGCCGGGACGCCAATCGTACCGCAGCATCGGGCTCAACGTCATAAGAAATCATCGTCTGAAGCCATCGCCGGGACGCCAATCGTGCCGCAGCATCGGGCTCAGACAGAGGGAGCACTTTAACTACCGACGGCATCAGCGAGGCCGCCATATTTCAGATAAGTGTCCAATCCCACATTCAATCACACCACATTCATCCATTCATCCAAAAATCCATTTCACAATCACCTAACTCATACATCCATCGCTCCATAATCATCCATACATCACGCACTATTCCTATAGTCATTCCACAATTGCACAATCAATCACAGACATTCAAAATTTGCACGTCATCCATTACCTACTTATCCGTTACGTATTTCATATTTCATGCAATTTATCAGCGTACGCATTCGATAGAACTGCGCGTGCGACTGAAACAAGGCGACAATCCACATATTTCGTAGGTAAAAATTCATTACAGCAATATTTTTGCATAGATCGTGCACTACGGGCGATTCAAAACCAGTTTCTTTCATTGTTCGCTTGCAGCTAACGTTCCAATATGGCTACGCTCAAAGAACTAATTATAAAACGCAATTGTGTAAAAGGGCGTGTCACTGAGTTTAAAAACTATACTGACAAATTAAATGATCAATCAGTGTTCAATACGTTACAATTAGGTGAGTTGAAGTTAAAATTAAGTGAATTCGAGCGTCTATCGAGTGAATTCAGTGATTTACAAATACGAATCGAAATTTTAAACAGTGAGTTGTTAGATTACGAGCTAGATATTCGGGAAGAAATCGAGAACGACATAGATAGTTCTATCGTTCTCGCCCGATACATTTTGTCGCGAAATACCGATGTTCCGTGCATTAAAATTACGCAAGGTCATAAGACTAGCGGTCAAGGTCAGGACGTATCGCAAGGCTTCGGCTTGAAATTACCGGCAGTTGAAATGTCAAAATTTGACGGATCAGCTGTCCGTTGGCTCGAATTTCGCGAGACTTTCCAATCTTTTATTAACAATAACGACCACATACAGCCAATTCTCAAATTTCAATATTTAAATTACTATTTAGAAGGGGATGCCGCGAGTGTTATCGGTAATCTCGAAGTTTGTGCATCAAACTACAACAAAGCTTGGAATCTGTTATGTGCGCGTAAGAGATCGGAAATAATAAACACTAATCAGGATATCGACTTTTCGAATTTTTGTTACATTAATAACAACAAAAATACACGACTTTCATCCGCTGTCGCGCCAATCGTGAACAGTACCTCTCAATCATTACATTGTGAGCCAAACAAAGTCCATTACGACTATCTCTTAAGCGATTCCAATAATCAGCTTAACTTAAAATCATTAAATAATATCAGGGAGCTAAAACATTTGCCCCAAAGTTCACTACCAATTAGTGACACCGAGATAACATGTGAGCAGCAATCTAGGACTCGCATTATTCTCATAAAATCAAATTATTTTGAGCTAACTGTTAGGGATTCACCCGCGACCTTTAAGGCGTCATTAACGTTAGCTAACTTTAATTCTAAAACTATAAATAAAATTCCAGAAATCAAACAGATCTTCGTTACTACTGAATCTGATTTTTCACACTGTAGATTTTCTGTGCTACAATGCAGCTTAGCTTATAGTATAGTATGGGTCCTAAACAATTTTAGGAACTTAGATCTAAATCAATTAAATAATCTAAAAATAACTAAATATAATAAAATAATATTGTCTATTTATATTTATAAATCTATTTTAAGACAAGAAGGTTCATTAATGAAATATTTTAATCTTTCTTTAAAGAGTTTAGTTTATGTTATCCGTTTAATTTACAATTTCATAATATATTTTATTTACAATATTTTATACCTAATTTCATTAGCCAGAACTAAAATCATACATTACATCATTATCATTCATTTAACAGAATTATACATTAGTAGTTGGTTCGAATCGTCTACGTATTCTTACGTGACTAAACGTTCAATTTTACTTGATTGTAAACATTATTTGACGAAATTATTATTTCGTTTTAAACTCACGCGTCTGTCATACGCAGGGCCACAGCAATTACTGTATTTTAATAAAGAAATAGTGTGGCTACTGGGGGGAAGGAGTTTGTGAGACGTACTGTCCGCGATTGCATAATAATTATGCAGCCTGCAGGCAAGATCAAGGTCGAACTACGAGTATGACCATTGTTAACTATCTAACATACAATTTGCCTACCTGCACAGCGGCTGAATCTCGCCATTCCTCAGTTTATAACTTTAAATATTAACTGCCGATATGAAATACTTATCCTATTAATGTTTATTTATTAAATTTAACTTTTACAATAAGCCGTAATGAAAAATTGAAGTCTTCATGATGTCAATTTCAGATTATTTCACTTCTTGAGGCACAAGCAGACGTACTACTGCCGTATCTTAGTAGTTGTCGCTCCCATTTACAAATATTTTAGGACTAAGAATATCCTTAGTCGTTAATTTCATTATATCATTAGACAAATCATTAGTCATTCATTTCATATCATTAGACTTATTAGTCGATGATCAAATTAAATATTTATGCCTTTCTATGCACAAATTAATTCTAAGACTTAGTTCATAATTTCGTACTTTAAAAATTAATATTCTCTTTTTGCCCATCTACTTATGCAGATAATTACAGCGAATTAATTATTTAAAACGAAAATCAATTCTGCAAATCAGAATTTCAAATCTATATTTAGATTCTATTTCCACAGATTAAGTAATGTAGAAAAATAATTTACCGAAAAATTAGACTTTTCGCAAGTGGAACCTATACTGAATAGTCTTCCCTTGTACGATTTCCTGTCTTCCTTTCCTGACGAATTGTTTCGTCTTTGCCCCAGGACACTTCCTGAACGGACGGCCTCTGACTGCATCGTCGTCGAAGAAGCTACGCGTGGAAGATCACGTCGCAGCATTAAGACATTGAAAATGAACTACTTGGTGCTTGGGCAGCTTCAATAGTTCCCCGCGCACAATGAAATTCTCCAAGTCGTGGTCATCAGAACCGCGTGACCAGCAGTGATGCGAAGAGGATTCACTCGCATCGATCTCCCTTGTTTCTGCAATTCTTAAACGCTAGGCGTTTCAGAGGGGGGAATTATGTTAACGCCAATATTTGCGTTTCGCTACGCCAATAATTCAGCCAAGTTGGTGACATAATAAAAGTGGACTATTCGGGAGCAATAATGTATACCGTGCTTTAAGGGAACATAATCTGTATTGTCTTTGGTTCATCCCTAGTGTATAAAAAGGAATTTCATATTAAATAACAGTTACTCCGCTGCAAGCTTTGACTTTGATTCGACCTTCTCCACTTACCTGCTAAATTTCGAGGACCTGCCAATCGGGCCCTCACGTGTCTGTTCAAATATCAGACACTAAGAAACTTGCTAAGCTCGAGTCTTGTATAAGTATAATACTTACGTACTAGCAGGAAGCATCGAGTCGTATCTTGAAGGCCTTTAATAGTTTCACTAAACTAAACCATTGATATTAATGAGATTCTCGCCTTAAATCGAAATGGTGATAGAGCGATTACACAACGATTCCAAGCAATCAAACTATTGATAGTCTGTGCTCGGTTTAATCGTCTGTTTCATTTGCCTTTAATCTGTTATCCCGCAGTCGCCGCCGCTCCACGCTTCTGAGGAATTTCATTGCTACGAGTATAAGCCGCAAAAAGTAAAGTAATTACACGATGGTGACCTACCTGGAGCTATTCAAAGTTTCTCTACGTGATTTAAATAAGAGAGAGAAATCCGTACAACAAATAACCAAACCTTCTTAGTAAATCTTACTGTCACACATGTTTGTTGTTTTGTCCTTCAATCACGCTGCAATGGAGCAACGGATCTACGTGATTTTTTGCGTGGGTATAATCGAGGGCCTGGAGAGTGGCATATGCTACTTTTTATCCCAGAAAATCACGGAGTTCTCGCGGGAACCAAAAAAACTCAATCCGTCAGTTATTTCTAAATGTGAAAGATTGGATGTTTGTCCTAAGTTTAGATGTTTGGATGCTTGTTACTCTTCACTACACAAAGGATGAACCAATTTGGCTGATATTTGGAATGGATACAGCTTATACTCGGAATTAACATTATAGGTGGATATATAGGCTACCTTTTATCCCGGATGATTAAAGAGTTCCCGTAAAGAAATCTAAAACGTTAAACCAACCGGATGAAGTCACGGGCATCATCTAGTTAAAACATAATAGTGTTTTATTTTGTAGTAATTAATTTGATAAATATTAAACCAGTTCTTTATTGCAAAACTTAAGTACCTAGTTTTCTTGATCATTAGTAAAGTCTATTTAAATAAATTTTTCATATAGCAAATGAAATCACAGCAAAAATAGCAGATAAAAATCATAATAAAAATGTTACGGTATTTAATTTTTCTCCTATAAAACTAAGGCTGAATAGAAATACGCAATGCGGTCCTACATTTTATAAATGACATCACAGTTAATCAGGTCAGGCTTGTTCACAGAAGTTCTATACCTACTTATTCCTCCCCGTCTTGTTATAAGCGACCATTTTATAGTTCATAAATGTTTCTAAAGGCTTGCGCGCACTACAGACGCGTTGAATTGCAGAATGACGCCAAAGAAATTAAGAGGAGCGTAACATCGATATATAGGTATAATATGTAGATTGTAGGTACTAGATGGGCCCTTTCATAGAAAAAAATTGGGCGTCAGACCTGTGGAACGCGCACACACCTGTATAAGCCTGTCCTTGTCCCCGTCATAGCGCTGTCTCGCTCTTCAGACTAGATGGCGTTAGTAAAATATGTCCACATTCTTTGACAGGGCCCGTCTATGTAAATTGAGGTCGTTGAAGCGCAATAATTGAGCTAACACGACCTCTCAGCAGTAGTCTCGGCAGTAGTGAGTCTTGTAAGGGAGGTACCGGGTTCAGTCCCGTTCAAATTTCAAATTTTCTCTGGTTTGGTGGGAGGCTTCAGTCGTGGCTAGTCGCCACCCTAACGCCAAAGATGTGCCGCCAAACGGCTTAACGTTCCAGACACAGTAGAACAGATTAGGGGGTAAGCATGATACGTCCATGGCGGTATGTTAATATAGTAAGTTGTTGGAAATTGAGTTGGTTTTTGTTACTACTACAAGGTAGTAGTAGACCCTCCTGGTGTCCTCCTCCAGTCACCTGGCTGGTAAGTGCCATCTAAGATAGTAACGGGATAATCTGACAATGGCAGATAAATTAAACCAATACTTCTAATCGATCTTTACACGGCATCGTACCGGGACGCTAAATCGCTTGACGGCACATCTTTGCCGGTAGGGTGTGGCCACAGCCGAAGCCGCGCACCAGACCAAAGCAGAGAAAGTTCAGAAATCATAATTCCCAAGATCAAACCCGAGACCTCCCGCTAATAAGACCATAGCGCTCAGTAGTGCGCCAGGGAGGTCGTCAGAATGTATGGCTTTTCGAAAAAAAAATTAGCTTGAAGTGATTTTTAAACATTGAAAATTTATTCATTACAAATTAATGCACCGCTTCGTTAGCATGCGCCAGGTGGGTGCCTCTTAAATATTACACGGCGAAAACTGAACAGTGCATAATGTTGTATTTGCATAAACCGTACACGGGCCACCCGTAGCATGGAGTGCACACTGAATCGCTAATCGAGGTCTTTGGAAATATAAATGAATAATTTAATGGTTGGTTTTTATCAGATGGTTGCCAGGGAATCCAACCCACGGTCTTTGGGTAAGGAGCCGCGCATTCCAAGCTACGGAGCCTGAGCCAGTGAAGACTATAGAATAAAACAAAACGACACATTGAAACTATTAAAAATATCTAATACAATGACGTCAATAGCTGAAATTGCTACATTAGATGGAACCGGTAATCCTTAAAATCACTCCACACTTTTTCAATAAACATGGCTAAGAACCACCCCAGATAAAGCTCTACTCTAAAGCTCCAGGATTACACATACATATTCACACTCCGCGGTCAAAATTACCCCTCTTTTTGTAAAGAGGTGATTAGAACGAGTCGAGCGTAAACAGATGCTATAGGTCCCACAAAACCTACGCGTCGTCGTCGTCAACCAATAGACGTCCTCTGCTGGGCATAGGTCTCTTGTAGGGACTTCCACACGCTGTGGTCTTGCACCACCTAGATCCAACGACTCCCTGCAATTCGCTTGATGCTATATGTCCACCTAACGAGGGGGTCTGCCAACGCTACGCTTTCCAGTGTGGGGTTTCCACTCTAGCACCGTGGGACCCCACCGTCTATCGGTTTATCGAACTATTGCTATTTCAGATTCACAACTCGTCGAGCGATTCCAGTAACTCTGGTTCTCCTACGGAACTCCTAATTTCTGATTTGATCCCGTAGGGGTACTTCAAACATAGCCATCTTTTTCGCCTGTCGATACCTATGCAGCAAAACCTACTAAATGGGAAGTATACAACTTAGGGGTAGGAATCTCAACATAGACCAAAATACGCAGCGCATATTAAACTAGCAGGATTAAAGTTATTGAATAGAGCCGGCTATACAGTTCTACACTTTGTTTTAATGGCTTAAACCTACATTTGCATACAATACGTGTATATTACAGCCCACTTGTCAGCAGCGGACTTAGACTGTTGGAGGCCCTCCGGTTTCTTTTATGGTGCTTTTAGGGTATATGAGGAGATGTAGAGACCCAAACAATTAGCAAGAAGCACGCACAATAAAATCCATACTTAATATTAAAATGGATGCGAAAGTCTATTTACGTCTATTTACCACGCATTCATGGCTGTTCTACCAATTTTGATAAAACTTGGTACAAAGATAGTGAGCATCCTGCAGAATGACAATTTTATCACCTACCTTTTATCTTGGAAAAAATGAGCTCCACGGGATTTATCAAAAATTAAAAATCTACGCGGGCAACGATGTTGCAGGCCTCTTTCTTGTTAGTTTCTTTCAAATTTCTTAGGATAAATCTTTCCTGCTGATAGAGAGCAAATTATACATATAAAATAGGGAATGTTAGTGCGAATTCTTTATACGGAAACGGCCCTAAGGGATTTCGAACTACAAATTGTTGAAAATAATTTATGGGATTTTACTTACGATACGGGGCCCTCCTCTGATCCAAGGCCCGGGGCGGACCGTCCCCTTCGTCCTTTAGTCCGCCCCTGCCATTCGTTGCGAATGGATTAGTTTCGCGAACACGGAGCGGCATACGTTTATCCTAGATTTAGTTTCAATCGTTTTTCCGGTGCTAAAGGCAGAGTTAGGGGCGTCACTTGACGGTATATTATATATTGGCGTGCACCTCATACAAGCCACAAGGCAACGACTATCATGCAATATTGGTATCACTTGTTGTATTGGTCATTGCTGAGGGTTGTTTCTTAATTCACGTATATTTTCAATTTAACCACGTATATTTTCCTTTTTTCTAGAATAATAATACGGGAGGCTCCTACACCCGTCTTGGCTTATTAAGTAGGTATCAGCATGGTCACATGATCGACAATATTTGCCTGGTGTTCAAACATACTCGTAATTAATAGAAAAACGTCGTATTTAATTTACTCATTTTTATTTACACGCTCAAATACCTTTAGTCTTGAATGCAAGTTATTTCTATGTCTACTCTCTAGTCTCTATGTCCCGATAAAGTTCGGTTCCGATTCAAGATTCACGCTGAATCTTGCTGTATCATCCAAAATTCTGTTGAATACTGAACCGTAAATTTGTTTCAAAGTTTGAGTGAAAGTTCAACGGTAAGTTTGCAGCCCCAAAGTCTAGAAGAAAACTTAAACAGGATTCAATTTCATTGATAAGTTAAAAAGATTTCATCCATACTTCCGTAGTTTTAATCCATACTAACATTATTAATGCAAAAATGTGTCTGTCTATGTCTGTCTGTCTGCTACGCTTTCACGGCCCCACCGTTCAACCGATTTTGATGAAATTTGCTGCAGGGATAGGTTGTATACCAGGGAAGGACATGGGCTACTTTTATCCCGGAAAATTGAAGAGTTCCCGCGTGATTTCAAAAACACCAATCCACGCGAACGAAGCATCGAACGAAGAACGAACGGGCATCATCTAGTAATGCATAACATTTTTTTTTATTGTCATGAAGTAGCTGTACGAACAGGCGTGTTTTCTTATACCCGACTACAGCAAAACCAAAAGCGCAGAATAGGTATCTAAGCCAAAAGGAAGGGTTATGTTTGTATATTTTATGTGTGTTATAGCGAAGCGCCTAAACTACTGAGCCGATTTTTATTACGGCCCGGGTTACAAATTGCTGCTGGGTGCTAAATTTTACACCAACAAAATCGACATATAACGGATATTATATTAAAAAAGTGGGGTTCTGTTGAATTTTTTCCATATTTTGTTCCTTTACTATTATTACTATTATTTGACAGAACAACAAAACCTGCAAAATAAATCAGGTAAGTGAATCTCCGTATTGCACGTATTTGTACTGCGGCATCATGAATAAGAGATGAGAAGTCGGAAACTATCTACCTCTAGCTTCTACCCTGCTAGACATAGGGGTGGAAATACAATGAAATATTTAAATAGGGTAGGAAGGTAAGTGTACCTCAATGGGCTATATTCGTATTGGATTCAACGTTTTCTCCATGACTGCATTAGAATGCATTTCGCTGCACGCGCACTGTCCTCGGATGGCAAAACGCGGTAACCTAAAGTTTATGAAATTGAGATAAGCGGTTTGAAATTTGTTATTACAAGTTATCGTAATTTTTTAATTGTCTGCTCTCGGATGACATTTAACAGTTTCAAATCCGTGAGAATGAATGAAGAATCTTAAATAAAACCTCTTTTTCATTATTTTGCCTCTATTTTTGAACTCTTAGCGCGCGCTGGGTCCATATTGCCAAGTGCCAACACCATTGATGTAGAATGTTAGTACCTATTTCTATTTAAATGGCCAACACATAAAGCACTACATAAGCAACATTACTCAAAATGACATTTTAATGTCACGTACCATATCATTCCTAAAATAAGGGTTGAATTCTAAAACACGAAAGTTTAATTACATTAATTCAACAATGATATGGCTTTAAGCGTTAGCAGTACGGCGCTTGACGCTATTTGTCAAAATGTTCAGGATTTTAAAATTACTGGTTTGCATTTTCTAAATAAATATCTACTACAGTAAAATAATTTTTAACGAGGCTAAGACGAAGCTATGTTACGGCGAATCCCGGGTTGGCGCGTTTTGTCACTCGAGCGTGGTGGTGCATCTTTCGCCGCGGGGATCGGAAGCCATCGACTTTATTGTGTTACAACCACACCTGTGTGGAATCTGCTTCGCTCTCAATCGTCATTGAATATACGGCTTTACAGAAAATCATATGTTTTGTAGAATATAGTTCCCTACGGTAAGGTAAAACGCGGGGATCTGGCCTGAAAAAAACCGTTACGAAAAACCGTTAAAATCACCGGGTGAGAGCAGTCAAAGCTTGGAGTTGCATAGAAAGGTGATAATACTACAGTAGTCTCTCTCATTTTTCTCTTGCAATTTTTGGCTTTAAAATATCATTTCCTCTCCTGTATTTTCAGTTCATTTTGAGATCTAAGTACTCATTTTTGGTTTTAAAATATCACCATGGATGTCAGAACGATATTGGCTAAGGCATACTGGTAAATATTAGCTCAAGGGTTCAGAACGTTCAGATCTCGATATTAAATCGAAACAATGAGGCGTCTCGTCAAAATGGAGAGTTAATGGATGATTACGCCGGGATGATCCCAAGTCCAAACTAATCAGAGCGCAGGGGATTACTGCGATCGCGTATAGCTGTATTATTTTAAAATTACAGTTTTATGTCACGTACCTTGACGTCCCTAAAATAAGGATTGTAATTCTAAAACACGAACGTCAACAATATTAAAACAATACGGCTCTAAGCGATGGTGGTATACTCCCTGATACACGGGTGTAACATTATGTCAATCTTTGGTTAGGTTCGCTTACGGGTTCGGTTTAGTTAGCGATGTGTTTCATTTGACCTTATGTATGCTAATGGGAGTTTTGATATGGGTAGTCCGTAGTTATTCGTTGAGTCGCTATTGGAATAGCGTATTTATGTATACTAGATGATGCCCGCGATTTCGTCCACGTGAATGACGTTTTTTTAATTCCTGTGTGAACTCAATTTTCCGAGAAAAAAAGTATAGGAGTAGTTAAATGTAGCCTATGTCCTTCCTCGGGATGCAACCTACCTCTGTACCAAATCTCATCAAAATGGGTTGAACAGGTGGACTAGAAAAGCGTAACAGACAGATAGACAGATAGACTGACACACTTTCGCATTAGAAAAAAAGAAAAAGCATTTATTTAACAGTTCTGCCACACATTTTCGTGAATATATACCTACCGAAATACTTACTAATATAATATATTCATACAGTGGTTCGACGCCCATAAAATGACGGGTCGTCTAATTTAGGATGGTATTATGACAGATGAGAGGTGTATAGCAATAGTGAAGCACTAGAGCGAGACAGATTGAAACAGTAACTAATATATAAAAATGGCATTTGCCACAGCCTCCTTTACTTTACAAACACCATCTGCCAAAATTAACATCCAGAGAACCCATACCATCGATTACAGCAGTATTATTGTGAAATGTCAGTTTTATGTCACGTACCTTGACGTCTCTAAAATAAGGATTCTGGATTATACTTAATTCTAAAATACGGATATCAACAATATTAAAATAAAAAAGGTTGGGAGAGGTAGGAAACTGCATACTAAATTGACATTGCAGTGAAAGAGTTTTGTAATGAAAACTCTGCCAGTTTCCTTCGTCACGTTCCTGCCACCCGCAGCATTGTTCTGTTTACATGCCCCCATCCAACGACTGGTAGGAAAGAACGGGTCTATTTCCCGAGACTGTGGTTAAAGCTAGATATTTTAATTGCTTAAAATGCACAAACCTCCAAAATACTGGGAGTTGATACCTGGATCCTTTGGATAGGACGCTATACTTAACAACAAGACTCTCACATGCCTACAAAACTTATGCAAAGTAGATTTTCCGTGATGCGAAGTGTGTGCAACACTTCTAGAATAAATAAATAATATTTTTCATCAAATAAACTTTTAAAGTGCTTCGGAATGCCCTCCTACCGAGAAGAACCAGCAAGAAGCTCGGTGATTTTGAAAAAAATAATTTACAGTTACATCAATGTGTGGATAGCCTAGGTATACATTATAATAAGCAACCGCAGTCCTAACCATTGTTGGAGCGACTCAATATAAGGTAAACGGTAAATGAATTGAGGAATTAACCGAACGGAATTCGAATTGTCAATTCGGAGCATAGCTATAGACTTCGTCAGATATTAATTCGGGATATTTTAATCTGTCGCCGGGATGCTTGTCGGCATGACTGCAATGTCGGGCTCAGGCGTTTGGGCGGCTATTAATTTGGTATTCCAACCCCGCGCCACCCCGGATATTGATCTCTGCATAGAGACTCTGTCCCACCCGGGACAGCCTATATTCTCTATCATTTTCATATCGTATCTTACTTGTTTTTGACGTGAAACTTCCTCGTTAATTTATCAAAATGGTGTTATTTAATCTACTTTTCCTGTACAGAAGAAGGACCTCAAAACTGGCATTAAAAAGGTCTCTGACATCATGTCTAGATGATAATAGAGTGAAAAGAAAATATGCGGAAAGAAAACTGATACGATTTAACTGATCAACTTACCCCGACATTTAGTTCCTTAAACTATTCCGCTTAGCAAATGCAAATGCTGCGAATGCAAATTAATTCCTTCTTAGCGCACTCTATATGTAAATGTTGGTGAGGATATTAAACCAATATGCTATGCTATTAACTAATTAACTACTAAGTACTTATCTTATAAGCGTAACTTTAATTAAATTATTAATTATACCTACGAGTAAATAGACCCAAATACAAGCATAATTATATAATTTACTACTGACTGTACATACTCGTAATATTATGCCAGTGATAATTAAAAAAATATGTCTATGCGAATGAATTACCTACATATTATTATAATATGATATTAAATAGACAGAATTTTGTATTATAAATTATGCCACCTTGAAGATATCCTCCTCCGTCACGCCCCTGTCATGCCACCAGGGTTGCTCTGTCTACACACGTCTCCGTCAAACCACTGGTAGTGAAATCAATGGATTTCATTGATTTTTAACATCACTGCTGACATGACAATAACATTAACTGGAAAGTTCAAGAGAGACAGAGAGGCAATTAGTAAAATATAGAGCCGGTAGTACACAATCACAATAAAAATGCGAAAGTGTGTTTGTTTGTTGGTTTATCCTTCAATCATGCTGCAAAAGAGAAACAGATCGATGCGTTTTTTTCATGGGCGTATTTGTGGACCTGGAAAGTGGAAAGTGACATACCTATACAACCTACTTTTTATCCCGCAAAATTAATAAGTTCCTGTAACCCGAAAAAATAGGGAATTTAAAAAACTTATTCCACGCGGACGAAGTCGCAGGCATCAGCTAGTTTAATATAACTAAGAGTTAAGGTTTATTGAAAGCAATTAATATTACTAATCAAGTCATTAATACAAATAAATCAAAGGAAGTTGTTTAACGCGGCACCCGAGAGGCAATCGCCGTCAAGTGTGATGGATGCTTCGCTGGAGCTGAGTGGAGCGGAGTGGAGCGGAGTGGAGCGGAGTGGAGTCGGGGACGAACGGCGAGGCGCTTATGAGCAGATCCATCAGAGGACCGGGAGTGGGACAATCAATTCTGTTACGTCATTATTGGCTTGTCGTTACAGTTTCACCAAAGAAAAGTATAGTCCACAAACTTATTTGACCCGGTGACAGCGTTGCTGTTATCGCGGAACGACGGTGTTGCTAGTAAATATTAAAATTAAAAATAAAAACAAATACTGAACACTCATAAAATTAGTTACAATTTTGGCCACAGGGCCTCATATGTTGGTGGGTATATACGAGTATATACGACCCAAAGTGGCAATACTACAGCTATGTTAAACATAGGTACTATTATCAAGAGTAAAGGAAGTATCCATTATGATATTCGGTTGCTTAATTTTTTATTAGTTAAATATAATAATTTTGCCAATAGAATATTAAATAAGTTTATTAAATTTACTATATTTTCAATGCGGCATTGTGTCTGTCTGTCTGCTACGCTATCACAGCACTTTTTACAAAAGAACAGTTCCCACAGCGTTTAAAAAACACCAACTCAGGGATATCAAGTTAAATAAATCGTAATATATGTAGGTACATCAGTAGAACTTACCGAATAGATTTATGCGTTCGACAATTATTGTCGGAACTTGCCGGAGATGTGATACGGGTCCAGAGCGGTGTATCCCTGGGGACCCGTTAGAAGAACTAGGTACTTAGTGTCACTCGTTTGAAAAAGGTAACTGCTAAGTATCAGGTATTTTACTGACTGAAACTACTTACTTATCAACGTTCAAACAAGAAGACTCAATCATTTCGGACTAGATGAAGATTCTATCTCTCTCTCTCTCTCTCTGCGTCGTATTACTCATTGCTGAGAGTCGTGTCCCTTTCCATTAATCACATAATGGTAGGGGTTTTCTTGGGATAATTATGCGGTGGGTTCCCAGGTCCAAAAGTACATACTATTTCAACTCTTAGATTAGGTTAGGTAACGACGGCTTAACGTGCTCTCCGGAGAGGGGAGACAAAAAGGTCAAACTCAGACTACCAAATTCGTCCATCCATTTAGTTACCGACTTTGGTCAGCGTTGCTTAACAATCGATAATTGCAATTGACTGATATACGTTGTCGCAACTGGGTTACTCGTCCCTCGAACCTGATAACTCTATCAGTGTTGGCTTAATTCCACTTGCAGCAAGATTACCAATCATAATTATAGCCCATCGCAACAAAAAGTGTTGTTACATACTACAGACTGGTTGCAGTTTATCATTTATCATTTCTTAGCAAAGGTATTTTTTCTAATAAAGGACTATTTCAGTCTTTAGTCAGTAATAAGTAGGTACCTACTTTTTTGGATTTTGCTTGTGACAAATGATAAATTATTTATTTGAGGTAAAAGGTACATGCAATCAATTTGCTTTATTTAAAATTTCTAACCTTCTTGTTTTTCTAACAAGTTAATAATTAAAAAAATTAAAAAACACGACTGCCCTGCCAAAAAACGAACTAAAAAGTTAAAAACGAACTAAAAAGTTAAATGATATTTTTTTGTGAATCACTGGATATTGAACTATAATGTTATATATTTTTGGAATTTACTCATCATTTTCTAGATGATGATTATTATATAGTTAATCTTATTTTCGATTATTTTTTTCAACTTTAGTCTTTAATGCGGGACCGTGGTCACCCCATCAATATTTTTTTTAATTTTACTAGCCTATGTCACCCGGAATAAGCTAGGGATTCTAACGATACCTCATTTATTAAAATCGGTTCAGGCATATAGAAATTATGGTGCAATATGCAAACTCACATACATACATACATACATGAACCCTGAAAACAATATGCTCCTTGTTTAATTAAAACATATTGGAAGCGACAAATCCCTTTTATTTTAACTTTTAAGCACACATAAATTGAATTAGTCAATTTTCCACATGGAAAGTTGGACCAGAAAAAAATATAATATAATTTTCACATGGAATAATTTGACAAGAAGAAGATAATTAATTATGACAACTAATACAGATAATATAAACGTCAAATTTTAGTATGGTGTCTATGGCCAGTGTTGCGAGTGCGCGTACAGACTCCCCCGCTGGAATACCCTTGGGTATTACTGGGTATTTTCGGTTTCGCAGAGCAGAGGGCAGAGCCTTGACAGCGTTCTGCGGACAGCGCCTTTTTGTGTGTAGATCTCTGCTACTCTGGCCACCCCGTCTATTCCAGGAAATAGTTGGTTGATTCGTCCCAAACGCCAGTGCAATGGTGGGCAATTTTCTTCCTGCAGAAGTACCAGGTCTCCCACTCGCAGGGTGCTGCCCTTCTGTGTGCGCCACTTCGTGCGCTGTTGCAGCTCGCTTACATATTCATTTTGCCAGCGTCTCCAGAAGTGCTGGCGTGCTTGTTCAACTCGCGCGTAACGTTGCAGGTTAGACGTTTTTTCTGCCTCAAGCGTCGGGTCCGGCAGCGATGTTAGCGGCCTACCAATCAGGAAGTGCCCTGGGGTGAGAGATTGGAGATCATTTGGAGAGGATGAGATAGGACACAGGGGTCGGCTATTAAGGATAGCTTCCACCTGTGCGAGCAAAGTGGAGAACTCCTCGTAGGTTAAATTACAGCTACCCACAGTGCGTTTTATATGATGCTTGGCTGACTTAATACCGGCCTCCCATAGGCCGCCAAAATTTGGCGCGTAAACAGGAATGAAGTGAAATTTAATTTGTTCGTTAGCGGAAAAGTCAGATACAAGATTTGGTCCGTTTTCCAAGAAGCTAGCGAGCTCCTTGGCAGCAGCGACAAAATTCCTCCCATTGTCACTATAAATTTCAAGCGGTTTACCCCGGCGCCCGATGAATCTACGCAGCGTTAATATAAAGGCCTCTTTGGAAAGCTCGGTTACAGCTTCCAGGTGAACGCATTTATATCTAAAGCAAATGAAAAGACACAAGTAGCATTTTGAAGTCTTTGAGCCGCGACCTTTGCGATTTAAAATAGTAAACGGGCCTGCGAAATCAATGCCAGTCGTTTGGAAAGGAAATGCTGGCATAGTACGCTGCGCTGGAAGTTGACCCATTAGGGGTGTGACCGTTTTTCCTTGAAAACGTCTGCAATTTACACAGTTGCGTACCGTTCGGCGTGCCAGTTGTCTTCCACCTAATGGCCATACGTAATTTCGCACTGTGTACAATAATAGCTGGGGACCCGCGTGCATCTGACGAATGTGCTCATATCGAAAAATGAGATCAGATAAGTGGTGCTTCGAATGCAATAGTACAGGGTGCTTCTTGTCATAGTCATATTCTGAGTGTTCTAGCCTGCCACCGACACGCATGACACCTTGTTTATCTAAAAATGGACTGAGAGATTTAAGATTGCTTTGAGCCGGAATATCACGGCCGTTAGCTAAGGCATGATGTTCATTTGAAAATGATTGAAGCTGAGCAAATTTACAAAGCTGCGTAAAAGACTGGCTTAATTCATCGACTGACAGATGTCCCGTTCGTTTAGCATGAGGGTTTTTAACATTGTGTACGAAGCGCAAAGTGAAGGCAAACGCACGTTTCAGCCTCATTAAGTTAGAAAACCTTTCGAAAGAGATAAAATTTTCAGATACTTGCACCGAATGCACCTTTATTTCAGGAAGCTCGCTTTCAACCTGCTCTCCCAAAACAGGCCACAAGGATTCCGACTCAGTTAAAAATTCCGGACCTGACCACCATAAATGAGAATCCAGGAGGCTGCTAGCCGTGGTGCCTCGAGAGATCAAATCCGCAGGGTTACTGGATGTAGGCACATGGCGCCAGTTTGCTGGCGTAGTGCTCTCGCAGATTTCTACGACTCGGTTCGCAACAAATGTCTTTAGTTTACTGGGGTTAGTGCCTAACCAGCCAAGGACGACAGTAGAGTCACTCCAATGGATACAACGTGAAATCGTGCACCGAAGAGACCCGAGAGCGGATTTGCACAACCGAGCAGCCAGTAGGGCGCCTAGCAATTCTAACCGGGGAATCGTAGTCGGCTTGCTAGGGTTGACCCTTGATTTAGCGCATAGCAATCTGACCGTTACTTGTCCATTATTGTCGACGGACCGCAAATAAAGACAACAACCGTGTGCTGTAGCAGCTGCATCACAAAAGGAGTGAAGCTCCAGGGTAACAAACGAATAGCAAAGGGCTACTCTGGGAACTTCAACAAGCTCTAATTGGCTCAGGTCTTGTCTTAACTCGTCCCATGTTTTCTGCAAATCACAAGGCACTGGTTCGTCCCAATCAACGTTACGACGCCACAATTCTTGCATGAGTACCTTGGGTCGGATTGTACAGGGGCTGATAAGGCCCAAAGGGTCAAAAATTTTAAATGAATGTGAAAGTATCAATCGTTTAGTTATATAATCGTCAGTGTGATCGGGAATGCTTACTACAATATTTAAGGTGTCAGTGGAGGGCTTCCACTGCAACCCCAGAGTGCTAGTGGATTCGCTTAGCGTTAAATTTTCGAGCGGGTCAATCAACGGACTTTCGAAAATAGAAGGTACGTTGGATTTAAATTTTCGCAATGGAAAACAACCTGAGCGCAAAACGGATACGACTGCATCCAAAATATGACGCAACTCCGATATAGAGTCGGCTCCAGTTAACAGATCATCCATATAAAAGTCGTGCTGGACGATCGTCTTAATAGAATCGTCATCACATTCTTCACCTAAACGCCATAGACATTTAGTGCTAAGATAGCTAGCGCTCGCGAAGCCGTACGTTACCGTATTGAGTCTTAGAGTTTGCAGAGGGCTATGCTCATCATTTCTCCAGAGAATAAGCTGCAAGTTGCGGTCCATCTCGTGGACATCTACTTGGCGGAACATTTTTTCGATGTCCCCTGTTAACACGTATCGGTGCTGACGGAAACGTAGCAAAATGGAGAATAGCGTGTCTTGAACCGTTGGGCCAATGTATTGCAAGTCGTTAATTGAAAGACCGGACGACGTGGAACACGACGCGTTAAACACCACCCTTAGCTTAGTTGATTCGCTTTGTTCCTTAATGACAGCGTGATGACATAAGAAATAGGACGGTTCCACTCGGGGACCGTTTAAGATAGTGCAGTGCCCTAATATGATATATTCATCAACGAATTTAATGTATTGAGCTTTGAGCTCGGGATGTGCCCTAAAACGTTTTTCCAAGTTTAAAAATCTTTTCTTGGCAGTGATGTACGAATTTCCTAAGCAATCTGGTGAATCCTTGAGAGGCAGTCGCACGCAAAATCTGCCTGTTGAATCTCGAGTTGTATGAGCCTGGAAGTGCTCCTCACAAGCCCTTTCATCTGGGCTCAATAATTTCTTGGGTGAGAATTCTTCCAGCTCCCAAAATCGAATGAGCAACTTGTCGAGATTGTCTGATGGGGAACTTGCAACTTGGAAATTGCAATTTATATTAGAGGGGCGAGTTCCTGCATAAATGGGGCCAGATAGAATCCAGCCGAACTCTGAACTTATTAGGTAAGGTTTGTTTGAACCTAATGATTGACGCTCACTTCCTACGATGTGCCAAAATAGATCAGCGCCGACTAGCACGTCGATTGGTGACGGCTTATGAAAATTTGAATCGGCTAACTGAACATCTGAAGGAATTTTGAGATTATTTGTGTTGATTGATAACCTTGGTATATCACCTGTGAGTTCCGGTAGCACTGGGCATGTCAGCTTCACTACATAGTCACTGTGCAATGATTTCAAATGAAACGAACAAACTTCTTTTGTACAGTGAGAGATTGCATTGCCTATTCCTATTAAGTTAACCGGTTCCATAGGGGATGACTGTAACTCTAATCTATCGTGCAAGTTCTTGGATATGAGGCTAGACTCCGCACCACAGTCTAGTAAAACACGCACGATCTCAGCCTTGTTATTGACTGGATTGACCGCCTCGACCAAGGCTGTGGACAGAAGCGTAACCTTATTGACAGTGTCTCTAGCTAAGTTAACAGTGAGCTCTGCTGCAGGTGGAGATACAGTTGCTATTGCAGGTGCAGCATTGTCCTGAGGGGCTAATTGTTGGCTATTACTGCAGATTAAGGAATTATGACGCCGTTTACACTTGCGACAAGATCTCGCGCGACAGAAATATACGTCGTGGCCCCTTCGGAGACAGTTCCGGCAAAGCTTTAAACTACTTACTAGCGCCTGCCGTTCTTCAATAGTTTTATTTTTAAAATTTTCACAATCGTAAATTCGGTGTGTGCCTTTGCATGCCTCACATGTGGGAGTGTGACCCTTAACAGTCTCGTTCTGCTCAGATAATCTAGCCGTGAACACGTTGGCCTGAGCCCGCTTCTTCTTGCTATTGTTGTTTGATTCAGTATTAATATTACCGCTTGAACTCGGATGGTTGTAAGTTTCTAGTATGTCAGCGCGGTCCTTAAGAAACTTATTAAACTGTTCGAGAGAAGGAGCGTCAGGGATTGAGTTTCTGTACTCTTCCCACTTCATACTAGTTTGACTTGCAAGTTTTGAAGAGACTATATGAATGATTAAAGTATCCCAGTGTGCAGTGGGCTCACCGAGGCTTGAAAGTGCACGCAAGTTTTTATTAATGTTGTCTACTATAGATCTAAGCACCTTGTCAGACTCGCTTGACTTAATATCAAAGTTCAATAATGAATTTAAATGGCTTTTAATTAACAACCGCTTGTTGTCGTAGCGTTCCCGCAGCAGGTCCCAAGCTTTATTGTAATTGGCCTCAGTGACTTCAAGATTACTGATTACCCGTGAAGCCTCGCCTTCCAGATAGGAGTTAAGATAGCAAAACTTGATCGGAGCAGGTATGCGCTTGTTGTCATGGACTAGCGAGCAATAAAGGTCTCGAAACTCGAGCCACTTGTTGTAACTCCCATCAAATTTTCCTATCTGCAAGGTAGGCGGCCTGAAACCTATACCCGATTGCTCGTTGCAACAATGAGAGGAGCCGTTAACATCTACATTAGAATTGCTAGCTTGATTGTGAGCATTCTGAAATTGTTGAGCTGTAGCAATCAAGGTAGCAAATTCTAGCTCAATGGAGTCACGCTCCTCAAGTTCCTCCTCCAACTGTGTCGGATTCAAAACTTCTATCTGACTCTGTATTTCATCGAAGATGTTACATAGACTTTCAATCTTGCCTAGCTGGATATTCAATTTAGATTGTTCTATCTCATCTAATGATTTTAGCGACTCATGTTGAGTTAGGAAATTCTTAAATTTAGTTAGACGTCCCTTTACTGAACTGCGCTTAACAATAAGTTCCCTTAATTTAGCCTCAGACATGATCCTATTTGTAAATTAATCAATAGAAATAACAAACAAACAAAAAACTTATTATATCTTACTCCAATTGTAATAGGATTTGGTATTTTTATAACAAACTTATCTGAATGTATCTGAGTCTTATCTGGATAAGCATTTGTTAAATGTAATAAAGTACAAGACTTGATATAGGCACATCAGCAAGGCTGCCTAACCTATTATTAAGTATTATATGTAAGAATATTCTGTTGAATACTAGTGTTTACCTAAACAAACTTGATGAATGTTTAATTCAGTAAACTATGTGAACATTTGCTAGAGTAGCTAGGTACCTTTGCCGCACAGAATGGAAACTACACTTGGTAATGTTAGGTGGCTTATGTATGAGATTTGGAGGGAAAGGCAGGGACACTTAGCTGACTTGGCTGACTGCTGCGGCGCTGATTGCTGACCGGCGATGACTCGATGCTAATGTGTCGTGGCTCTGCGACCACAATGCTGCTGCTTGCCCGTGTGGTGTAATGTAAAACTTGAAGGGTATTGATATCGCTTCTTGGGCCCGCTGCTGCGATGCTATTTGTGACCGGCGCGTAATTTGCCCAAAACTTTTGTTTTACGTAGGTAGGTAATGATGTCCTGTCACGGTCGCCAAATGTTTAATTAAAACATATTGGAAGCGACAAATCCCTTTTATTTTAACTTTTAAGCACACATAAATTGAATTAGTCAATTTTCCACATGGAAAGTTGGACCAGAAAAAAATATAATATAATTTTCACATGGAATAATTTGACAAGAAGAAGATAATTAATTATGACAACTAATACAGATAATATAAACGTCAAATTTTAGTATGGTGTCTATGGCCAGTGTTGCGAGTGCGCGTACACTCCTTTTTTCAGGCAGTCGTTTAAAAACTTGAGTCTTTTAAAAAAAGGCACTCAAAAAATGTTTGTGTCAACTGACCACGACCACTGTCAGAATTCCGCGGAATTAAAAATTTGACTATAGTATGTAATTATCACAGCAAAAACAAACAAAATCAAAAGTTTCGAATAAAAATGTGGATTGCGCCAAACAAAGCTACATAGCGAATTAATTTTAAAGTAATAATTGGCTTTGTAATCGTACCAGTCTATAACTGTTTTGTCATGCCACACATACGCGCCTTTCAGAGTTTGTGGGGCTTCCAGAGCAAGGTATAAAGGCGTCTCAGCAGATTCATCGGCACTGTAGAAACCCTGACCATATGTCATATCTGTCCTCACCACGCCCGGGTGCATTGAGTTGATTGCTATATTCCTGCACTCCAGTTCACGCTGATGAACCATGGTTACAGCGCTAAGAGATACTTTTGCAACTCTATACGATGAAAGTGTCGCACCATCGGCGATATCCTCACGTCTAAAAGTACCATTCTTTATCGACTCGAGATACCAATCGACGAATTCATTTACGTCAGTTTCTGAGAGGTCTTTTTTTGATAACCGTTGAATCCAATACTCGTTTCTGATATTCGAAAGATGACCGCAATTACTTGAGATGTTCACGATTCGACCATTGTTTCTAATTAATGGATAAATCAATTCTTTCAAAGTGAATATACTTTTGTAGTTAATATTAATAACTCTATTGGCGTCATCGTATGTGCTAAAAATAGGGTTAGCATCTGCGACACCAGCGTTGTTGATGAGAATGTCGAGTCCTCCATACTTTTTCTTGATATGATCTCTGAACCTCTCAACGCTGCTTCTATCAGCTATGTCAAGTTGGTGGTATTCCGGATTTAGTCCCGCCTCGTTCAATTTTGCGACTGCTTTTTTTCCATTGGCTTCATCTCTCGACGTCAAATACGTTACTCCATTGAATCTCTGACACAAGCCTTTGACTATGGCAAAACCAATACCTTTATTAGAACCCGTAACGACAGCTACTTTCGACATGACTGTTCACGTGATTTGTCGTAAGTGGTGCGTTAGATGTAATAATTTTAAAATATTGAATGGAGTTGTTATCTCTTAACAGATACGAAATAATTGATAAAGCTTGATTTAAAACGCTATTTGCTAATTTGCTGAGGTTATTAGATGACCTATTTAATTAATTAAAATGACTCAATAATAACTCTCCTTACATTGTACGTGTATGCGGCTGATAAGAGTTCTGTATCAAACATACCGTTCTAAGTTTAATATTATCTTTATACATAACATCACACTAGATGAAGCCCGCGACGTCTACTGTGTGCATTAAAGTTTTAAATTCCCGGAGAAACTCTTGTTTTTGATTGATAAATAATAGCTGTTGTGTCTACCCACTTATAGGTCCTCAGAAATACTCAGGCAGTAAATCACGTCGGTCCGTAGCTCTGTTGTGGTGTGATTGAAAGACGAACAAATACAGATTCGCATTTGTTAAATTATTCGTTCGGACGGGTAGTACAAGATGTACGTGTGAATAAAATAAGTGAGAATTTCAGATCTTCGAAATATTTTGTTTGCAAGAGTATGTATAGATAAAGAGTAAGTATGTATAACATGTGTATGTATGGTATGTACTCGTAGTTTAGATGACATCAAAACTACATACCAAAAATATTATACTAACCTATCATGCATCATGCAAGTAAGTAATTTGATCAGAACGTTGGCTACGTCTGCAATGAGTTAAATATAACCTACCAGGATGAAACGCTGGAATTAATAAATCCTGATTAAAATTTTCTACTACCGTCCACGAAACATGTGACTTTTGGATTTTTGGCGTTTGGCGTTACGCCAGCCAGAAAATTTGTAAACCTTTGCAAATATTGGATCAAAAAATCAGAGAGGCGATAGCGCCAGTGTCTTGGATGGCACCCATGAACGATCATTTAGACGGTGTATATTTTTTGTAAATATCCTACATTTTTTGTAGTAGTTATTTGTAAATATTTTAATTATTATTTTTATTATAAGTTTGTTATCATAAAATTGTCTCTATTCTTATTTCGCGGTTAATAATAATAATTGTTGAGGGGCGAGTGGCCTAGTTGTGACAACGCATATCAGTCGATTGCGATTGTTAAGCAACGTAGACCCAAGTCGGTACCTAGATGGGTGACCGAATTTGGGGGTTCAAATATGGCCTTTTCGTTTCCTCCGTGCCTCGGAGAGCACGTTAAGCCGTCGATCCCGGTTATTATCACTAACACTGATAGTAATCATTACAAAAAGAGTTTTAACTCTTTTTGTAATGATTACTCTTATTCATAACTCTTATTCCAGTCGTATGCGGAAAGCGTGGGCACCCACCGCATTATTATCCCAAGAAAGCTCCTACTATTATGTGATTAATAGAAATGGGTCACGACCCTCAGTAATGAGGAATACGTCGCGAAAAGAGAGAGAGTAATAATTCAAACAAAGATTAAAACAAACATATTTTAAAATATTATGAACTTTATTAAAATCGATTTATGCTAATTTTCACTCAAGGTTTCACTTTTAAAGTAGTAATCAGCTTTGTAATCATACCAATCCAGCACTCTTCTATCATACCACACGTAAGCGCCTTTTAAAGTTTCAGGAGCATCAAGTGCGAGATAAATAGGAGTCTCAGCAGCTTCCTCTATGCTAAGGAAACCAACTCCATGGGTCATGTCTGTACGAACTAGGCCAGGATGAATTGAATTAATGGAGATATTGTTGGACTCTAATTCACGTTGGTGGACCGTAGTGATGGCACTAAGAGCTACTTTTGAGACTCGATATGAAGCAACAGTTGCCCCATCGGCGATATCCTCACGATTAAATGTACCATTCTTTATCGACTCCAGATACCAATCAACGAATTCATTTACATCAGCTTCTGTCAAATCTTTTTTAGATAACTTTTGGACCCAGTACTCGTTTCTTATGTTTGATAGATGACCACAATCACTCGATATATTAACAATACGTCCATTGTTTCTGATTAAAGGGTAAAGTAATTCTTTTAAAGTGAAAATGCTTCTGTAGTTAACATCGATCACATTTTTCGCATCTTCGTATGTTCTTGAATTCATATCGGCATCAAGGACGGCTGCGTTATTAAAAAGAATATCGATTCCTCCATATTTATGCTTGATATAATCTCTGAATTTCTCTACACTGCCCCTGTCACTAACGTCGAGCTGATGGTACTTCGGTTTTAGTCCTGTTTCTTTTAATTCGGCAACTGCTTCCATTCCTCGGGTTTCATCGCGCGATGTCAAGTACACAACTCCTTCAAATCTTTGACACAAGCCTTGCACTATGCCGAAGCCGATGCCTTTATTCGAGCCCGTTACGACCGCGACTTTCAACATGACTGCTCTGGTGCGGCGTTGTTAGCAAACTATAGATTTGAAGAGTATAAAAAAATAATAGCTAAAAGTATAAAAACTTGTCCCTTATCTGAGAAGGTAAATTCGTTGTTATTGTGAAGAATTATCTTAAGTAATGTGATATTATGTTATGCTTATCTGTTCATAATAAATGTTGACAACTATACAGCTCGCAATTATATTATTACCATCGATAGATTGACCAAATAAATGAAAATTCTAAATTGTCCTTTAGATGGCACGACATGGACACAAGCTTCTCTCCCAGTTCGATACGGTGGTTTAGGCATTCGTAAAATTAGTAGTGTATCATTACCAGCATTTCTATCTTCTGCTTATGGTACGTTTAAGCTCTTTGGGAATATTATAAACCATTCATTAGGTTCCATAGAGCCGTCGTATTTGGCAGAAGCTAGAGTTGCTTTCAATGTGGCATGTCCTAGTAAGGAACCGGTATCTTTGTTCTCTCAAAGACAATGGGACGACGCACTGTGTTCGGATGTCTTGCAGGAACTTATAAATTCATCAACTACTGCAAGCGTCCGTGCTCGCCTTCTTGCGGTGTCTACGAGGGAATCAAGTTACTGGCTTCAAGCTCTCCCCTCTAAGCATTTAGGCACTCTGTTGGACCACCTCACTCTGACGATTGCGGTTGGTCTTAGACTTGGCGCCAAGTTACAACAGCCACATCTATGCCACTGTGGTGGGTCAGTGGACGCGTTTGGTCATCACGGGCTTTCTTGCATTAAAAGTGCCGGTCGTCTATCGCGTCATGCTTCCCTGAACGACATCATTCGTAGGTCTCTTGCCACCGCTAAAGTGCCTGCAGTATTAGAGCCAAATAGCTTGGCACGCAGTGATGGTAAGAGACCAGACGGGATGACTCTGGTTCCGTGGAAGCTAGGAAGGTCGCTTGTTTGGGATGCCACATGCGTGGATACGCTGGCGTTGTCACACTTGCAGGCGACCTCCATGACGGCTGGGGCGGCGGCCACTAATGCAGAAAGAGCCAAAAGGCGCAAATATGAAACTATAGAAAATAATTTCATATTTGTGCCTTTTGGTGTTGAAACCATGGGGTCGTGGGGCGAAGATGCTAGATCCTTTTTTAAGGATCTATCTTCTCGTCTCACAGAGTCCACAGGTGACCGGAGGGCTGGCAGTTACCTCGGCCAACATATAAGTTTGGCTATTCAGCGGGGTAACGCAGCCAGCGTTCTGGGCACATTGCCTCATTGCAGCGGCATAGATTATATTTTTAATTTTTAGTTTTTAGTTTTTAATTTAGATTTTAAAGATATTTTAAGAAATTGTATATAAATAAATAATAAAATTAATTATTAAAATGAAATACTTTTTAAATAAATGAAATAAAATAATAAACATAATAATTAAGTAATCTGCACAGACATGGTTAAAATGTACTTATAACGTTGTTAGAAAAATATGATAATTTGTAGTAGGTACCCGCTACATGGACTCCAAATGAAATGAACGCTATTCTAACATACCGGTAGACTATTGCAATCATAACAACACTGATAAGAATTTTTATCAATAAATGTAGATAGATAATACGTCTTATCTGGTAAATATGTGGGACTCGAAAACTATATCAGTTAATAAGTTGGAACTGTAATTTATATTAAAAAAAACAGTCAAATGCGAGTTAGAAGTGCACACAAAGGGTTCCGTACTACCACACAATATAAATAATTATTTTCGTAAATAGTAAAAAAGATGTCATATCAACTCGTAATCAGCTGTGCAATAATTGGCTTACATGTGGTAAGGTCTGGTAGCGCCTGACAAACAATTCGATACTATGAGTATGAAACCCTAATTATACTTCGGGTCTTAACCGAAGACGATTACATTATTTACTTGCAGCAGTACATGAGTAGGTGCTATCCTTATCACACATTTAGAGTAAGTAACAAGCTAGAAAGAGAAAACAATATACCTGTCTGTCCCACCACTCCCGCGCCACCCGGGCGCGGGGGCGGTGTGACAACTCATTACGTGATTTTGTGTCGTCCGAGTCACACAACTATTTTTCTTTCTTTCTTAACGTTATTTCATTGTTTGTTAATTTTATACGATCGGTAGACTATGCCGAAAAGAAAACGTTCCGTGGATAGTGATTATAATAGGTTGGCCAAAAAAGTGAAAAGACTGAGAGATAAGTTAAAAGAAAAAAGGAGACACTCTCCATCGGTTTCCTCGAGCACTTCGTCGTCGAAAGCAGAGTATTTATCAGAACCGGAATACGATAGTTATTATCCAGGTAACAAATTTAGTTTTGTGTACAAAAATTTTTTAACTACCCACTTACCTCAATAAAATTTGATTGGTGAAAGTTGTAAAATATGTCGTTATGTCTTAGGCATTAATTATTCTAAGTATAGGATCATTTAATTGATATAGTCGTTACAATAGTGCTAACAAAACGTCGCCTAGACATGGTCCAATCTATGATTTAATAAATTTAACCGCCACAACACCGAATTATTCGGGACTGAGTCCCATTGGACATGGGTACCTAACTTGGGCCCCCTGCTACTATTAGGGATTTCTAGAACATAGTCAAATGCACGGGTACCTATCTTGGACCTGTTGCCTACATTGGGTACCTACCTTGGACCTAAACAAGTTTATGGGTAGCCTAGCTTGGACCCAGATCTGAAGTATTACACTCCACGATAGTGTTATAAAATTTAAACAAAACAATTTTATAAAAAGAATTCGTTAGGTGAATTCAAATAATCATAATATTATGCAATACGTGTTATCTTACTCCCGCCGTTTCCTTTTATTATTCTATCTCATATTTAAGTGTATCTCAAGACTAAGCAGGAATTTATTTTCCCTTCTAGTCGATGACCTTCCAAATCAGGAAGATTTGGATGGTCTTACGAATGATGAGGAGCGCCCAGTACAGATGGAGTCTGTAGTAGTCATACCAGACAATGCGTCGACCCCAATGGAGGCAGATGCTCAGTCACTTACCGTACCAGAAGCTAGTAACGGGGACGCGGTGACTAGCTTGGATCCTGAAATTTTAAACCTCTTAGGCGAAGATCCCGCCGGTAAAAAAAGCCACGGTGAGGGTTTACATAAGGATGTTGCACCAAGATGGGCACATATCCTCACTAACGGTCTACAGAAGGAGACCGTGGCGGATTTACTAAAACTTTACCTACCACCGGAGAACTGTACAAATATTTGTGCACCCAAACTTAACCCAGAAATTAAGGCTGCCCTGCCCGATTTAAATGTGAAACAGGACATATACAGCCAAAATAAACAGAACCAACTAGGATCTGGCCTCACGGCCCTCGGACAAGTACTAAACTGGGCTTTGACATCCAATAGTATTGTCCCTCCCGAAATAATAAAAACCTTGAGTGACGCTGGGAGACTTTTCTGCGACAATCATTACAGGGAGTCATTATCTCGTAGATACGCGATTCTCAATGTCCTAAATAGAAATATTAGAGATACCATTAAGGACACAAAGATCAACGAGAATCTCTTTGGCTCTGACCTAGCAGACCACCTAAAATCATCAAAAGCCATAACGAAGACTGCATCTGAAATGAAGTCTAGGCCGCGCCCACCATACAGGACTCCAGTAGTCGGACAGCCTCAGAGAGGAACTTTAAACTCGAGGGGGACTTCGCGTGCGGCGGCGACGGAGCCCCGGACGGCCCCCGCTCCCCGCCGGCCGCCGCCGCCCCCGCCGCCGCCGCCGCGGGACAACCGCCAGGCTGCAGCGCGGGGTCGACAACGTCACACCGGCTACTCCCGGCAGCAAACGAGGAGACGATAGAAGTTACACAGGTAACTATTATTGCTGGACGTTTGAAGTATTTTTATAATAAGTGGACTGAATTTACTGATGACTGTACTATTCTAAGTTGGGTCGAAGGTTATAAAATACCATTTAAAGAAGAACCAGTGCAAACAGTTAAACCAAAGAATAGTGCCTGTAATTCTAAGTCTCAAATCGCTATAATCGATAATTGTATTTGTGACTTATTAGAGTCAAAGTTCATTTCACCTTGCACACCTTGTGAAGGTCAATTTCTTTCACCGATTTTCACGGTGCCTAAGCCGAACGGGACACACAGATTTATTCTAAATTTAAAACAGCTTAATAAGTATATTAAGGCGGATCACTTTAAGATGGAGGACTATCGTACCGCCCTAAAATTATTACAAAATAACTATTATATGAGCTCTATTGATTTAAAAGACGCTTATTTTTTAATTGCAGTTGATGAAGAAGATAAAAAGATGTTGCGTTTTGAATGGAAATCTCAATTATATCAATTTAATGTCCTCCCGTTCGGCCTTTGCACCGCACCTTATGTTTTCACAAAACTGATGAAACCGGTTTTACAATATTTGCGCTCATTAGGACTAATGTCAGTGGTGTACTTAGACGATATTTTATGTATTGGTAGTTCATATACTGAATGTGTTCTTAACGTCACAAAAACCAGAGAAACATTGGAATCATTAGGCTTTGTAATAAACACTAAAAAGAGTGTTATGGAACCGAATACTACCTGTAAATTCTTAGGTTTTATTTTGGACACCAACCGCATGACTATTACCCTACCAGAGGAGAAGAAAAAACGTATTAAGCATAAAGCTAATGAATTCATGCAAGAAAGCAAATGTTCTATTAGATATTTCGCAGAATTCATTGGACTGCTGACCTCCGCATGCCCAGCCGTAAGTTACGGCTGGATGTACACTAAGTTGTTCGAACGTGAAAAATACTTAGCATTAAATTCTACTCATGATTATAATAAACAAATGAATATAAAACATTATCTAAAAAATGAATTTTCATGGTGGATGGAAAATATAGATTCATCATTTAGCCCTATTCGAAAAAATAATAATTATATTTTGGAAATATTCAGCGACGCTTCTAGTACGGGCTGGGGTGTCGCATGCGGAGATCGGCGGGCAAATGGAAACTGGACAGAATCAGAATTAAACCTTCATATAAATACGCTTGAACTAAAAGCAGCTTATTATGGACTTAAGATATTTACTCCTGACTTACGTAATTCCGATATTTTATTGAGGATCGACAACACCACTGCTATAAGTTACATAAATCGAATGGGGGGGGTTCAACACCCTCACTTAAATGAATTAACTCGAAATATATGGCAGTGGTGTGAAGATAGGAATATTTTTATATTCGCTTCCTATATAAAATCTTCGGATAATGTTATAGCTGACACGGAATCTCGTCGATTTAATATAGACACGGAATGGGAAATCAGCGAAACGGTCTTTATGCGAATAACCGAATTGTTAGGTAAACCTGAGTTTGACCTTTTCGCAAGTGCTCAAAACAATAAATGCGCCAGGTACTCATCTTGGAAACTGGATCCATTTTCTGAGGTAGTCGACGCATTTACGTTTAGTTGGCATAGCATTAACTTTTATGCATTTCCTCCTTTCAGCCTGATACCTAAAGTATTAGAGAAAATAATTTCAGACAAAGCAAGAGGTATCCTAATTATACCCGACTGGCCTGCCCAGCCATGGTACCCCTTGTGGTCACGACTTGTTACGTCTAAAAAGTATTATTTCGGTCCCGACAAACACTTATTGTACTCTCCTTTCAGGAGCTGTCACCCACTTCATATGAACCTTGTCCTGGTGGCAGCGAAATTATCCGGGAATCGATGATCCGGCGCGGTGTACCACTTACCTCTTTAGAAATAATAATGGCATCGCTTGCACCAAAAACCTTACTCAGTATAGTAGCTCTATACAATCTTGGTGGTCATATTGTATGATTAATAATCTAAATATCTTTGAAGCTAATAGTTATAGTGTAATGTCATTTTTAACACAAAAGTTTAATGAAGGAGCTAGTTATAGTAGTTTAAATACACACAGATCAGCGTTATCAATAATTCTGGGTACAAACGTTACTTTAAATGATATCATTAACAGGTTTATGAAGGGCGTTTACAGACTTAGCCCCCCTACACCTAAATACGATTCAACTTGGGACACTAATATAGTTATAAGCTACCTATCTAATATGTATCCATATGAAACAATTTCTTTATCAAACCTGACCCTTGACCCTGAAAACCCTAGCATTTGCCCAGCTTTAGCACTAAAAACGTATATAGAACGAACCCGGGATTTGCGAAAAAATAATGAACACCTCTTTGTAGGAATACGTAAACCACATAACAAAGTGGGAACTCAGACTCTATCGCACTGGGTAAAAAAGGTGTTACAGGACAGTGGCATAGACATATCTATATTCGGTGCTCACAGCACCAGGTCGGCATCCACATCTGCCGCCCACAGATCCGGGGTTAATCTAGAGGTGGTTCGCAAGGCTGCAGGCTGGAGTGATTCATCTAATGTGTTCCTTAAATATTATTGCAGGGAAGTCGAATATACAAATCAAAATGATTTTGTTAACGCAGTATTTAATGTTCATTGAAAAATTAATGATTACAGTTCTATCGACTAGGTATTGACACTTATATCATCATTAATTAATAATATTAAGCGTACGATAAGTGTAAAATAACCGTTGTCTATTGGTAATAATTTTTTCTTTCTTTTTTCATATATTGTTCAATTATTTTTTGAGGTATATTAAACGTCATAGTGCATTGAGTGACACATTTTATTTTTACTTTTTACTAGTACACTACAACGTCACATGTTAATAAAAATTGCCGCTCTAAACATCTGCAAGTAAATAATGTAATCGTCTTCGGTTAAGACCCGAAGTATAATTAAGAATCAAACGAACTTACCTTGTGAAGTTTGATTCCAATTATGCGAGGGTCTTAACCGAAGACGATTACATCGTCCCATCCCGCCCAGACCCTCTTCGAACTTAAAAATAAAATGGTCAATAACAACACAAAATCTCAGGTCTCTAAAATAATGAGTTGTCACACCGCCCCCGCGCCCGGGTGGCGCGGGAGTGGTGGGACAGACAGGTATATTGTTTTCTCTTTCTAGCTTGTTACTTACTCTAAATGTGTGATAAGGATAGCACCTACTCATGTACTGCTGCAAGTAAATAATGTAATCGTCTTCGGTTAAGACCCTCGCATAATTGGAATCAAACTTCACAAGGTAAGTTCGTTTGATTCTTAATTATTAACGATTTTCGGATTTTTTCCTAAACTTGTGTTGTGAGACCATACTTCTTGACAAACGACTTACTTTCATGATTCTAGTTCAACGGGAACTTCCTGGGAACAGGAACGGGTTTTGATTTATTGGCGAGTGTCAAAGTAGGCAAAATATATTATATATATATTGCGTGGACTAAGAACTTAGAAGCTTAATTTTTTACAGCTCCAACGGACTGTATACCTAAGTATTTGAGATTAATTTCCCGAGAAACACAGACAGACAAGCAAACAGATAGACAGACAGATAAACAGGAAACGAAGTGATCCTATAATAAAGGTGCCTTTTTTCTTCTTGAGGTACGGAACCCTAAAAATTTTATATAATGCTTGGATATTTCCGTGTTAATAAGAAGCCTATGTAATTATGTGATTCTTGTAGCATGTACCTTTTGTCAAAATTTTAAAGTGGGTGGGTCTCAAAAAGGTAGCATACAGGCAGACACTTCGCAATTATGATACTAGGAATATTAAAAAAATATCAACACGTTCAAGGTCTTTGGTTTCAAGGGTGGAGCATCCAGAGCTAGATAGATTAGGGTTTCTGCCGCTTCATCCATACTGTAAAAGTCTAATCCTTTTGTCATATCAGTGTGTACCAGTCCAGGATGCATCGAATTAATAGAAATGTTCCTAGACTCCAACTCACGTTGGTGGACTATTGTTATAGCGCTAAGAGCTATACCTTTGCGACTCCATATGCGGCTACGGATGCCCCATCAGCCATATCCTTACGATTAAATGTATCATTTTTTACCGACTCAAGATACCAATCGACGGATTCATTAACATCAGCTTCTGTTAAATCTTTTTTGGATAATCTTCGAATCCAATACTCGTTTCTTAAATTCGAAATATGACCACAGTCACTCGAAATATTGACGATGCGATTATTCTAATCATTCACTTCTAATCAATGGATAAATCAATTCTTTCAAAATGCTTTTGTAGTTAATTTTGATAATCCTTTTGGTATCTTGGTATGTTATAGAAAATATTTCCCCGGCGACCGACGGCTGCATTGTTATTAAGAATGTGGGCTATTTATTTATATTATTAATATTATTTATATTATTAATGCGAAAGTGTGTTTGTTTGTCGGTTTGTCGGTTTGTTGGTTTGTCATTCAACCATGCCGCAACGGAGCAACGGATCGACGTGATTTTTGGCATGGCGATAGTTGAGGACCTGGAGAGTGACATAGGCTGCTTTTTATCCCGGAAAATTAAGGAGCGGGTATCAAAAAAACTTAAACCACGCGGACGGAGTCGCGAGCATCAGCTAGTAATTTTAATAATTTTAAACTTACTAATTTGCCAAGGACAGAGTCATGTGGAATTTAAAATTTTAAGTAAGGAGCTATTTTTCTGTCATTATTTTAAACTTGTCATGGTTAGCAAGAATATATTATGGATAGAGTATAGGTACTAAAAAAATTCTACATCAATGGATAGAGTAACAAATATCTGCCGGCTCCTTCAGGATTTCACTTCCTGTTTTATCGATTAAATTTAAATTTCTTCAGCAATTTTGCGAACAATGGGCAAAGAAAACGGCCACTTAAATGGGCTAGCATTAATAGTTATGAATTATTATCTCCCATGAATAGTTATAAATTATATTCATAGAGAAACATACGATCGGATATTAGCAGCCTATTGGCAGGAAAGTGAAGACGTTTCACTTCATTTGCACATTCTTAAACATATTTAGACTTTGACTGAATATAATTTGTCAACGTTACAGGAAAAATATAACGGTCCAACAAATATCTTCTGTCTTGAATCAAGATTACGATTTCAGATATTTATAACTCGTATTATCTCTTGAGTTTTGAGTCATCAAAGTTCTCGTTAAGCTATTTGAATAGATAATCCATTTTTATTATTATTATTAATGCGAACGCTTGAGTCTTGACGATTTAAGTGGCACAAGTTGTCCCACGTGAAGACATGTCTGTTTGTTTGCTCAATCAAAATCTGTTGAAAAGATTTACGTTACGCTTTAACGGCCCAACTTTTCAACAGATTTTGATGAAATTTGGTACAGAGATAGGTTGTATCCCAGGGAAAGACATAGGCTAATGATGAACTAAAAATACTGAATATATCCTACTTAATATTATAAATATGGTGGTTTATACGTTTGCAAATTTACATATTTGTTCATGCCGCAACTACTGAACCCATTTGGCTATAGGATAAACCCTGAATTAACACGTAGGCTAGTTAGTAAACGCTGACGAAGTCGCGGGCATCATCTAGTAGTTTATAATATTATAACAAAACGCCAATAATAAGTTAGAACAACTTATTATTGGCGTTTTGTTAGCGTTGAACACATATTGAAAACTAACTTAATTTGATTACTTTATTTGAACACCGCAAATAAATAATGTCTATTGTTTTAACTTCACTACTCAGTCAAAATCTCAACAACAATGCAAATATTCAACATCATGTAATTTGGTTTCCATTAACTTCATTTAAGAAAGTTTTATGCGAAACCTAAGCACATCTGCGAATTGAAATGTGGACTGGAGCACAGAATATACATTAGTATACTATACGGGAGTTTAATTAGTTAATTTACTTTTCTGTATCGCGGTGTACATAAACATAGGGGTAAAGGGGTTGTGTGGGGGGGAGGGTGAGTGTAAAAAGGGGGGGTGAGTCCTAATGGACTCGTGTGGAATGAATAATTCACAGGTATTGAATTGAAGCGGTACAACTTTTGCTCATATTTGAATTAAAACTTCCCCGCGGAGGCAGAGGTGAATGCAAAAGCGATAAGGTAAATTATTCAGCTACGAATATAACATATTCGTCTTATCTACATACCTATGTAGATAGTTGTCTTAACGTGCGGAGGTCCCGGGTTCAATCCCCGGCTGGGTCAATTTGGGAATTTATAATTTCTGAATTTTTCCTGGTCTGGCCTGGTGGGAGGCTTCGACCGTGGCTAGTTACGACCCTACCGGCAAAAAACGTGCCGCCAAGCGATTTAGCGTTCCGGTACGATGCCGTGTAGAAACCGAATAGGGTTTAATATAACTGCCATGCCACTAACAGGTTAGCCCGCTAACATCTTAGACTGCATCATTACTTATCATCAGATGAGATCGCAGTCAAGGGCTAACTTGTAGTGGAATAAAAAATAAATGTTTTCGGGTTACATTTTTTTTTTGTTTAATGTACGAGTATGTCGGTGCATATCTCCGTGGTTTCTGAACCGATTTAAAAAAAAATTTTTTTCGGTGGTTAGAGGAAGCTCCACAGGTGGTCCCATAAAATCTTACTCCAAATCCTCAATCCTGATGCTGTAGGTGTACCGTACTACATGAAATCCTCAAAACTAGAGTTAGGAAATTTTGATGGTGAATTTATATAGTACGTATCAAGTCAAGCAACGACTTCATACTTAAACTCAAGTCCCAACTCCTCAACTCTGATGCTGCAGGGTACTGCATTCTTAAGCTGTGGGGATTTAGAGTACCTACACTAAAAAGTTAAAAATAAAAATTCTTTCCAAAAAACCCACTTCCAAAGCCACTGTAAAGTAAAAAATAATTTTGATTTCAAAGATAGGCAAAGTTGACGTGTCAGGCTCGCCCGACTTCAACATAGTGTGTAGACATCAAAAATATTTACTTACAGTGGCTTTGGAAATCGGTTTTTTGGAAAGAATTTTTATGAAAATAAGACTTTTATAACGTCAAGTTCTGTTATAAAAACTTGACTAAATGAATTACTAACATGAATGCTAAAAGGATGGAATTGTCTTGTATGTTACGGTGAAGGCGATTTAATTAAAGCATATCTCGTGAGCCGCCGGCTGGCTCATTGCCAGGCGCGAGGCCAGAACCTATTACCTATTCTGTGCCAGAACCGCGGCGGTTTTTTTGGACAGTGAGAAGACGCCCTGAGGATGTTCGCGGACGAGCCAGCTTTTCATTAAGGGTGAAAACACACTAAATACAGTACAGGATGTCACAGGACGAAACGCCTGCGTCGTATTGGAAACACGTTTCATCCTGTCCCGGTACTTGGTGCAGGTCCATGTAAAAGTACGTGAGGCCCCATACAAACTCATACAAACAATATTTGCCGATACGTGCCGCGACGCGCCCTGCGGCTCAAGTAGACCTTTGTTTGTCATCTGACCTTCGCAACAGGTTACAAAATCAACTCTGACTAATACTCAAATGTTTTTTATTCAAATAAACATTTACAAGGACTTTTCAACCAATATTATAAATGAGATAGTGTTTTTGTGTGACTGTCCGTCTTTCTGTCTATTACCTTAACACGGTATGTTCATTTGGCGGCCCAGATTTTGACGAAAGGTAAAGGAAAGGTAAAGATATTGTACAGAAAGGTTGCATCTCAAGGATGGACTACTTGTATTTAGTTTGGGTTACTTTTCATCCCGGAAAATCAGTGAATTCCCGCAAGTATCAAAAACGCACCATGGTGATTAGTGACATAGTCACGGGCATTAGCTAGCATAATATACCTATTATGCTCTCACGCAATCCTTCCGTCTATGATACCTCTGACTAGTGGAGACCTTACAAAACTGTAGGTGTGTTGATTCCAGTAGGTACTTCCGTGTGCTTCCGTTGATGCTGCGGCCAGTTGGCGCGGCGCCAACAGACAACAGTCAAATGTTAAGCTCGAGGGAAGACCTCCACGTGATTTATGGTCGCCTGGTAACTAGGTTCTCACCGACACCAAATAGCGTCAGTTTACAAGTACCTACCTAGAAGTAGTCTTTTTAGATTTAATAAGTGTTTGCTTAATTTATTAGTTTAGTGTCAGTATTATAAAAGTTATTATAAAAATAACTGAGGTTCATGGCGGCTCTTCTCTGCAGAATAGGGGCACAAACACACTAGGGACAGGACAATTCAAAAGCGTAAGGGTAATTTGTCGAAATGCTTAAAAATTATAGATAGATCGAAGCGCATGTTAAAACTACACCTAACGGAATTCAAACCATCGATTTTCGACTAGAGCAGTGTTCTTAGCCAAACGAAACGAATGAAATAGTAACTAATTAATATTATTATATATTATAATTAATTAATATGAACTCCTAAATTTTCCCGGATAAAAAGAATGCCTATGCCCTTCCCCGGGATGCAACCTATCCCTGTAGTTGTACCTACCAAATTTCATCAAAATTGGTTGAACAGATGAGCCGTGACACACTCTCGCATTTTTATAATATTAGTATGGAAGTATGGATTCGGTTAAATAAATTATTAGTTAAATCTTCTATTTGTCCCTGGTGTATTCTAGCTCTAAAATGTAAGCTCTTATGTATAGTGTTTTCTGAAGTGTTAAATTACATGACACAATTTCAGGCCTCGCTGTAGTAAAGTGTAATAATAATATCCTATTACTGCCAGACCGAACTCGCACGCCACAAGCGACTCAGCTTATTAACTGACACGGGTTTGAACACACAGACATAAGGTCTTGTGTTTAAGTTTAAACGGTTCCGCTGAGTTAATATCAATCTTCGCAAAATTGAAGTAGACCGCGTGCTACAATATTCAGTAGCTTCACTTCAAACTTAAAATTATTAGTTTCATATAGTTCAAATTTATCATTAACTTACCTTTGTATACCTAGTGTACCTACTTAACATTATATTATGTACTAGGCATTTGCTGATGCTCGCGACTTCGTCTGCGTGGTTTAAGATTTTTGATTCCCGCGGGAACTCTTAATATTTCCGGGACATAAAGTAGCCTATGTCACTCTCCAGGTCCTCGACTATACCCATGCCAAAAATCACGTCGATCCGTTGCTCCGTTGCGGCGTGATTGAAGGACAAACCAACAAACCAATAAACCAACAAACAAACACACTTTCGCATTTATAATATTATGTATACCTACTGTACTGAAATTGTAGTGAAACTAGACGTTGCCCGCGATTTCGCTTAAGAACGTGGACTTTTGTTTTTAGAAATCCTTTGGAACTCTTTGATTTAAGTATAGATAATAAGTTTAGAGCTGTAAAGGTTACATCTCGGAAACGGATGCAGGCTATGTATGTAAACGATGTACCAACTTTCAGCAAAAATCGGTAAAACGGATTTTATTTTATTATAATTATCTATTCATTTAAACCTACATGTATCGTGAAAGGACCAATAGACCTCCAGGAAAAAAATGATTTTGATAGCTCATCGTAAGTGCTTGCGATTGTCACACTTTTGTTGTGAAACTCGATGCGCTAAGGCCTCTATAATACTGTTATAATAGGCATGATGACTGATTTTGAAAAATGGTCAGATTATGTTCGGAACTATCTACTATTGCGAAAAAATATCTTATTTCAGCAGAAAAATAAGGTTTGGTAGATAATATTGGCATTTGAAATTTTTAATTTTTAAAATTCACGCCAAAACGCTCCCCGGTGTCATGGCGTCGTTTGTGACGTCACTATTATTTTTACCAATGTACTCTGTGCCAATAGTGTGATTGTCAAAGCTCGAAAACAAACCATTGTGACGTCATTCACTTCTTGGTGTTTTAACCAATTTGTCGGATTGCTGTATTTTATAATTTTTTTATCAAAATAAATAGCAATCTCACTCGAAATAGAAAAATAAATACTTTTCATAATAATAATTCATAATAATTCATAATTTCATTGATTCTTGGTTACTGTCATCATGCCTATTATCATAAGCTAAATGTCAAAACCATCGATATATATGTAAGTACTAGATGGGCCCTTTCATAGAAAAACGCCGGGCCGCCGAGATGCGGAACGCATTCCGCATCTGTCTTTGTTCCCGTCGTAGCGCTGTCACGATCGCTCGTCGTGCAGATAATTTGTTATTATTAAGTTAACATCTAAAGTTTAATTAGTTTGGCACTGTATAATTTTTATTTATAGGTAAGTGTTTCAATTCACAATCATACATTTCCAAAAAAACGTTATTTAATCTTCCTTTTTAATATTTTTATCCATTACGCAATCATTTAATTTCCGCGGCAAACTGTATGATTTTTTTTTACTAACTGGCCAGTTAGTAAACACTTTGGGCTTTGGGTTCCAGCCGTAGAATAGTCAGCCCAGTACGATAAAAAAATGTAATCAAGATTAGAGACGGGCAGACCGTACAATAGGCAATAATATTAAAAATTTAACACTATTTAAATTTAATTTAATATTATTATAATAATAATATGATAAAATTTATTATTGACGTGAATTAAATTTTTAACTACAATAAATTACAAGTTTTTAGCATTAGTAGTTACTGAATTATGCAAAGCGTGACGGACGGACATGTCGCGCCACAAGGGTTGTTTCCTTATCATTTTGGTACGCAACCTTAAAAATGATTTTATTTCTGTAAATTTTCGACAAAACTTCAGTATCAATAACTAAAAAATAATAAAATTTAAAAAACCCACGACGTACTGCAACTCCCCTTTCAGTGGACTTTGACCTTAAAATATATTATCTAAGAACCTTCTCACAAGCTATACATATCTAATGCAAAAAACCGCATTATAGTCGGTCCAATAGTTTTACAGGAAAGTTGTAACAAAAGTGGTAAAAATAACAACATCATACTATCATTTATCGTTTACCTCAGAGAGTACACTGATGTAGGTATTATTTTCAACAAGCGTATCTGTACTAATCTATGACCGAGTCATATACGTTTTCAAGCTGTCATTCAGCAATGGCGGATATTGCAAGCAAGTTCCCGCTTTTTAGACTAGATGGCGTTGATGGCGTTGCTAAAAATCGCCCACATTCTTTGTTTGACAGGGCCCGTCTATGTAAATTGAGGTCGTTGGTCAAAACAGATCCAGTAGGAAACTTTCATCCAGCAGTGGACTGAAGTTAAGTGAATAAGTCTTATCAAGACCATTCCTGTGGATATAATTATATAACAACTTAAAGGCGAGGATATTAAAATGCTACGAACTTGGCCGTTATACAACACAAATAAAATGCTCCAAAAGGAGCTCAGAAAAATGGGTTAATACTAAAATAATAAAAATGTGTAAACAAAAAGATGCCAAATTTATCGAATGGAAAAAAGACCCCAGCAATAAAATTCATAAATTAGCTTATACAAAAATCAGAAACAAATGTAACACACGAATACAAAAACAAAAAGATAAAACTACACAAAAAGATATTGAAGACGCGAAAAACGAACCTAAAAAGTTATGGAATTTGCTAGACAGAATAACAGGAAGAACAAAAGAATCTCTCGATGATATTATTTTGAAAGCCTTTTGTAATAATAATCATGACGTAAAACTAATTGCAAACAATTTTGCTAGGAACATTGATAAAAATATTAAAGACGCTCTCCCAAAATGTAAAATCCGACTATTAGACTCAAATCTATATACTAAACCTGCGAACGTCTTAATACGGTTTAAAAAAGCAAACCCACTAGATATACATAAAATAATACGTAAAATCCAGACAAACAAATCACCAGGAATCGACGGTATAAAACCAATTGACATTAAAAATATATCAAATAAAATCGCCAGCGCAATTGCAAAGCTGATAAACATAAGTGTCATCTCTGGCTCATTTCCGAATGAATTGAAATCAGGCATCGTACGACCGATCTTCAAGAAAGGGAGCAAACAAGACTACAATAACTACCGGCCTATCACTATACTACCAATAATCGACAAAATTGCCGAAAAATACATAAGCAGTCAGATACATGACTTTTATAAAAATAACGACATCCTAGCCTGTGAACAGTACGGCTTTCAACCGAATAAGAGTACGACTCAATTATTATCAAAATTAACTGATTACATAAACTCTTGCCTTAATAAGAAAAACCATGTACTAATGGTATTTATCGATTATACTAAAGCGTTCGATGTTTTAGAGCACAGGACGTTAATCGACAGATTAGAAATATCAGGTATTAGGGGTCCACTATTGCAGTGGTGTGAAAACTACCTTAGCAACAGAACTTACGCTGTGCAGGTGGGTAGGGAGTTGAGTGACAAGGTCCAAGTAACAGAGGGAACAGCTCAGGGTTCTGTGCTAGGACCCTTGCACTACTTGGCATATGTCAATGACGCAAAAAACATTATACAAAAATGTAAACTTTTTCAATATGCCGACGACACGTGCATTGTAGCTGCAGACCGAAACATAGAAACAGCAATGGCGAACTTGCAATCTGACTTTGACCTGCTTTGCGGATGGTCTCACGATATGGGACTTGTGGTGAATACGCAAAAAACGAAACTTCTGCACATACGCTCGAGTCACAATAAAAATACTATTGAGCCGGAGATCATATCACACGACCATAATTGCATGCACTCTAACTCTTCAGCCTGCCACTGCCCAAAATTAGAAAAAGTATTAGATCACACTTATTTGGGGCTTGTAATTGACTGTAGGTTTAACTGGGAAAAACATGTTGAGGCAGTTCGTAATAAACTTCGCTTGGTATTAGCGAAATTGTCAATTGTTAAAAATAAAATGCGCTTTAAAACACGACTACATCTATATATAGCATTAATGGAAAGTATTATTGCATACGGTCTCAGCAGCTACGGTCGCACTTTCAAAACTCATCTAAATAAGATATACAGTCTGCAACTAAGAACTCTTAAAATGATAGTACCACACAAAATAAAAAACAAATATCGCAATGACGAAGATGAGATCTTTAAATATTGCAACGTTCTTCCAATCCACCGTAAAGTAACGCTTGCTCTTCTAACACAAAACTTCTTTGACTACCAACATAATTACTTTAAACACCCAATAGTAACAAGAAGAGCAGCGGAATGCAGGATTGCAACCGTAACGTCACATAATTTCTATGGTGAAAGAACCACGCAATACCTCATACCGCGTCTGTTGAATAGAATACCATATACTGTAAGAAATTCAATAACAAAGAACAATATCAAACTTAAAATAAAAGACCTTATACTTAAAAACCCGACTATGTTTTCCTAACTATTCATTTTCTTCATAAAAAACAAAATAATAATAATAACCCATAATATTATAAGAACATATAATACTCAATACCATTTTACATAAATTCGTAGCAGCCTGTATACAACCTTTATGCATGAAGAGTAACTCGCAACATTACCACAAGTTGCACTCGAACTACCTACATAGTTCAATTTTTATTTAATACGCTAAGTTTCGTTATAATTGTTTTAGGCTAGTTTTAACTAATTGCCATTCATTATTGTATGTATGTTTAATTGTATATTAACTTCTTTCTTTAATTCGTTTCTAACTACGTACTTATATTGTAGTTATTGTAAGTATACGTATTTATAGTAGGGGAATGTGCAGTACCCAGACAAGCCGACTAGGCTTAAGGGTACGAAGTTATCATATTGTATTTACATAGTTTATAAAATGATGAATTAAATTAAAAAAAAAAAAAAAAATCGTTTTTTTGGGTTTTTATTCTATTTAACATGTCAACCCCATCGCAACATTATTTTCAAAACAAATAAATAACCATAAAACTATTATTTAACAAAAGTCGACGTCCGAAGACGGTCACCGATGGCAAGCAGTGACCAAATCAACCAAATTTTTCGCCGATTCTGATGTGGGTATTGCCAGATCGAACGCTCTGAAAGAGTCCCAAATCCAGTCTTTTCCAATTAAATTTCGCCATCAGTGACCGTCGTTCGATCACGTTCTTCTGACACTATATAAATGTGTAGCAAATCCTCATTCCTGTGGTTATGATTCAACAATTATTCAGTCAATTATTTTATGTCAAGTACCCTTCCAATGGTTCAGAAAATAAATTCTTTTTAGACCAAGAAAAATAAACACTATTCAATAAAATTGCTCTTTTTACTGTTAATTCTAGTTTTATTCGCGGAAAAAGTTACACCCGAGACTTTGGCTTTGCTTTCAAGATATCTAATTAAAGCTCTTTAAAAATATACGAATATAAACAGCCTTCAGAGTGAAGGCTGGTAAATTGACACAAATTAAAGAGGCCAAAGAAATGCTAAAGCAGACGATCTTAATTCAGAAAGCACTTTTAAAACTAGGTCGAGTAAACCACATAATTAACTGGCATTCGACGTAATCCGGCGCAATTCTATTATATCACGGGGGATTTCATCCATTGTATTTGCTCGCTGCTGTCTTTGCGATGAGAAGAATCTCATTTTTGAGAGAGAATTTAATGAATTGAGCGAACGCCGTCATTTTAAACGGAGCTATTTGTTGTCAAAAGCATGCATAAATGTGATAAAGACGTACAAGTTTTAGTTATACACCATCTAGCTGATGTCCGTGACTTCGTCCGCGTGTTTTAAGTCTTTTTTGATTCCCACGGGAACTCCTTAATTTTAAGTCACGATAAAAAATCGCGTCGATCCGTTGCTCCGTTGCGGCGTGATTGAAGTTGTCCTTCAACAAACCAACAATCAAACATACTTTCGCATTTACAATATTAGTATGATTGACAAACAAAAGTTTCTATAAACAGGGTGACAAGAAATACGATTAATTTTTTGCAAGGGGTAAGAGCACTTTAGGTGGCTACTTTATAGTCAATAATGAAGGAAGAAAGTTTCAGAGAAGTTTTGTTTACATTCCGAACCAATGGTAGATTCACTCGACGAATCAAAAGCACTTTAATTAAGTTTATTTTATTAAAAAAATATGAGTTTGTGGTTTTGAAATGGACGACCCTGACGAAGTTACATACATATTTAATATCTCAAGACTAATACAGCAATGTTACTCAGTGACTGTTTGATGTCACGTACCTTTCTTTTCGTGTAGGAGGTTAAAATTCTCAACTTACCTTCTACCTCCTCGTCAACGTGAACCTTGACGTTCCTAAAATAAGGATTATAATTCTAAAACACCAAATTCAACAATGACGAAGCAATATGGCTAAGCGTCGGCAGTATGGCCCCAGGTTGTCTTACGGTGTTTTTCGACTATACTCAGCAAATACTTTGCTGGGGAGGAAAAATGAATATTAATGCATTTTATACTTTATACTCTAACCATCATTACGTTACGTGTTCTTTGAACAAAGAATTGTTCCAGGTTTATCTATAGGAAATTTCGACATTCCCATTTTTTTCCGAGCGAAAAAGTAAAGGAAATTTTAATATCCGGGCCAAATGCCTCTTCCCTTTGAACCCAATTAATTCAATTATTTCCTCAGAGGTCTAGTTGTTTCAGATACGCCCACGGATCACTTAAAATCTGAAATTAAAATAAGGGGTTTAAAAATAAAATGATATAGAATCGTACATTGGTAAGTATTAATTAAAGTCCAAAGTCAGAGGGGGTATTTAAAAGCTCGTGCGTACATCTGATGATAGTGATAACAAGATGATGCCCACGATCCGCGTGGATTAAGGTTTTCAATTTCCCGCGGGAAATCCTTAATTTTCCGGGATAAATGCCTATGTTCTTCCCTGGGATGCAATCTTCCCCTGTACCGAATTTCATCAAAATCGGTTGAAAAGGTGGACCGGGAAAACGTAGCAGACAGACAGACACACTTTCGCATTTATAATAATATTTTAAGTATGGACGTTTTTCGGGTTTCAATGCATAACACAGTGGCACTGTGGGACCTTATAGTTTTCTCTAGTGAGTAATCTTTATAATATCGTCTTTATATCGTCGGTCCATCGAGGAGGGATGTATAAGACATCCCCCAGACTATTTCACTCCTGCAGAACATGTTGAATGGCAAAAAGCAACAATAAATCAAGGCCCTTGTTTACCTGCTCGTAGCTACGGAACCCGTGCGCACAGACCGACGGAAGGAAATCCATTATCAACATAAACAAATCTGCTCGGATCCCGTTTCACCGGGTCTAGCTTAACTTATTATATTTCTAGGAATCCAGAACGAACAATAAATCAACATGATCTATGTTGTCTCAGCTTTAGGCTAGCTGTTTGTAGAAGTGGTACCAGATTGTCGAGGGTATTATAATCTACTAGCTGAGACCCGCGACGTTGTCTGCGTGGGATAAGGTTTAATAAGAAACAAACTATGCCGCGTTGAATATGACAGGTTTTTAACGATATTCATGCCAAAATCACGTCGATGCGTTACTCCGTTGAACTCATGATAAAAGGATAGATTTCGACATTCTTTGCTGGAATTGTATATTGTACAATTGTCTCGTGATGGAACCAGGAGGTGGTCATGGAATCTCCTTAAGTTCTCATCGTAAACCCGTCATATTTTTAACAATTATTTATCAGAATATTAAAATTTAACACTATTTGATACCTCTGCTCATTAATAAGCACTAGTCTTATCTCGGAATGAGAAGGGTTTGGCCATAGTCCACCACGCTGGTCAAAAACTACTGAGCCGTCAAAAATGCAGTTTTGTGTTTAAGATATTATGTTAAATACATCGATATATATGTAAGTACTAGATGGGCCCTTTCATAGAAAAACGCCGGGCCGCAGAGATGCGGAACGCGTTCCGCATCTGTCTTTGTTCCCGTCGTAGCGCTGTCACGATCGCTCGTCGTGCAGATAATTTGTTATTATTAAGTTAACATCTAAAGTTTAATTAGTTTGGCACTGTATAATTTTTATTTATAGGTAAGTGTTTCAATTCACAATCATACATTTCCAAAAAAACGTTATTTAATCTTCCTTTTTAATATTTTTATCCATTACGCAATCATTTAACTTCCGCGGCAAACTGTATGATTTTTTTTTTACTAACTGGCCAGTTAGTAAAAACTTTGGGCTTTGGGTTCAAGCCGTAGAATAGTCAGCCCAGTACGATAAAAAAATGCAATCAAGATTAGAGACGGGCAGACCGTACAATAGGCATTAATATTAAAAATTAAACTCTATTTAAATTTAATTTAATATTATAATAATAATAATATGATAAAATTTATTATTGACGTGAATTAAATTTTTAACTACAATAAATTACAAGTTTTTAGCATTAGTAGTTACTGAATTATGCAAAGTGTGACGGACGGACATGTCGCGCCACAAGGGTTGTTTCCTTATCATTTTGGTACGCAACATTAAAAATGATTTTATTTCTGTCAATTTTCGACAAAACTTCAGTATCAATAACTAAAAAATAATAAAATTTAAAAAACCCACGACGTACTGCAACTCCCCATTCAGTGGACTTTGACCTTAAAATATATCTAAGAACCTTCTCACAAGCTATACATATCTAATGCAAAAAACCGCATTATAATCGGTCCAATAGTTTTACAGGAAAGTTGTAACAAAAGTGGTAAAAATAACAACATCATACTATCATTTATCGTTTACCTCAGAGAGTACACTGATGTAGGTATTATTTTCAACAAGCGTATCTGTACTAATCTATGACCGAGTCATATACGTTTTCAAACTGTCATTCAGCAATGGCGGATATTGCAAGCAAGTTCCCGCTTTTCAGACTAGATGGCGTTGATGGCGTTGCTAAAAATCGCCCACATTCTTTGTTTGACAGGGCCCGTCTATGTAAATTGAGGTCGTTGGTTAAATATACTTTTGTCTATATACCGCATCTCAATCGCCCCAGTACTTTTTGTGAAAAATGGTAACATATTGAAAAATTAAATCATAGACTACAGCTCAGCTTGGTTGTCTATGGTCCTAAAATAATAATATATCTAAGAACCTTATACATACTTATATACTTTTGCTATACGTTCTAATTGTTGTTTCAAAGTTATAAAGGACATAATGGAGCAGCAGTTCGTCGCGGGTTTTTTAAAATTTTAAATTTTATTACTTGTTTATTATTGCCTAAAAGCCGTTAGAACAAAAGCTTATTGATAAGATTCTTGTCATCCTGTTTCCCATACGATGCGGTTGTAATGACGTAGTCATGTCAGTAGTGTGTTTCCGCACTTAGTAGGAAACATTAGACGAAGTAAACCAATTTATCGGAATTAGTGAAGTTTGCTAGTCTGATATTAGTGTAAAGTGTATTAGTGAGCTCCGGCGGGATCTCAGGGATTACTCGACTGAACTCGCGCCGTGAATTGCATACAAGCTGCAAGAGTTGCAACTTGATAAATTTCCTTGAGGAAGCCCAATTCTCACTTCCAAGATTAGTTTTGGAAGGAAGAATTGCAGGCAAGAGATCTCCAGGTCGCCAAAGGCGCAAGTGGTTGGACGATATAAGGGAGTGGTCAGGGCTTAGCTGTCCAAAGCTCAAACAGGCGGCCCAAAATAGAGAAGTTTTTCGAATGATGACCGCCAAACTTCATTTTGAAGAAGGCATGCGATTATGGTGATGATGATGAAACTTCCTTGCTTGTTAGTGATAGGTTAGTGGTTAAGACCTCGACCTCCTATTCGAGGGGTCTAGAGTAGGGTTGTAACGGAGCCTCGCCTCCGCCTCCGTAAGTGCGGAACTTTCGCAAGAAATCATACGCCGTTATTTTGCGGAGTTATAACGGAGGTTTATTTACGTTTACTTACAATGCGAGAGGTACAAATCAAAGCCGGTAATGTCAGTTATACCATTACAACAAGAAACCCTTTTCATACTGAGATGTGACTCAGTGCTCAGCAGTGCTTTCGGGTTGATTATGATAGTGATCAATATGATAAAATCAAAACAAGTGTCAACAGCACGAGCATAGATCTCTCACGCGGCTCTTGCGACGCTTTGTCGGTGAAAATATTTGTTATTGAAGTCTTGTATTTTAAAATATCACATCTTCTTATCTTAATTTATGTATTACAAGCCGTGTGCTACGACTGCAGCTCGAGTTGGGGTGGCAAATCGTTTTTTAATTTTTAATTATGGGCTAACAAATTTTGGGCTGGCAGTTTGTAGTTGCCTGAAATAAAAACTTATTAATTATTTATTTTATTTGTTTAATAAATCTATATAGGATCTAAGTATATAAAATGTCAAGTTAACATAATATTTTACTTAATCACTAAATTTTCCTGGGTTTAATATATAAAAATGCAGGCGATGCCATCTACTTATTTAGCTACCACTCAGGAGGGGACCGAGAAAGTATACAATACTAGCTGATGCCCGCGACTTCGGCCGCGTGGAATAAGTTTTTTTAATTCCCACGAGAACTCCTTAATTTTCCAGGATAAAAAGTAGCCAATGTCACTCTCCAGATCCTCAACTATACCCAGGCAAAAAATTACCTTGACCCGTTGCTCTGTTGCGACGTGATTGAAGGACAAACAAACAGACAAACACACTTTAGCATTTATAATAATATACGATATTTTATTCGTATTTAATTTCAAACCGGGATAAAGTTGTCGACAGCGTTCCGTTCGGGAGAGTTCGGAATTAAGTCTAATCCCGTGTAATGCCGAATAATCGAGTAATCCTGCGTAATTCAAATTACAACACAATTTTCGTTCCACGGCTTGATCACTCAACGTTTATAAAATATATGAACTCGTAGGAAATGTTTTGAAATAGGGACGATGACAACTCAATCAAATCAGCAACTCTTTATCAAACTTAAAAACGCGCTTCTAGTATGGAAGTTGTATGAAATTCAAAATAGTGACGTCATCAAATTTCAACACACTTTTTTCTTTAATCTATATTTTAAAATGGTTATCAAACTTAAAGATGTGAATCTTAGGTCTTTTAGAAGACCATCTATTTAATAATCAGTTAGAAATAATCTATTTTTGATATATAGGCATCATCCTTATTAGCGTTAAGTAGGTACATTGAAAATACTCCTACACAGTGGCGTGCAGTTCATAGAGGCAAATAAGCACAGCTTACCCCAACTGAATGAAAGTTATACTCAAGTAAATTACATAATAAAATAATAAAAAAACAACTGTAATATAAATTCATAAAAACGCCATCTATAGTAAATAACCACCCGCATCTATATTAATTCTGTAATTATCACGAAGATGGCGCTGTCACGAATTCTATCCAAAGTCAATACGCTCATAATAACATTGAACCGACGCGACGCTGGCGCCACGGAACAAGCAGGAGTTAAAAATGGCAAAAATTTTAGGTATGTGTGTTTCACATTCAGTAATACAACACGAAATACATTTACATGTGTGAGTCATCACTCCTAGTCATAACGCACGACGTTACGTCAATAAAAAGCTCAGCTTCCGGAAACTGCGTGATCAACTCAAGACTTATTTTAATAATGAAAATTAAGTAACTGTATTTACCTAGATACCAAAAAGAATTGTTGAAATTATTAAATAAATTAAAATTTTCTACTGTATTTCTTTCCACTGATTTTGTATTCTAAGAAATTATAAAGATTCTAAATTATTAATTAAGTATTAACTCAAAAGCAGTCTAAATTAAAAAAACATAATACGGCCACCGATTAAACATCCAAAAGGGGTAAACATATTTTTTCACGCAAATAATAGCGTAATTAAAGTATTGAAATTAAATATTTTAATAAAAGAGTTATTTAGCGAGACTTCCGCCGGCTACCAGACGAACGCGCGCGCCATATTAGTTATTGTGTTGTTATTGTTTTGATTGCGAATTTCGTCCCGTTAAAAAATTGTTTTAACACGTTCAAGGACATTTCTTTGTAAAAAAACACGTGAATTATTGTGAGAACAGCATGTGACAACTTTTTTAGTGATTAGTGATTACAAAATTATTGGAATTGTTCAGAAATCGGTATTGCAATCGGTAACGTAACAATCTACTTACATAGTATTATTATTAGTTTAAGTACCTACCTACCTTTTTGGGTGTGAAACGAGAGAGTTCTTGGTGTACTTTTTTGCATTACAATTCACATTATAAAATATATTAAGTACCTAGTAGTTGAGCATGGTTTGTTAGCATGGTTAGCATGTTCGACTGCAGTTGAGAGGTGCTGGGTTCTTTCCCGGGTCGGACCAAAAATCTTAGATAAGGAAGTTCGATATTAGGTTTTTGTTTTAAGAAATTTTCAGCACTAGCCTGGAGTTGGAAACTGGCTGTTTCACCCTCATACATAATTAATGCTTACCCTGGCTTCGAACCCTGTGCACGCCACTGCTCCTACAATTAAACTTTTTCGAGTAATTCATGTTTTGTTTGACATTGGTTTATTTTATATTCAGTTAAATTGAATTATTTGATATTGTTTAGCTTTAATCCTAATAATTTATTAACTTACCTACTAATTATTATTGTAATATTAGCGCACTATTAATTTAATTGAATGTTAATGAACAGACTATTATTCCACCATCATTATGTACAAGCATTCTGGCAAATAAATGATTATTATATTAATTTATTTATTCTCTGTAACGTTTCCAAGTAAAAAGCTATGATGAAATATTGGAAATGAATAGTTTATCTATTCAAAATAATATTTCGGAATGTAATAGATATTACATAATATTTTTCTAATGCGTAAAGCATTACGATAGTTCTATTAGGAAGTTAAAACAGCTTGACGATCAACCCGAAAAGGTACTGTATTCCCGCAGTCTCATACATTGGACGGCAATCCGACACTGCCGGAGAGAAGTCAGGCGCAAGACTCTCAACTGAGATTAGCCATCCACACGGGAGATAGTGCAAATACAGGTGTACTCTCAATCGCCTTATTCTCATAGCCCGATGGGACGGAAAACCCGACACAATTGGAGAAAGATCAGACGCAGAACCGATGACTTTACATCCACTTCGAGGCACGGGGGTGTTATACCGCTTACTTGACTTCCGCTAACGTCAAGCTAGTATCTAATAAAAATAATTAAGTACTAATTGTGGTTAATCAACAAAGCTCGATCATGATCGAAATCGAATAGAAAATCTACACAACGATGACGTCACTGATTGTATATGGCATCATTGATTGTATACAAACAGAGCACGTTTAAATAGAGATAATAGACGGAATACATAGTATTGGCTTAATTTTCCGGAACTACGCAATTAATTCGTTCGGTTTCGGTTCGTTTACTTTTCAAATTACCACCTCATGTGATACATGCTTTGCCGATAGTTTTAACGCTGTGTTCAGCGTGAAATTCTACTTAATTATACCGTTACACGTACCTAGTACCTAATTTATAATATTTGATAAACTTATATTGTGTTTAATAAAAAATAGTTATTTATGGAACTATAAAACGCGGCCTGGAATAATAGTACGCGAAGAAAAACCTGATAAGCTCAGACTCTCCCCTTCCATTACAGATGGAGATACTGCCTGTGTGCAACTACCAGTTAGTGTTGAACCATTTCAAGTTGCTGTGAGCAGTCCGAAAAGAGCAGCGTCGTAAGTAAGATGTCGCAAGTTCGAATCCCACTCACGATAGTCGCAAAGTGGTTTAAAGTTGTGTAAATATTTTTAATAGAATTTCGAAAGTAGGTAATAATGTTCTTACGGGGTGTCTAACGAGGCTCCTTAATATTTATAGTGTTCTATACCTTGTCGTCGTCTCAACTGATGGGTATCCATAGCTGGACAAAGGTCTCCTGCATTGATCTCCACAGAGCACGATCTGGTGCTGCTCGCTTCCAGCGGCTGCAAGCTACTGCTATTTAAATATTGAATACTGATGACCACACAATAACGTTCCATCAAGCTGATCTGATGATGAAGCCAGGAAGTGAATGGTTTATATTAAACGCCTCGAGTTTGGGCTCATCTGGTTTGGTTTTAACGATTCCAATACATCACACTTGGTAACTAGAATCTTATGATGTGAGTATGATAGAGGTGGAATCTTCAATGGCCTCCAGTCAACTCCTAGAGCTTGGGCTCATTTGGTTAGTCTAACGAGTGGAATACAAGCAAAGAATACAATGTTTTAGTTGTTTTTAACTAAATATAATTTACATTTAAAATTGTAATTGTTTCATCAACAGACGAGTAAGTTTAATTGTGACAAGTTTTAATTAAAAATTTCAGGAAAATCGCGAGTCCAAAAAACCAACGTTCAACGAATGACGGTAATTAGCAATTTCCTCTCCTTTTATATAAAGGGAGACTTTGTTGTGAGCAAGCGACAAAACGCGAGCGAATTTACTAAATTAGTTTTTTAGTTTTTGCGGGTTGCTGAGTAACACTTTTTTTTATGTTCTCTCTATGAAAAACTTAGTAATTATGTTTATTTTGTGTTATTTGAAAATAAAATAAAAAAATCTCTGCTCGTAGAAACTTCTGTATAAATAGATTCACTCGCTAAACTGACCCTATGTGAATAAGGGTTGTAAACCTATACCTTTCAGGTACGCAATCCTAAAATCCTAAAAAGGTAAAAAGGACCGATTAGTTTTCGTTTGTCGCAGAGCGTAATCATTATTTCCAAAAAATAATATTTTCCACTCGAGTATTCATATTTTCCTCTAGTGGAAATTAATTTTCGTCTCTAAAGAGGTTCATTAGAAAATACAATCCAGTATAATACACTTCAAATTACACCGGAAGGAACTTAATTACATCCTTAATGTTTGACGAGGTACGTCGTACCGGTAAAGTGTAGCAATCAGGAATAATATGAAATATTATATTGAAAATGCTGACATTGTGTCTTTCTGTCTGTCGGTCCGAATTTACGTAAAATTTTTAAGGTACCGTAATTGATTATTATTATCAATATCATGGTTTAAGAGTTACGGACGCCATTAAGTGTACAGCTTACTTAGTTAGAATAAAAAAATATTGATTGATTGAAATTGATATTGATTTGATTAATCCAGGCTGCGGCATCCTAGGCGCAGGTAGCCCGAATGACTACGCCTAAAAATGGTTTCTCTTCTTCTAGGGTCAACCTCTTACGGGAGATGGCACAGATGACTTTCCGTTGAGAGAGAGATCTCATAAGAGACTAATAAGCATTAAATTGAAGTTAATGATATTGGAATCGTTAAAAATGGTATCTGAGGGAGTGTAAGGATTCAAATCAAATCAAATCAAATATTCTTTATTCAAATAAACTTTTACAAGTACTTTTGAATCGTCAAGTGAATCTACCACTGGTTCGGAATGCCATTCCTACCGAGAAGAACCAGCAAGAAACTCGGTGGTTGCTTTTTTTAAATAATTCATTTACAATTACTATATCAATGTGTACATAAGTAACCGCTGTCCCCAGCATTGCTGGAGCGATCAAATCCATGCTCCTCTATCATTTACATAATCTTCAACAGTATAATAAGCTTTTTTCAGGAGCATACTTTTAATGGATTTCTTAAATTTGTTTATTCAATTCATGTCAAAGACGGGCAGACAGAAAGTAGCCCCATTCCCGCCGGTGGCACCCGTTCACGAGCATGACGCATGATCCAGCCATTGCTTCGCTCGACCATATTTGAGGGAACGTAACAACCCGCGATTATTTAAGATTGTAAAGGGATATGGAAGGAAACCATAGATACTTGGAATCCTTATCGAATTCCTACCTCTCTTTCCTCCTCTCTTTTAGGTCACATAGTATACCCATGAACCAGAGAGGTTATAAATCAAATTCTAACGAAAAATAAAGTCTTCAAATGCTCTCGAATTTCTAAACGTGAATACATTCCAGTACGTTTTATTTTATTGAAAACTTACGTTCAATAAAATAAAACGTACTTACTGGAATGATCGCAGCCGAGTTGTAAACTTGGAATATGTCGATATGAAATAGTCATTTTGTTGCATTATTCAGTGTTCGAAGGTCGTGGTTCAGTGACTTGCAACTAGGGTTACCCCATCAAACATTTTCTGGAGATGATTTTCTTGAAAAAACATTTCTGAGAACATCCCTGGTGGCATTTAATACTGTAATGGTCTTATAAGTTGGAGGTCATAGGTACAAAATACAAATCCCGGTGGAGTCAATTTATTTTTTTTACAAATTTAAGTAACTTACTAACCTGCTTGCAAAATCGTGTCGCGCCCCCCAAGCGATTTAGCGTTCTGGTACGGTGCCATATATTATAAACCGATAAGAGGTACGGATTTAATAAAGTTGCCATATCCCTTCCATGCTAGCGCGCTCGCATCGTCTTATTATACTACCATGACGTGATATTAAACAGTCCAGAGACAGGTTACCTCGGAAAAAAAGGATTTGGAATTTAAGGTGCCTTTGTTGGCAGTATAATGGGAATGATATTTTTCGACTTTTGGATTTAAAAGTCGAAAAAAAGTAAAAATTTGGTTTAAAAGGAGTGCGCGCTCCATCTTAAAATGACAGAAGCGGACTTTTTGTCCGCTAGACAACATTATTTTGTCCGTAGTCTGTTTTCACCTTAAAATGTCGCAGTAGTGTATGATTTAAGCTTTACCACAAAACAAATTTTAAAGCATCCAGCGCTGATCTGGTAGCCCTACCGAAGACTGCTTCTATAAGTTTCAAAAAGGATAACGGAGTTTGAAATGTTCATATTTTCATTGGGACTCGTATTCCCGTGTCCCTGGCCGCTGGCGTGGAGTTTGCAGCTCAGTTCCTTTTGTATCGATTTCAATGCTACGATATCGGTTTACATTTTGTAAACTTGTTACGCTTTGGAGTTTGGATTTAGAGAGTATTTACAGTTAGTGTCAGTGAAATAAAAATCTGATCTATAATTATTGTAAAATCATAATATTATTTTATTAAGATGCGTGAAACGTGACGTTTGATATGTTTATTTTCCTTCACAAAATAGCACGGCATATATTTTTTAAATATGATTAACAAATAAACGGGCAATTTCTTGATCTTGATTACCGCCTCCCATGAACATTAGCAGTACGGGAGGGAGCGCCAAATTTTTGCCAGACTTTAAGGAATTTGTTTATCCGCCCGTTGAATAGCCCCATATTGTACTTTCGAAGGAACACAGCACGTAGAAGCTGGCTCCATAATATGCAGCAGAAAATACCTGTAATAACGTTTTTCTTCCAAACACTAATTACTCAGTGGACAAGGATGGAGAATATGGTCGCTTAAACTCTATGCTAAACTAAATATGGTTGGCAAAAATCTTTTCATGAACTGAATAGGATTAAAAATAAGCATTTAAAATGAGTCTTGTGCGAAATTTTACAAAATGGCCGACGTCGTCCCCGCACCGTGAGCCCCTTTCACGGCAACTGAGCTGAAGTTTTCTTTAACTGCGTTTAGCCTCGTTCTGCGAAATTCGGGTCTAAGCCAAAAAACGTTGCAGTCCCCGTCGTGAAAGAGTCACTACACTCATTATTTTGCTCTGCACGAGTACTGGACCAACAGGCCTATTAAATCTTGTAACTTTTTACTGTTATCCTAGATAGTAAGACAATCAGTCACTTCAACCCATAGAGATAAGCCATATGCGCGGGAGATATTATTATAGTGCACAAGTGTGTGCGCATACACAGGTGCATTCTCTATTCCTTTACTCTCATAGTCCGATGAGACGGAAAATCCGACACGACCAGTGAGAGGTCAGGCGAAGGACCGACGGCTTAACGTGTAACCGACGTGCTCTCCTAGGCACAGGGGTGAAACACCGCCAACTTCCTAACTCCGGGCTAGTACTGAGAATTTCTTGCCAGAAAAACCCAATACTTGTTATGGCCCGACCCGGGACTCGAACCCGGGACCTCGTCGGCCGCGATAGAACATGCTAATGACTATAGAGTAGACCAACGAGGCAGTAACATTATTATAATTGGTATCCCAGACATTACATTTAATTACATTATATTTAACTACTTATAGAAAGTGACTTTAGTACCGTTCCTTATGTCTTGTCTCAAGCGTGTAAGCCTGGGCGAATCGCACCGGGACCTGGGGCTGTATTCGCCGAGCAGCGCTTTCCCCGGCTCCGGCGAATGTTCACGTTTAGTGCATTCTTTTGTCTGGCGCGCAGATTACGTATCGTAAATCTTACACGATCTCTGGATCTCTCACCTCGATACAGTTCAGGCACATTTACTTTTAATCCCACTTTTTACCTGAATACAGGAGGATATTAGTGTTTTGTAGTTATGTCTTTATTTGTCAGTTAATCTCGAAATCAAATCTTGACTATTAATCTTGATTATTAGATTACAAGTGGCACATACATTAGGATTCTGTATCTCAGGGTATTGATCACTACTAGATGATGATTTTCTAGGATAAAAAGTTTCGTTATGTCCATCCCCGGGAAACAACGTATTGGCCTTCTTGGTATCGAATAGTAGATTCATTTTTTTTTTATCCACTACAAGCTAGCCCTTGACTGCGATCACACCTGATGGTAAGTGATGATGCAGTCTAAGATGGTAGCGGGCTAACCTGTTAGGGGCATGGCAGTTATATTAAACCCACACCCCTTCGGTTTCTACACGGCATCGTACCGGAACGCTAAATCGCTTGGCGGCACGTCTTTGCCGGTAGGGTGGTAACTAGCCACGGCCGAAGCCTCCCACCAGGCAGATTAGTAGATTCATTCGACTATTCATAAGCACTTGTAAAAAGTCTATTTGAATAAAAAATATTTGAATTTGAATTTGAATTTCGTGAGCCGTGAAAAATAAGCAGGCAGACGTGCAGACAAACACACTTTCGTATCATACTAATATTATAAATGCGAAAGTCAGTTTGTTTGTTGGTTTGTCTTTCAATCACGCTGCAACGGAGCAACGGATCGACGTGATTTTTGGCATGGGTATAGTTAAGGACCTGGAGAGTGACATAGGCTACTTTTTATCCCGGAAAATTGAAGGATTCCCGCAGGAATCCAAAAAATCTTATTCCACGTGGACGAAGTCGCGGGCATCAGCTAGTTAATAATACTTATTACTCTAAGATTGTTCGTTTATTCGTAATCGATAACCATTTTCCAGGCGGCAAGTCGGTAAGTATTCGGTCGCTATCTTTTTGTCTGTCTCTGATGTGGATAAATCTTTTATTTTCTACGAATCATACAATTCTAGCATTGAGTCGAGATATTCTAGTAGAATCTTTTGTTCCTAAAACATACTGATTATCTTTGGTGATAAAAGTCACAGACCCAATGTAGTCATGATTGATGACGTATTTCTTTGTGTCATGTCCACCATGTTGGATTTGTCGTGACGTCATGACACGCGGATTCCTGAGACAAAGCTAACGACATTTATCAGCATTTTCTGTAAATAGACCTTGTAATAAAATGGGGAAATTATTTTCGCCCACTGTTTGTATCTTAAATTAAATCTTAATTGTTTACTTACTTTGTTTGAAACAAACGGATATTACAATGTTATAATATCCGGTTATCATCATTAACATATTCTGATAATAATCGTTACTAACCTAAGAGTTGACAATATAGTACTCTTAGTCGAGTCGTATGCGGAAGAATATGTGATTAATGGGATGGGGTCACAACCGTCAGCAATGAGCAATACGACCCAGAGAGAGAGTACCTACATACCTACGTATTACCTCCTTTAGTTTTTCCTCCTTTTGTTTTGACGACCTCCTTGGCGCAGTGTTGAGGGTCCCGGGTTCGATCCCCGGCTGGGTTTGGAAATTTATAATTTCTGAATATTCCCTGGTCTGGCCTGGTGGGAGGCTTCGGCCGTGGCTAGTTTCCACCCTACCGACAAAGAAGTGCCGCCAAGCGATTTAGCGTTCCGGTACGATGCCGTGTAGAAACCAAATCCCCTATCCCTAACCTATGGGTATAATATAACTGCCATGCCCCTAACAGGTTGGCCCGCTGCCATCTTAGACTGCATCATCGCTTACCAGACAGAAAATAAATAGAATCGGGATAGAAAATCTTGTTAAAAGTCCTGAAAGTTACGTATAAGGAGGTCTGACCCGAAATAAAATGGGGTCAAGGCAATGATCTTTAATATATAACTAGAGGGTCAAGGGTATAGAACGATAGCAGTACGGCTTTTGTAGCCAAATGCAAAGATCACACAAAGTATGTAATAACATTAGCTTGCACATTATTTGAATAATAAGACTAACCTTTTTTTTATTTAAATTTCATATTACAAGTTAGCCCTTGCCGATCTCGCCGATGATTAGTGATGCAGTTTAAGATGTTAGCGGGCTAAGCGGTTGGTACGACGGTTGCATAATAAGTCCCTCTGACCAGGTTTTTGCTCGGCATCGTACCTGAACGCTAAATAGCTTGGCGGTACGTCCGCCGGTACCTTACCGGTAGGGTGGTAAAACGGCCGAAGCGTCCCCCAGACCAAACCAGAGAAAATACAGGAATTATAAGTTCCCAAATTGACCCTGCCAGGAATCAAACCTGGGTTCTTCCCCTATAATAACACAGCGCTCACCACTGCGCCTTAGAGGCTGTCGTATAACACTCAATAACGACCGAAAATTGGTCGTAACACTTTTAAAGCACGGTATATTTCCGTGTCAAATAGCTGGCGGGTCGCCAGAACGAGACTCTATTGATAGCAGTTGGATAGCAGCTTAGACTGAGCTGCATTGTGCTATTACTGCGAGGCGGAGGGGGGGGCGGAGCGGGGCGGGGAGGGGGGTAATTAACGCCATTTAACTCTCAAAGGAGGATTACGCCGCAACCTTGTGAGCAAATAACTGGCTTATCGGCCAATTGCTAGGTATTCCGATAATATTCCGTTTCATATTCAATAGCTGCATATTATTGTATAGTCATTTGCTTTTGCTCAGTAGAATTTACATTCTATATCGGCAGTAGAATCAAACTAGATATGTAAACACATATATTACTAGAAGATGCCCGCGACTTCGTTCGCGTGGATTAAGGTTTTATGAACTTCTTATATTGCCGGGGTAGTAGCCTATGTCCTTCCAGCGATGCAACCTACCTCTGTACCAAATTTCGTCAAAATAGGTTGAAAAGATGGTCCGGGAAAGCGTAGCAGACAGACAGACAGACATAAAAAGACAGATAGACAGACAGAAATACGCACTTTCGCATTTATAATATTAGTATACTATTGATGTATTTACTGCACGAACGTACGTTCGTTCGAGTTTGAGTTTTTAACTTGTACCTACTTCATTCGTCGTCATCGATGCTGCTGTCAACTGCTCAATTCGTCGTCAACTGCTGGACATATAATAATATCGTCACCCCTCGTGATACTGGCATGTTTTTTTATTTTGTTTTTATTAAGGGTTGTGTCTAAGACAATTGACACCTATAATCTACGTAGTGTATATACCTTTCTATAAGATACTTGCTAATTGTGTGATTTAATGGAAGTACTACCTATCTAAATTGTGAAATGTATATCTATGTATTTAATCCGAAAGTATCTTAAATTTATGTATCAATAACACGCATGTTTGTAGTTATTATGTCAGTCGCAATATAGCATTGAAGAGAATACCCGCATTTGATTTACCTAGTCCCTTGAAGATAAAGTGAACCTTAATATAGTGAACATAATGGTCATAACGAACCGGATTTATTGACGGACTAATTATTGTTTATTAAAGAAGCGACTCGACGCTCAGAGAACAAAAGGCAACCTTTAGCAGGTAGAAATTGTGAATGAAGACTGCACTCGTAAACAATACCTATAATACAGATTTGCGTATTCAATTAGTATTATTTGGAGTAACTACTTAGGTACGTTTTAGAATTTCATATAGTTTTTTGAGTTGTAAACAATGACAACACCCACTAAGGAACAGAGTGGATATTTAACTACACTAGAAGATGTCGCTGATATGTTACAAAGAGCACAAACTAATATTAACGAATGCCCTACACAAAGATTAACAGAAGGTTACGTCCAAGCAAGATTAAAATCTATTGAAGAGTACTGCGGAACTTTTAAACACGCTCATCATAATCTAACGAGATGCACACCGAGGTCGCAGAAGGGTGTTTTACCTTATTTTTTGACCGAGGAATATTATAAGTTTGAAGAAATATACTTATCTATGCTTGCGGATTTGACAGATCTATTATTGAAATTGTAGGCTACTTTTACTTACACATCACTTACTACTATACTTTGTGATATTGCCTACCAGTGTCGATATGGTGCGCGGTCGATAGTCGATATTATCGACCGCGCACCATCCTTATGACATCCCGTTAGGTTCGATCCGGCGCACGCGCAGCCCAACGGCCGCCGCTCGTCGAATCACCAGTGCAGATCCAGTCACGACGCGGAACGCACGCCCGTCGTAGCCGTTCCGCGCGTACGACCTTCACACGCAGCGCGACCCCGTATAGGGAATTATTTTATCTATAGATAGTATTGTGCTTGTCCTGTAATTCTACTCCTGTGCCGTCGAATTCTTGTGTTGTCTGTTTCCTCTGTGTATAACTGTGTACCATAAAACGGGAGTGAGTAAAGTGGACATCCGTAAGTCTCCTCTTTTATTTGACTACACTAACCTTAAAAGCCACACAGCTGGTGGCAGGGGAGTAAACCTACACCCTAAACTGGTGACCCCGAGCTAAGAACATGGATAAACAGACGCAGAAAGATCCGAAAGGCACGTCATCAACGTCTAGTGATGGGAACATCAATATGTCGATAAACCAAAGTGACGTATTCAAAGTCGGAGTACGAGTGCCACCATTCTGGGCCGAAGAGCCAGAGATTTGGTTCGCTCAGGTAGAAGGACAATTCGCTATTTCCGGGATCACCAACGATTCTACGAAATTTAATTACGTAATTGGCCATCTCGACAACCAGCACTCGAAGGAGATTAAGGACATAATTGTCAACCCTCCCGCTACAGATAAGTACGAAAAGCTCAAAAGCGAGTTGATTAGGAGGTTGAGCGCATCCAACGAGAAGAAGATTAAGCAGTTGTTAATGCATGAGGAGCTCGGCGATCGCAAACCTTCTCAATTCCTTCGTCATCTCAAAGGTCTAGCAGGCGCAGGCGTTCCCGACGACTTTTTGAAGACTATTTGGGTTAGCCGACTTCCGCATGGTGTCCAGACGGTGCTCACAGGTCAGCCAGCAGCGACTCCACTCGAAGACTTAGCTGACTTGGCAGATCGAGTTAAAGACCTTGCTACAGCAGCACCAAATGTCGCTTCCGTGAGTAGTCACGTTCCCAGCTCAGTCATCAGCGACCTCACGAGGGAAATAGCTGAGCTTCGGAGGCAAGTTCAGCAACTGGCGATGCAAAGAACTGGCAGACCACGTAATCGCACACCTCATCGCAGTCGCAGTTCCTCGAGGCAGCGATCACAATCCAACTATAGGAAGTTTCCGCTATGCTGGTACCACAACAAACACGGAGAGAGGGCTCGCACATGCATTCCACCCTGTGACTTCAAGTCGGAAAACTCAACGGGCGGTCGATAATGGCGACGAACGATTGCCCTTCAACATCTACTGGTCGCCTGTTCGTGAGTGATCGATCGTCGAAGACGCAGTTCCTGGTCGACACAGGCAGCGACCTGTGTGTCTTCCCGCGGTTAGCGCTAAGTGAACGTCGTACTCGGACTGAATATACCCTGTGTGCAGCAAACGGTTCTAAGATAGCTACTTACGGTTTTCTAAATTTAAATCTCGATTTTGGACTAAGAAGGACTTTCTTGTGGCGTTTCGTTGTTGCCGATGTAACAAAACCAATAATAGGCGTAGATTTTCTTAATTATTATAATCTAGCTGTAGATATCCGCAATAAGCGTTTAATTGATAATCTTACTTCTGTAACAGCTACGGCTTCATTGGCTAATTGTAAGAATGTATCCTCTGTAAAGGTCGTGACTGGTGAGACACGGTATCACAAAATTCTCGACGAGTTTCCCGAGATAACACGACCAGCTGGTAGGTATCACTCTGCACCACACAATACAGTCCATTTCATACGCACTACACCAGGCCCTCCAGTATCATCACCTCCCCGTCGTTTAGCTCCAGACAAGCTTAAAATTGCTCAGAAAGAGTTCCAATCTATGCTGGCTAACGGCACAGCTAGGCCCTCTGAGAGCCCATGGTCGTCGCCCTTGCATCTCGCCCCAAAAAAGGACAACGGCTGGCGTCCATGCGGCGACTATCGCAAGCTTAACGCCCGCACTATACCAGATAGATATCCGATTAAGCACATCCAAGACTTCGCGCATCACATTTCAGGCTGCAAAGTATTCAGTACTTTAGATCTTGAAAAGGCATACAATCAAATACCTATCAACCCCGAAGATATACCTAAGACTAGCATCACCACACCGTTTGGAATGTTTGAATTTCCATACATGACATTTGGTCTTAGGAACGCCGGTCAAACATTCCAACGATTTGTGGATGAGATGACCAGGGGCTTAGATTTCGTGTATACGTATCTAGACGACTTTCTCGTGTATTCGAAAAACGAAGAAGAGCACCGAGAGCACCTGCGCGAGATCTTCAAACGGCTGAAGCAGTACGGGATGTTACTTAACACATCGAAGTGCGTCCTCGGCGCCAATGAGGTAACCTTCCTAGGGTACTCCATATCGGAAAGCGGTACAAAACCACTGGACGCGAAAGTGAAGGCGGTTCAAGACTTTCCGGTCCCCACTAATGTACGTCAGCTCAGAGGCTTTCTGGGTATGCTGAATTTTTATAGGAGATTCCTTCCGCAAGCAGCTCAGATCCAGGCTCCGCTACATGCTTTGCTAACAGGTTCGGTAAAAGGGTCGCAGCCAATTCAGCTGACCGAAGAGGCCCTGGCGGCGTTCCAGGCATGTAAGGTGAGTCTAGCTAACGCAGCCTTATTAGCTCATCCTGATTGCACGGCCAAACTAGCTGTTGTAACTGATGCGTCGGACAAAGCCATAGGCGCAGTTTTACAACAGTACAAAGAAGGTGCGTGGGAACCATTAGCTTTCTTTTCCCGCAAGCTAAGTCCGTCGCAAGTTAAATACTCGCCTTATGATAGGGAGCTACTTGCCATATACGAGGCCATAAAATATTTCCGGCACATGTTAGAGGCCAGGCACTTTGTCGTATATACTGACCACAAGCCGATCAGTTTTGCATTCCATGAAAGGAAGAACAACTGCTCGCCTAGGCAGTACAGGCATCTTGACTTTATCGCCCAGTTCACCACGGATATCCGCCATATATCAGGCAAGGATAATGTCGTGGCAGATACCTTGTCACGCATTGAAGAACTGGGGGCACCCGTCAGTCTCGAGACACTAGCCCAAGGCCAAGCTTCTGACCCTGAACTCGAGAACCTCTTGAGGGATGGATCATCCTTGCAACTGCAAAAATTGCATATACCCGGCAGCCAAGCGCCTCTGTATTGCGACACAAGTACCTCAACTTCGAGGCCGTTCGTCCCGAAACAGTATCGGAAGCAGGTATTTGATAGCCTACACTCCTTAAGCCACCCTGGTGCAAACGCTTCGGCCAAATTGGTATCCGAGCGATTCGTTTGGCCAGGGATGAAAAAGGACTGTAGGGAATGGTCTCGCGCTTGCATATCTTGCCAACGGGCGAAGGTCAACCGTCACGTGACCGCACCACTCGGCACCTATAGCTTACCACGATTCCGATTTCAGCAGATCCATATTGACCTGGTTGGTCCCCTTCCCATTTCTCAAGGCTTCCGCTACTGCTTGACGGCCGTAGACCGCTACACTCGATGGCCGGAAGCAACGCCCATCGAGGATATCACAGCGGAGACCGTCGCAAAAGCCCTGCTGTCAACATGGATAGCTCGATTTGGCTGCCCATCTGTCATTACAACGGACAGAGGGCGCCAGTTCGAGTCAGCCTTATTCAAATGTCTCTCGGAGCTGGCTGGTTTCGAGCATAAACGAACAACAGCATACCATCCTGCATGCAACGGGCTGGTCGAACGGTTTCACCGCCAACTTAAAGCGGCAATAGTTTGCCACGCCAATGACAGGTGGACAGAGTCGTTACCATGGGTCTTGTTGGGCATAAGAGCTTCGTATAAAGAAGATTTGCAATCCTCCTCAGCCGAATTAGTTTACGGAGAGTCGCTAAGGCTGCCTGGTGAATTTCTGGAGCCTACCATTAGCGGTACCTCAGACGTTTCCGAATTCTCCGCCAGGCTTCGGAACTTCGCCGCAAAATTGCGACCCGTACCAACTTCTCGCCATGGTAAGCCCAGAGTTTTTATTTATAAAGAGCTACAAACCTGCGATCACGTGTTCCTTCGCGAAGACGCAACGCGAGGTTCTCTCCAAGCTGCTTATTCTGGGCCACACAAGGTACTGGGTAGAGGAGATAAAGTATTTAAAATCCTTTGCAGAAATAAGGAAATGACAGTTTCGATTGACCGCCTGAAACCGGCCTTCATACTGTCTGTTCACGAGGAAGAACCCCATAACGAGGAATCAGTGATACCCAAAAATTACGTGACCCGTTCGGGTAGACAGGTGAGATTTCCTGATTTCTATCGACCTTGACGGTCTGGAGGGGGGTGGTGTAGGCTACTTTTACTTACACATCACTTACTACTATACTTTGTGATATTGCCTACCAGTGTCGATATGGTGCGCGGTCGATAGTCGATATTATCGACCGCGCACCATCCTTATGACATCCCGTTAGGTTCGATCCGGCGCACGCGCAGCCCAACGGCCGCCGCTCGTCGAATCACCAGTGCAGATCCAGTCACGACGCGGAACGCACGCCCGTCGTAGCCGTTCCGCGCGTACGACCTTCACACGCAGCGCGACCCCGTATAGGGAATTATTTTATCTATAGATAGTATTGTGCTTGTCCTGTAATTCTACTCCTGTGCCGTCGAATTCTTGTGTTGTCTGTTTCCTCTGTGTATAACTGTGTACCATAAAACGGGAGTGAGTAAAGTGGACATCCGTAAGTCTCCTCTTTTATTTGACTACACTAACCTTAAAAGCCACACAGCTGGTGGCAGGGGAGTAAACCTACACCCTAAAAAATTACAAAGAAGGACCGCAGAAATGCCCAGCTTGTCTAATAGCTCTCAAGATGGTCAGCCGTCATTCGCTAAATTACCACGAATTTCTCTTCCTAACTTTTCGGGAAAATACGAAGATTGGTCTTCTTACCAAGATTTGTTTTTAGCACTTGTACATAACACTTCAATGAGTGACGTGCAGAAGTTACATTACCTAAAGACTAGCGTATCGGGTGAGGCAGACTTACTATTGCGGAATATACAAATAACTGAAACAAATTATAATCGGGCGTGGGACATACTAAAAACGCGATTTGGTAATAAGAAAATGATTACGAATGCGATATTTAAAAGATTATTTGGGCAGAAAAAGGTGAGTAACCAGTCAGCGAATCAGTTAAAAACGATATAAGATACGACGACGGAGTGTTTAAGTAGTTTAAATAATTTGAAAATTAGCACTGATTCTTGGGATCCAGTAATAATATTTTTGATAACTCAAAAATTGGACCCAGAGTCATTGAAGGACTGGGAGGAACAAGCATACAGAGTAAATTCCGAAAGTATGCCTACCTGGGAAGATATGAAAAGGTTTCTGGAATATAGATTTAGGACCTTAGAACTAATCACGCCTGCAGCAACCACCTCTTCACGCGATAAACAATCCTCTCACAAGTCGTTCCATGTCACCCTCGAAGAACATGAAGGCTACGATAGATTTCAATCTACTCATATCAGAAAATCACGTATCTGTGCTTACTGTAAAACTAGTGGGCATTGTATTCAAAACTGCAATAGTTTTATGCAGCAACCTGTAGAAGAACGCCACTCCTTTGTGAAGATGAACAGCATGTGTTTTGCTTGTCTCATGCCAAATCACAGCGTATATGAGTATTTATGTAAGGGAACCTGCAGAATATGCAGAAGGAGACACCATTTTCTTTTACACGGGAACACAAAACAAGTAGAGAAGAAGACGAAGATAACAGAAGAATTAGAGCCAGAATATATGATCACTACGGCACACTTGTCAGGAGAACAACCTGGCCGTAAAGCATTGTTAGCGACAGCTCAAGTGAAAATTAAGGCGAGCAATGGAGAAAAACGTAAGCTTCGGGCCCTTATAGACCAAGGGTCCGAAGCTTCGTTCATATCTGCTGGAGCAATAGAACTTTTGGGTCTATCGAGAACGAATATCAACGCAGTAGTCACTGGAGTGCGAGAAGGAACCCACATAACGAGCAAACACTCAGTTGACCTGTCAGTATCGTCACGATTCTGTGAAGATAAAGAGATTAGAGTGAAGGCATATGAATTGAAAACAATATCCACAGTAATACCCTCGCAGTATATCACGCATGACTTGCCAGAACTTCAAAACATACCGCTTGCTGACCCTACCTGTTTTACGCCAGGTGGTGTAGATATTTTGCTCGGGACTGACGCTTTTTCTAAAATCATAGAAGATGGCTTGATCAAGACACCTGACGGTGTAGTGGCACAGGAAACATGTTTGGGGTGGATAGTTTCAGGCGAACTACAAGTTTAAAGTAAAATGCGTTTCATTAAGATTTAAGAAGGAAGAAAACTGAAGAGAAGAAAGATAAGAAAGAAATTTACAGTCCACAGATGTTGCCACTGATAAAATATAAAGGAAGAAGAGATAATTGAATTAATTATAAGATTATCATCACAGATCAATGTGGTTAGCATGGTAGGCATAGGTTTAAAACTATCGTTTTGGTGGGCGGCATGTCTAAGACAATTGACACCTATAATCTACGTAGTGTATATACCTTTCTATAAGATACTTGCTAATTGTGTGATTTAATGGAAGTACTACCTATCTAAATTGTGAAATGTATATCTATGTATTTAATCCGAAAGTATCTTAAATTTATGTATCAATAACACGCATGTTTGTAGTTATTATGTCAGTCGCAATATAGCATTGAAGAGAATACCCGCATTTGATTTACCTAGTCCCTTGAAGATAAAGTGAACCTTAATATAGTGAACAGGTTGGTTTGTTTGAATTCAAAAATTACCCCTGAATTGAAAATATTAGATTGCGTGTCTTGGCGTAGAGATTTATATTTATAAACTAAACAGTAGAGCATATAGAGCCTGTTCAGTGCTTCCACAATTCAAAAAGCTTAGAGATCTATAAGAATGATCAAAAATGAACCGAATAAATCATTACTTCGACTCACTTGATTATTCGAAAGCACTTGTAAAATAACTTACCTATTCACTTTTACTTATTCTGTTTAATTTAATATTCCGTAGGTACGCAGAAATTGGTTTGTGTCTAAGCCCTGTAACAACTTTAGCGTCTGGTTCTTTCAATAGTGAATACAAATTGCGTGTAAGCCCGAACACCCGAAAAGCAGAAATTTATAAAAACATACATCAGAGCCGCGTGTGGGGGACGCGTGTCTCTGCGTACAAAGCACATTTTTTCAATGGTTTCACAAACATTTGTAAAATATATTCACAAGCTATTGCCTCGAATGGGTCTAGGTACCTATATTTGTTTGACTAAATTATTAGATTTAGAATTTTAACACTAGCAATTCTCGTGTCGTTGGTCACATTATTAAGTACTAGGTATATGACGCCCGTGACTTCGTCCGCTTGGATTTAATTCCCGAACTCTCTATTATTAAGGGATAAAAAGTAAGCTATGTCCTTCCCCAGGATATCAATAAGTACCAAATTTCATCACAATCGGTTGGAAAGATGGTCCGTTAAAGCGTAGCAAACCGAAAGACGTACACAGACGACAGACACACTTTCCCATTTATAATATTAGTATGGATTTTATTATTAATCTTCCCGACGAAATAATTTTTTGCGTCGCTTTTATCAATCTACAGAATGTCATCAAAATTGCGTAAATGGTTATGCTGTGAGAGTGGCTGGTTCTCAATAATTATTATTTATAGAACGTACCAGTAATTAGTAAAATCATTATCAACAGCCAGAGCATTGCCAATAAAAAATACCTCGCAAAAAAGCTAATAAGTAGTAGGAAGAGTTGTTATCCATGAAAAGAAGTTATAAAAAACCTCGTAAAAAATTTATTTGTGTGGTCGAGGAAATTTCAAGTCTGAGGTTTTTTTATTATCTCGCTACCATCATTGTAAAAAAGTTTTTACAAATAATACTCGACCCTTTCAAGATTTTATTAAACTAATTGAAAGCCCAGACGAAAACTGCCGTAGAAAATGTTCGCTTTGCTTTTAATGTAATGAAGTAGCTTCCGCATTTTAGGGCTTTAGTTCTTTTCTGGAGTGAAATCTTAGAGTGTAGAGACGTGCAAACCGGTTACCTGTGTGTTCCGGTTACAGCTCACCGAAACAAATCATCGAGTAGGAGATATCAGATACCTACGTATCTGTTTACGGCTACAGCAAAACCAAAAGGAGGGTTATGATTTTAGCAGTCTAAGTTATTTGTATGTTTGTATTTATGTATGTTCCACCGTAGCGCCTGAGCCACCGTGCCTATTTTGATGAATGAGGTGTCAATCGATCCGTTATTATGATCTGGGGATATATGAAGAAAATCGATATGACAGATTTCACATCCAATAAAGTGAAGACTTTTTTTCTATTGTATCGAGAAAAAAATGTAATAAGTCTATAGTATCATTAAATATATCAAACGAAAGAGGAGAACATTCTGAATTCATAAATATGAATAAAATACAATATTACCTTAAATATACAAAGCGACAGAAAAGTAATTTTACTATATGTTGTTATAGTTTTCACTTTTATTTCATTAGAGAGACGTACAACAATTTTCATTTGTCAACAAGGTCAAATAGAGATGTCAATTAAACTTTAGGTATAAGAAATTATAAACATGAACCGGTCGGCATAATGACCTACGCACAGGAGAATTGAGAACCAGAAACATCCAATGACTTATTGTACCTACGGTGTAATATAATAAATTTATCTGAAGCATATTTAATTTTCAATATATCTTATCTTAAAAATCGTACGCAGAAAATATTAAATCATGTAACTGTACATACACAACTTTTACCGCAAATATCAAGACTACATCACTCTACCAATGGAAAGCTGAGCTGTACAGCAAAGATGGTAAGAAACTCAACAGTTAATTTTTGTCACCAATTTTAGTGATTGGTTAAATCATTGGAACACTAAAGTGGTATAGTTCAATATTATCTTTCAATTACGAACGTCCCTATAGTAAATGTTCGCTTTTTATATCTATAGCTTCTTTTATTTCGTTCAAAGGTTAAGTAGTTTTTCTTTCACAATGCGACGGGATGAGGTTTAAGAGATTGCAGCTTTGAAATAAATGCAATTTGCAACGCTCCGCTCTGCTTCAGAGGTTCTTTTGGTTTGTCCATTTTGTAACTCTTTCTGCAGGCCAGGCACGGCAGTGCTTGCATCCACAAATCTCTGCCAGAGCCGCGAGAACACCCAGTATATTTTTAAGAATAGGTTTGCCTTGAAAAAATGAATAAAGTTTCCTTGAATCGATTAAAGTAAAAAAGTGCGTCATTGACGTCACATTTTAGAATTTCATATAAATCCCATACTTAGGACGCGTTTTGACGTTTGAAAAAAAGTTGCTGATTTGACCTGGATTTGACTATTTGTCAAATACCCAATTGCTGGAACAGCCTACAACATTTTAAATATTATCTTAATCCAGATCCAGTGTGGTACCCAAGTTTGAGAATTCCAAAGAACCAAAAAACGAACATAGAAATTAATAAACAAACAGCTATAAATACCCACAAAAACTTTCTGTAGGCGGCTGGAAAACAATTGAGAAGCATTTTAGATAAAGGCTCTTTCCAAGCGAAGCAATTGCTCAGCGAGCGAACGAGTGAGTGAATAATTTAATTGGAACCTTTTATGCGCATTACCAGCAGTCAGTAGTGCTCTCAGGGCGGGCGGAGGCAAATTGCATTTCTTACATTTCACTATAGGCGCCTAATCCGTTACGGTTCTTTTTTATTAAATGCTTTCTTGGATATTAAATTAATTACAACTATGAACTATTACGCGATAGGTAGCTAGATACTTTTATGTAGTAGCATAGTAATGAATTGTTGTAAATATGACACTTTGCTTGATTATAGTTCTATTATTCTTATTTATAGTAAAATTGTTTTATATGTTTTAGATATAAGGAGTATATTAACGCTCCTCCTGAAAACCAGCGCTGCAGCGTGCTGCGGCTTTGAGCGAGAAGCCTTGTTGATATCGTAATAGACAATAAGTAGATTTACTTACTTCTGTAATATTGTAAATTTTTGTTGTTTTCGTGGGCAAATAAATAAATTATTTATCTATCTTTTAAAAGCGGATATTTTGGTACAATCAAGCAAGTGCGTTACTTGAAAATATCCTCAAAACAGAGAAGGTTTATTCTAATACTTGTTTCTTTTCCCACCTCATTTTGCATGTAAGCCCTAACCCGTGATCCTACCGGGTGGTAAGTGATGATCCAGTCAAAGATGGTAGCGGACAAACCTGTTATGTGTAATGAGTATGGCAGTTATATTAAATCAATACCCCTAATGGCAATGGATGTCCACACGGCATCGAAATGCAAAATTGCTAGACGACATGCCTTCGCCAGACGGTCAAAGTGTCCCACCAAACAATAAGTATGACATTTCTACTATTATTTAAATGGCTGATTCCCGCGACTTTGTTCGCGTCGGTATATATTTTTCTAAAATTATATGTAACTAGCTGATGCCCGCGACTTCGTCCGCGTGGATTGAGGTGTTTTGGTTCCCGTGGGAACTCTTTAAATTTCCGGGATAAAAAGTAGACTAGTTATGTGTTATTCCAGACTATAATTTATATATGTGCTAAATTTCATCCAGATCCGTTCACCGGTTCTGGCGTGATTGAGTAACAAACATCCATCCAAACTCTCGAACTTATAATATATGAAAATGAAAATGTAGTAAGTTTTTTGATTCTCGCGTGAACTCCTTGATTTTCCGAGATAAAAAGTCTGTGTCCTTCCCCGAGATACAACCTATCCCTGTACCAAATTTCATTTAAATGGGTTAAACGGTTGAGCCGTGAAAGCGTAGCTGACCGACAGACACTTTCGCATTTATATTATTAGTATGGACTCCCGGGATCAAAAGTACTTTCTAGGTCTGTAATTAGGTTAAGCATATTCATGCAAAAATTCACGATGATCCGTTGCTACGTTGCGGCGTCATTTAAATTATTGGTTGGAACTTGGATTGGATTCTATTGTTACAACAAAGTAAATAGCTCGTATCAATCGTAATTTAACAACACATACATTGAAATATATTAAGTACTCTTACTTTAAATGAATCTGCCCGATTGGAATCAGCCACTCAAAAAAGGTTGCCCAAAGTTTCACACAAGTCGAGAGACAAAACTAGTTTATAGTTTATAACAATAAAATCTGTAAGTAGGTACACAGAAAATAGATGGGATTTTTCTAACAGAATGTAATAACGCGTTTAATAGTCGACACAAACATAAAATTCCATTTCATATCAATCCTCCGAATCCGTGTATGTGTACAATACCGAATTAGCACCGACATAGTGATAGAGGCCGTGACGTACCACGCAACACTCGGTCTCTATATCACCATGCATCAACCCCATGCCCAGTAGTAAACAACAAAGTTCGGACACCGTGACCGACAACCGGACGTAGCTCCGACATAAAGGTAGTGCCACACATTCTGACGTCCCCCATATAATATTATGACAGCTAACGATCGCAAACACCGCTGATGGGTTTACACTCTTTCGCTATTAGACTAAAATCTAAATTCAAAAAAGTTGTAAAAAGCCATGTGATCCCCGCGACTACGTCCGCGTGGATTGAAGTTTTTTTTATCGCGGGAACTCTTTAATTTTCCGTGATATAATAAAATATCATCCAGTACCAAATTTCATCAAAATCGGTTGAAAAGTTGGGTCATTAAAGCGTAGCAGACAGACAAACAGATAGAGAGATGGACAGACAGACAGACACACTTTTGCATTCATACTATTAGTATGGATATGGATAAAGAATAACCCCCATCATCAAATTGAGAATACCATAAATTCAGCCAATGACAGCATTGAAATTCTAGCTATGGTTGATGCAGCATTTTGTAATAGGCTTCTAGAGCGACAGCCCTATTCAACACGTAGTTTCTGCCATACAGTCCCAAGGTCATAGTTCCAGCGCTGGGCGTCATCCCAAGCTTGGTTACACTATGCAATCTCCACTCCATTACTGTGTACTCAAGTGACCATCAGAGCCGTGGTGAAAGTTGAGGGAAAGTTCGATTGCTACTCAATTGATTATTTCCTTTTTTAATCCTTTGAAAGTTAACAGTAATAAACATAGATAAGTAGCTACACTAGATACTACGGCGGCTAAAGTGAAACCCACGAATTACTAAATAAGTTAAATAGAAATACTATGTACTCACACAGATCTATCCTCAATAAAGTTTTCCGCGGCGCGGAATCGTCCATGCAAAATGACCACAAAACGAAGAGTTATGACGCCACTCGTCAAACGGGACACCTGTCCGGACAAGTCAGCGCGACGCAAATAGCTGCGACTCCACTATTGAATTGACAAACATTGAATTGCGGCAAAGTGTATGGTTCAGTGGATTTTTACAAAGTTCGAACATACGAGCTAGCTTTTAGATACGTCACTACGTAGATACTAGATTATTTGCATAGTCTGTAGTCAGCATGATATTGACTAGAAATCAAGTCGCAATAAAGTGCAAATGTAACTAAACGAAAATAATATGATAAGCAAAAAGTGAAAAGTTGTAACAAATGCATTGTTACCTATATTTATGTTACCTGACAGGTTACAGCAAAATGTCTGATTACACCGCATTGCGCTGATTCCTTCTCTGAGGAATCTTCGAGAATCGGAGAACCGGGGAAAGAGTACCGAACTAAGTCTCTGCTGTCTGTCCGTTCGTCCGTCTGTATATCATGAACCGTTATACTCGTAGTAAGAATTTTCACAGATTAATACTAATACTAGCGAATGCCCGCGACTTCGTCTGCGTGGTTTGAATTTTTTTTGGTTCCCGCGGGAACTCTTTAATTTTATGGGATAAAAAGTAGCGCCGTAGTAAGCGCCATTGGCGCGTGATTGAGTAACAAACATCCATACATCCATCTATACATCCATACATCCATCCAAACTTTCGCATTTATAATATTCGAAGATTATAAATGCGGAAATGTAACTATCTATCTATCTGTCTGTCTGATACGCTTTCCTGGCCTATCTTTTCAACCGATTTTGACGAAATTTGGCAAAGAGATAGATTGCATCCGGGGAAGGACATAGGCTTTTTATCCCGAAAAATTTAAATGTTCCTTGCTTTATAGGTGAAAGTAAACATCGTGCGGAAATCTGGAGGTCACCAGCATGGTGTACTAAGGCTTAATCTTTCGCATTCTGAGAAGATATCATGCACTGGAACATTTTAGTACCTAAATCCTCGTTGACGCGTATTTCAATGTTGTTAGTTTAATGGAGAAATTACTTTCAACATGGCGTAGCCGGTTTCTATTTATTTAGCTAAACGATTTAGTACCGTCTGTCAAAACACTAATTCAATTCAACTTTCATTTATCACTTTAGCATTTGAATAGAATAAAATAGGTAAGAAAATAAATATCAAACAAACTCGTACAATTTGTTCTTTGTAGTATCATCTGTCGATTTGTTATGATCGTCAAGTTAATCTTCTTTGTTCGAAATGCCAATCATGTGTCATGACATTTGCTTGAGTCAATTTAGAAAATATTTACGTTTCTATTCAGATGTGCTTTTGAAGCGACGAGTGAGTCTACCACGGGTGGGTTTACAATGTCATATTTTGGTTGTAAACAAGGAAAAACCAGCAAATTAACAAACAAATACGCTTTATTGAGCCTTGCCTGAGGAAAGGGTATTTGCTTGTTGATTTTTCCTTCAATCAATAATTGGATCGACGTGATTTTTTCATGTAGGTATATGAGTAACATAATTATTTTGCTACTTTTTACCTCGGAAAGGTTTTCCACGGGTTTTCAAAAAAACCTAAATCTACGCGACTAAGTTACCGGCAGATTACATTATACCCTTAGATGACTCTTATGTACCCCCAAAAACTCTCTTCTCTCTAATCATAATCATAAATCATTTATTTTGCAAAATTGTGGGTAATAATTTCGGGTGCTGTACCTATACGTAGAAACTATAAGTAGAAACTACTGTCAGAAGTATTGTGCATGTGTGCTATGAAAATCTACTTCTTTCCATCTATTAGGTACTAATAGAATTGCTGGTAGCAGTTCCAACTTCCAAACCAAAAAGAAATAACTGTCAAAATCGGTTCAGGTTTATTGTTTATTGTTTATTATAATTGCTTTCATGTACAATGGTCATAATATAATTAGACATGAGGCCCCGTCGGGGCATTGCAATATTGAATATTTTAGAATTAAAATTATCTATACAATCAAAAGAAAGCGCTGTCATGCAATTGAGGTCTTATAAATGTTTCATATGATAATAATTAACACTTATGATTAATTTTGGAACAATTCCTTTACTTCGTAAAAACATTGTCCTATTAACCAGTCTTTGAGTTTACGCTTGAAAGCTGTTTCCGTCTTTTTATTTTCTACGGTTTTGTAGAGATGGGGATGCTTTCTGACAAATAGGACCGTTTCCATGATATAAATTGAGGGGAGTGTTAAAATTTTTTGATTTGACGGAGTTATGAAGAAAAATCGTCGAAAACTTTCATCCCCTATCTCGGAGAAACCCGTTTTAGTTTTATAAGTATACTACTTTCATATTAATCTATATGTATACTAATCTTAGGAATGCGAAAGTTTGGATAGATGGATGGATGGATCATGGATGGATGTTTGTTATCCAATCACGCCGCAACGGCTGAACGGATCTACCTATACGGAACGAATCCGAGAAAGATTATCTTCTGGAGTTACATAGGCTACTTTTGAATAGAATAGAATAGAATAATCTTTTATTTGATCCCGGAAAATTAAAGAAAAAACCTCAATCCACGCGGACGAAGTCCAGCTCAGCTAGTATCAGCTATAGTATTATAAATGTGAAAGTTTGGTTGTTTGTTAATTTGGATGTTTATTACTCCTTCACGCCACACTACTACTGAACAGATTTGGCTGTTTGGAATGGAGTGAGGTTATACCTTGAATATACCTTATATGCTACATTTTATCCCGGAAAATTGAAGAGTACCCGCGGGAATCAAAAACCTCAATCCACGCGGACGACGTCGCGGGCATCTTCTAGTAGATAATAATTCTTCAAACATATAAATTAAAGATTTTTTTTCCGTGAAATATACGCTTGGGCAAAAACAAAATGAAAAAATATAACCATTTGAAGCAGGTAATGCTAGTTGTTTCACTTGGAATACGGAAAGGGCGGCGAAAAGGCTTTAAGGCGTCGACAGAGCGTGTTAAAAGAAACACGAGGAATAGATTTTCTCGGGAATAATAATATTTCGAATACAATTATTTAGAAGAAGATTGCTCATGGTTTAAGGAAAAAAAGGTTTATAGTTACAACTTTTAGAATAAATTATCTTTATGAATAAAAGCGGAACGCTTTTATTATTGACCGAGCGAAGCGAAGGGGTCTGAGTCTACTTGAGTGAATTTGCACTTGTCCGTGCGTCCGTCAGAGCATTATAACTTCTGAATTACTGAACGTAATTACTTCAGCTTTAAATATAATATGTAAACCAATGGCCTCCAGCCGAATATGGCCTAAAAAGTTAAAACATCTTTATTTCAGGGGGGCTCTCATAGAAGCGAATGCGAAGTAAAATATTTTTATAGGGTTACATAGGGTTACGGTATATCATTTTAAAGATAATTAAGAATAGAGTCCAAAAATATATATTTTTTAATTTTTCCCCTAAAATTAACGAAATGGGGGGCTTTCAAAGTGGAGATTTTCTAACGTCCAAAGTCCAAAGCTGAGCCTGAAACTTGATCAATTATTTGAATTATATCCTGTACTTGAACAACAAATACTAAAATTAGATAAATATTGTAAGGAAATGAAATTATTTAATTTTTAATGAGCTTCAGTATTTTTAACAGAACTTCACAATGATGCCAATAGATGGCGCAGCGAGGTCTCAGTTCGGGGCGAACCACTAGTTATATTTTATTTATAAGTATTCCACTAGGTACAAGTTAGCCCTTGACTGCAATCTCACCTGATGGTAAGAGATGATGCAGTCTAAGATGGTAGCGGGCTAACCTTTTAGGGGTATGGTATATTAAACCCATACCCCTACTTAGATTCTAGCTACGCTTAGCGGTACGTCTTTGCCGGTAGGGTGGTTACTAGCCACGGTCGCTTGCCACGGACGCTGAACTGAAAAAGTTGTTTGTGACATAAAATAACGTCTTGTATATAGATGAATCAAAAAACTTAGTCTACGCGGACGAAGTCGCGGGCATCATCCGCGCGCGGGCGGACGGGTATAGGGCGGGCGGGTATATAAATACGAAAATATGCCTATCTTTCTGTCTGTCCGTCTGCTACGTTTTCACGGCCAATCTGTTTAACGGATTTTGATGAAATTTGGTACATTATATACATTATTAAGGAAGGAAGGATATAGGCTGAATGAATAGGCACAATGAATTTTATCCGAAAAATTAAAGAGTACCCGTGGGAAAGAAAACATCTTAAACCACACGGATGAAGTCTCAGGCACCATCCAGTTGGTAATATTAGTATGGAAGTATGGTCTGGATTTGGGGGAAATTTACCCGTGTTAAGAGTCCTTCTACAGAAATACGCGAATCGATTCTTGCGGAGTTCAGTGCAAAGCGTGGATTTCCATTTCCCATCCGCCGTCGATTCCGCGGAGCACTCTTACTGGTACGTGCCAGTTAATAAGTTTAGTCGCTGGCACTCCGGAGCTAGTGTAGTCGGGGACTTGGTGGTAGAATGGAGAAGGCAGACAATTGATAACAATATTTGCTCAAAGCTTGAATAGCTTAACTGAATCGAGGGTGGTTTGACACCAGACTGATCCTTGGTATGCATTTTATTTACTCCTAGCGTCAGTGAGAAATTCAAGGAGGTAGGTATAAACAATTGAGAAATATCTTAACAATTAATAAATACATATAAAAACAAAAAAATGTAGCTCATATTATAAAAAATAGTAAGAAGAAATACTATTTGAACACAATTTTTTATGAAAAGAAAACTATAATAGTAAATATACTATAATAGTAACTATAATAATATATAATAGTAATATCACGGCTAAAATTATTATTTTCTAGCAATAGAAATATTCTCAGAAGAAACTGAAAAGAAAATGCTCAGGGGATCGAAAGATAGAAGAAGAATCGATTTGAAAATAAATAAAAAATATCTTTCATAGATGCTGACATGGCCTATTTATAAAATTGTCACTGGCTCTATGGTCGGTTGGATATCGATTCTAATTCTGAGAACAGTTGGCAATCATCTGAACTGTTACTCTTTTTTTGAAAAGCATTCATTAGGTATAGTCAATGAAATAGAATAAAATCCTACATCAATGGGTATTTCTAATGGGTAATTCTCTCAAACTTATCCGGCCCGGTGACCAAAATTGGAACTAAATTGTATGCATGTTTAGATTTTGTTTTTATTTTATTTTTCATTTCTTAAATACTAGCGAGTAGCGACGCTGTCACTGAGTCAGATAACTTTATGGGACTGTACACCTACTACTATCTTATATGCAGCTGATAAATGTAAATCTGATTGCTCTAATCTTTCAGCTTTTGCTAAATTCTACCTTAGTCCACCGTCTCATAGACTAGTGCGAGTGGCTCGTACGCGCATAGAATTTCAACAAATAAACCATTAAACACCCTTCGGTTCTGAATTTAACTCTATTGTGTACTCCATAGGGCACTTATTGTGAGCTCTCGGTGTTGGAGCGAAGCCTGATCGTAGGCGCTTATTGGTCGGTAATGATTTTATTTCCTTGTGAATTGTGCACTCAGGATGCAAGCTTGGGAAAATTAATAGCTGCATTCTCATTTACCACTACTTTTAGCTTCTCTAGGAAAACAAAAACTCTACATACCTACTCGAGACAATTCGTGGCTAAGGCTGTCTGTCCATTGAATCGGAGCGGAGATATGCCAAGCAAACGAATTAGATTCCTGACAGGTGACGCGATAATTTTATTGACTCACCATGGCAAGAATCCAATTGGCTCGCCCAACACATCTCCGCTCCGCTTCAGTGGTCAGGCAGCCTTACTTGGAGACTGGAGTAGACACGACTGCTCGTGAGCAGTTGTCAACGACAGCTCGTCCGGTCAACTGCTCAAGCAATCCGTGTAAGGTTGCTCTTAGTTACAAAACCCATACAAATTCCAGTATATAATTTATGGTTATTTTATACGCCACCACTGAATGGCTATAATTTAATATTGAGGCAAAAGAAAAGCAAACTTCGTTCAAATAGGCTTAACTGAGAAGGCTTATGGATCCTTTATAACTTTGTAAGTCGTGCTTTATTTACAATCTAGATCCTTTTGCGTAGAGTTGACATCAGTAGAGTAGCAATGTCTCGCAAATTGGACCAATAATATGACTGAAGTATAAGTTACCTGTGATAAAAATAATGTGATAAGGAAATAAAGGCTTAGTAATAATAATATTAAGTTCCCTAGACGTGCTTTAAAATCGTGTCGACGTTTAACCTACTTAAACAGTTACGTAAGTTTCGCCTGCGATATTTTTGTCTGTTTTTTTTTTCTTTTATATATGCAGTTTTGCTGTCATGAAATGTTTGATATGAATGAATATGACAATGGGAACTAAGTTTGTTGCAGCACTGTATGTCTATAGGTACATTATTATCAGTTCGTGTCAAACTACCTACCTAATACACGTGGTATAAAGAACTCAAGTGTTTTATTTATGTTTCCATATTAGGTATATTCTTTTTTAGTTTAGTAGCAAGGAGGGGGGCCACGCAAATTGTGATTAGGGATCACTTCACTATAACTGTTATAGCTGCAATACTGTGAGTTTTAGGCAACTGTTAGTGTAGAAGCATATCAGCCAATCACAAAGAAACCAAATGTAAATTATAACTAAAAAAACTCGGTTATAACTCACGTGTTCTTGAGTCACGTGTGTTGTGTCACAAATAAGGGCCCAGGACGGGTTCGAAACTATTAGGGAATTTTCCGACAAAACACGTGAGTAATAAACGTTATATATTTTTAGTTATAATGAATATCACTCATGATCAAATTCTTATTTATTATGAAAGGAAATGAAATGTTTATTTTATGAAGGACGTCTTGTGCCACTTAAGATATGTCAGGACCAGAACCAGACCAAATGATTTATTTATTTCACATAGGTAGGACAACTTGTGTCAGTAATAGTACGTTAAGACTCTACCATTAGTACTGAAGAACTGGCAATAAACTCAGCAATTGCTCTTTTTTAGAGAAAAATTGTTACAATATGTAGATAATATAAAGTACATACGTCACACAGTCCAAATTTAGATATTAAACCAGAAAGCACTAGTAAAAGTTTATTTAAATAACAGATCTTTAGACCTTGATTCCAAACGACGGAGATAAGGCTTATGTGGATATGGAGTCAGTTGCTCCATGGCGTAACTCAATGGTTCTTCGAGGCTGCGAGGAAAATGTTTTATTTTGAGATGTTTTGTGTTCACACGACGCAGAGATCACGTGTATCCTCTCAATATGGAAAGTAGATTTCATCATTTCGCCGTACATTTCGCATTTAGTATTTACAAGCTCCTCTCTTGACTTGTTTGTCTTACTTAAAAAAAATTGTAATCCAGATTCCTACAAAAATTACCAAGGCGATTGGTGGCCTCCTACTTAGCCTCAGTTTTTACATACCATAGATAATTAATTACTACCATCACATTTTATATTTTACTTGAAGATGCCCGCGACTTCATTCGCGTGTCAAGGTTTCCACTCCTTAATTTTCCGGAATTAAAAGTAGCCTTTGCCACTCTGCAGGTCATACCCATACCAAAAATCCGTTGCTCTTTTGCGGCGTAATTGAAGGACAAACCAACAAACAATCACACATTCGCATTTATAATATTAGTATATACTTGAGTATTATTGACGCTCAAAAAGCAATATTGAATACACATCTTTTGACTTTGATTTTATTACGATGAATTTTCAATTACAAAGACCAGCGAAACAGTCTAGATTTTGTCACAATAAAAAATAGTCTTTGTTTTTATTCTTTTCATAATAAATTGAAAAACTTGTGCGGCAACAAAACATCTCTGATACAAAAACTTATAATAAATTAAAAGAATCCGCCGTAACGAGTAAAGTTGTGGGAATAAAGGCGAACTTGTACAAAGAAGTGGTGTTGGTAATTTATAGAGTCCTCGCACACTATCCCTCAAGCCGCCGGCCGGGGAGCGTCCGCTAAGCGCTAGCAAATGGCTGATTTATCCCGGAGTATGGGAACGGTCAGTGGAGCATAGACTATGTATGGAAAGATCAGTCTTAAACAAAGAATAACGATACAAAAAATACCTTATGGTTATGATAAATTACTACAGATGATGAATTTCAACATCGAATTTAAGTACCTTTTTTATCTTTGAATTTATTTACGATGGAGATGGATGACTTGAGTTCGCCGGACGGACGATCTCAAGCGAGCAGCTGGGAACCGCTGGAAGCAACCGCGGCACGTAGAGTGTGGACCTTCGTCCAGCAGTGGAGTGATCGGGTCCAGAGTATTAAGAAAAAAAAAGTGTGTGTGTGCAATTCACACACGGCAGAAGTGAAACTTCATAAAGTTACCTACGAGATAATGAGATAACTGTAACTTGTATTCTACCTCATTCTCTCGCAGGCCAAATCGTAATAAGAATATGTTTGTCTCTTTTTGGTGTCGCTTTTTCGTTTCGTTTTTCGTTTTATCAACCTGAGGCGGATTAAAATAAAACATAATAGCTATTTGTGCAACTGTATTAATTCGAGTGCTGTTGTTTGATACGAGGCTTGCCGAGTATCAAAATAGGATAGTACGAGAATTAAAATGACTAATTACGTACAGTTGCATACAAGATTTTATCTACGACAAGGACGTCTTTATAATTTTTTACTTTGTAAATTAATAAAAAAGTCAAATCAATTGACTGGTTGGGAAAGTGCCAGAACCCAGAGCCGCTAAGCTATAGGTATCCTATTTATGAAGATAACCATATCGATACAGCTACGACTCATAACGATACAGCTCCCATACAACGAACTGTATCGTTATGAGAAGCAAACACGAAAGAGGGTTCAATTCGATATAGTTGTCAAATTCGAAATTGGAACTTTTCGATGCTGGAGTAGATAAAAGCAATTAACAAATCAGACTTTTTACTGTAGGTAAATTTTAAACAATCAAACAGAATATTACAAAAATGGAACGCTTTGTATACACGTTCGTCCGGTGGCGCCACTTGTACCGTGGCGACAACATCCGTTTCATCGAATTTTCAAATTACAACGATTATAAAGAAGTATCACTTCAAAAACAATTTTTTCTTTCCTCGTAGGCGTAAAAAGTAAAATTTTTAAGAAAAGAAATTATCCCCTTATAATCGGACTTTGAAGTGAATAAGCTATATTGAAATCAATTTATTTAAGAATTCCTTAAATAGCAATAAAAGACTGTTAAAGAAAAATCAGAGCGTTTCCATGAAATCGAGTTCATTTCGGCGTCAGACAAGTATTTTAGTGCGCGGTTAGCGCCGAGTAAGCAGTCTCACAGTGAACAAACTCTTTTCCGTTGGATAATGGCCAGGGAAACATGAAACCGAGCCTGTCATTGAATACAAATCCGATTACCTACTTATTTCTACAAAAGATTTTCACAAAAGCTTTTTTTTCAATCATAATAAAACGGATATTATAAAAGGTTATTTTCCTTAAGCATTAAGGAAGCAAAAATACAATAATAATAAAACAAGTAAGGTTTGCCTAATGCTATCTACGCACACTAATCATTTAAATGTGTAAGTGTGTATGTCTGTTGCCTTAGGCAGTCTAGTGGGCGGCTTCGGCCGTGGCTAGTTAGACAGGCACCCTAACTAGAATAACCGTCCCGGAGTTTAATTTTTAACCACCATAATCAGCTAACTAACCTTTAGTTAGCATTATCACTTTTTTTTTATGTATTCCAATACGTCAAACAGTGTATCCGTTGATTTCGATATCACAAGTGGTAAGTGATGATGCGGATGGTGGGGCTGACCTGTAAGGGGTATGGCATTTACATTGAACCCAAACCTCTATTTCAGTTCTACGCGGCATCGTACTAGAACGCTAGAACGCATAGTCGCTCGGTGGTATAGGTACGCCACGGCTGAAGCCTCCCACCAGACCAGGACAGAAAAAAAACAGCAATTATAAATTCCCAAATTGACAGTGCCGGGGATGGAACTAGAGACCTCCCACTCAGCGCTCACAACTACGCCAGGGGGTCGTCAAAACTCAATCACTTAAATATAATGGTGATAATCAGTAACGGTATCTTAAAACTAAAGCTACGAGGGTTCCAAACGCGCTCTGGGCTGAGAAGAGCCCACAAAAAACTCAGTCGGGTTTTTTTTTCATTATCACCATGGTTTGTCCTTCAATCACGTCACAACGGAGCAACGGGTCGACGTGATTTTTGGCATGGGTAGGTAGGTATAGTTGAGGACCTGGAGAGTGACATGGGCCCTTTATCCCGGAAAATTATGAAGTTCCCGCGGGAATAAAAAAATTTAAACCACGTGGACATCAGCTACTTTGATATAATCTAGAAGGATTACGTCATCTCCAGAGGCGAAGTTAGTTCGACAAGGATCTGATCTCGATCGGTTTTCCGGATTCAAAGGCTGCTTGCACAGGCTCTCGTGGCCTCCATTCTCTAAATTGTGAGCGCCGAGTGGTGCTCCACCCTTAATCAAATTCTAGCAAACAACCCCTGATCGAATAGTCATTTCTTTCTACCAATAAACCGAGTTCCTGGTATTTAATGCGATTTCAAATTTAAGTAGATCTTAAGCCATTTAACTAACCTTATCTTTCAAACTCAAACTCAAATATTTTTATTCAAAAACACTTTTACATCGTCGGCTTTTGAATCGTCGAGTGAGTATATCTTGATCATCATCACTTCAACCCATTGCTGAGTACGAATCTCTTTTTTTTTTATCCACTACAAGCTAGCCCTTGACTACGATCTCACCTGATGGTAAGTGATGATGCAGTCTAAGATGGTAGCGGGCTAACCTGTTAGGGGCATGGCAGTTATATTAAACCCATACCCCTTCGGTTTCTACACGGCATCGTACCGGAACGCTAAATCGCTTGGGGGCACGTCTTTGCCGGTAGGGTAGTAACTAGCCACAGCCGAAGCCTCCCACCAAGCCAGACCAGGGAAAATTCAGAAATTATAAATTCCCAAATTGACCCTACCGGGGATCGAACCCAGGACCTCCGCACGTTAAGGCAACAGCGCTATACACTGCGCCACGGAGGTCGTCAGTCTCTTTCCGGAATGAGAAGGGTTTGGCCATAGTCCACCACACTGAGCAAATGTGGACTGATAGAACTCTTTGGCGGGACGTCAGAAGGAAACCTACATGGTTTCCTCGCTACGTTTTCCTTCACCGTTAAAGCAAAACGTATGATGCGTAAATTTTACCGCTCAGTAATGAGAGGTTCAATTTTAAGTTAGTAAAATGCTTGATGATATTTCTTCTAAATTATTCTCTGAAATAAAAAAGTTCCTGTAATATTATTAAAGTAAATAGAAAAGGCATCTGCTAACCACAAACACTTTCAGATAAGTAGGTAGGTAGGTAAAGTACCTATTTGCGGAATCAAATTAGATCGCAAACTTCTTAGGGCAATAAAAACAAGCGCGAACTGTCGGGTTAGTACGAGTTTGTACGTTTCACCAGCGTTCATAGAATTCGAACGTCGAAAAGCAATAACGTCAGAGATGTATAATTTAGGCTTACGGCTTACACTTACACAACAGTGCCTAAACTGATTTATTTAAATTGCATTACTGACTGCAGAATAATAGGACTAAGTTGATTTTTGTTTAATGCTAATGTATTATGACACTCCAACGATGGTGAGGTATAAAATCTCATACTAAGGTAAACAAAGTAGAAATCAAACGTAAATGAGTTACAAATTGAATTCCCAAACAAATCCAAAGCGATCTGCGGCGAAATTCACATTCCCTGTAACTGCGTCTTGAAATGAATAAGATATGGCGTGATTAACCCAAGAGCTTGTGGATAGTTTTGACGAGGTGCTTGAAAATAAGCTTGATGTTTATAAGCTATGATCCCCCTAACGCGGGCATCACCTAGGTAGTTATATTATGTTGTACGCCAGAAATGGTTGAAGCATGCTGATATTAATGTGTACGTATAAATCAATAAGGCTTTACCATGTAAAGGATTACTTAAATGACAAGGAAGCTTGGCAATGATTTGATAGCTCTGATAGTTCCTTAGTTAAGATGATTTGTGAAATGGTGATAATGGAAAAAAAAACCCGGCTGAGTTTGTTGTGGGCTCTTCTCAGACCAGGGCGCGTTTGGAACCCTCGTAGCTTTAGTTTTAAGATACCGTTACTGATTATTATCACCATTATATTTTATAAATAACTAGACGTCAATAAGCGTAGTATACCTACCTATATTGAATAAAACATTATTTGATTTGATTTAAGCCAATTAAGATATTCAATATATAGGTATTAGGATTAATGCAATAATCTCGTGTGTGTTAACGCAATGCTCTTGTTCACCTCGGTGCGTCCATTATCTCAATACCAGCTTTGACGGCGGTTAGTGAAGCTGATCGGCTAACTGAGACGCTGGAAGATGGCGCCCAGTCGCATACCTCTGTAACGAGGCAGCTACGAGTATGTAACGCACCATCGATGTACGGGCCTGTGCCAAACTAAATGCGTTCACGAAATGCGTCTGAATTTAGAACAAATCCATCTTTTTTCAATTTTTATAGGTAGCAGACGAACAGGCGGGTCACCTGATGGTAAGTGATTATTATTTCATTCATGAAACAACACGCCGTTCATGAAACATTTGCGACAACGGAGGAACCGCCAATGCCTTGAGAACTTGAAATATTTGTTTATCCGCCCTTTGAAGAGCCCCATATTGTAATCATAAGGGAACACAGAAGATGGAAGCTAGTTCCACAATTTGCAGGTAGGTATACGAGGCAGAAAAGATCTCTAGTGAAATGTATTCAAAATTATGTTTCCGCAAAATTGAAACACAATACAAATATCCAACTCAAAGCAATCTAATTTTTGCAAATCAGATTGCTTGATTCTTGGGCGCAGTATGCCTGTCCTGTTATCTACATTTTGACGACCTCCGTGGCGCAGTGTTGAGCACTGTTGTCTTAATCTGCGGAGGTTCCGGGTTCGATCCCCGGCAGGGTTAATTTAGGAATTTATAATTTTTAATTTTCCCTGGCTTCGGCCGTGGCTAGTTACCACGATACCGGCAAAGACGTGCCCCAAGCGATTTAGCGTTCCGGTACGATGCCGTGTATAAACCGAATAGGGGTATGGGTTTAATACCATCTTAGCATCTTACCATCATCACTTACCACCAGACGAGATGAGTCAAGGGATAACGTCTTGTAGTGGATAAAAAAAACATCGATTTATACAAATAAATATTGCATGTATTGCATTTGCCTGGTGGGAGGCTTCGGCCGTGGCTAGTTACCATTCTACCGGCAAAGACGTGCCGCCAAGCGATTTAGCGTTCCGGTACGATGCCGTGTAGAAACCGAAGGGGTATGGGTTTAGTATAACTGCCATGCCCCTATCAGGTTAGCTCGCTACCATCTTAGACTGCATCATCACTTACCATCTGGTGAGATCGCAGTCAAGGCCTAGCTTGTAGTGGATTAAAAATAAATTGATTTTCTCGCAGTGGTAAGTGAGCTGTAATTTTTCAGTACTTAAGAGAACAGATAATGATATAATTTTAAAGATTTAAGGTTTAGGTAGGTAGGTACTTATTCCTGATTGGAACGATAAGTCGTAAAACCACTATAGATACCTACCTTCAGTTTGCAGTAGATTAGCCCACTATAGTGGGCGTATACCGTATTTGAATAATGTAAAACGCCTATTAAAAGCCTCCATAAATTAATTATTAATTAATTCATTGACAGATTTAGTATTTACAACTTTTGAAATATTATTTTCATTTAATTGTATAACATCAGCTAAGTGTTACTAATATTATGAATGCGAATGTGAGTTTGTTCGTTTGTTACGCTTTCACCGTTTAGATGAAAATATTTGGTACGCACATAGTGTGATTGACGGACATACCAGCAAACAAACACAATATATTGTTTGCATTTTATAATATTATTAGTTATAGTGATTTATTCCTAAGATTATTAAGATAAGGCTAGATCTATCTAGTATCAAAGGATATTTGGCATAAACTTGTATTAAACATAAACAAGTAAGAAAAGAAATTAGGTAAACAAAAAAGTAAAATGCTTAAAATTCGCTAAAAAGATGGAAGTTTATATTAGTATAATTTCGCCTGAAGCGAGCTCGGTTGAATAGTTAATTTGCAAAGTTTACGAGTGTCAGCCGTCAGGGGGCGTTAAAAGTTTACCTTGTTGAAGTATTCAGGCAGGTATTAGCATCTATACCATATATACTAATATAATAAATTTGAAAGTTTGGATGGTTTGCTATTCAATCACGCCAGAACGGCTGAAAGGATCTGGATACAATTTGGCACAGAGATATATTATAGTCTGGAATAACAATTAGACTTCTTTTTATCCCGGAAAATCAAATAGTTATCCCGGGAAACCTCAATCCACCCGGACGAAGTCGCGGGCATCAGCTAGTCTGCTATAAAGCCTCCACCGATCGCAGGCCGTAAGTATTAAAAACACCCACCCTGTATAATAAAGGTGAATTATGTAGGTTGACTCTGCGATAAAGCGTTTTTAAAAGACTTATGGTAATTGGAGTTATTTTGTCACTGTGCCAAAAACATATAATAATTTTATAATAATTATGTATCTGCTTAATTACTGTTTTTAACATAAGGTGCTTATAACGCGACAAATCCACAGGGACGCAATTTATTATCAAAGATAAACAATTTTGCCTAGGCAAATGAAATAAACGTGATGGAACTTTGAATTTTATAGCACCGATCAAACGGTTAAAAGCTCGAATCAGTGGGAATGTGAGGATTTTCTCCTGTAGAAATAAAGACTGACATAATCAGCTTAAACTGCTGGGCAAATAACATCAGATTTCACAATGTTTGGTAATAGTAATTCTCTCTACAACCACTAAGAAAGTATTTTTGAACGGGATACTTAGTTCGAAAACTGAATCACTGTGTTACGTGATAAAGCAGGTCAATAATAATTAAAATGGCTGGCAACCGTCTAGCTGCGGGAATCTCGAAAAATACTGGCTAATTCTTTGCCTACATTTTAAAGGAAATCTCTGAGCAGAATTTCAGCATTTTAGGTCCAAGGAATTGGACTGGGCGTTGTTAGTACCTTTCTCGTTATAATGATTAAGATTGACTGACTTTTTAGTCGATCTATAGAATTAACTACTGAATCTTAGCACCAGGTGAAATTGTAATCAAGGGCTAACTTGAATAAAAAAAGGTCCAGATACTTTGAGATTTTGCATAATATATTATAACGTAATTCTCTTCATAATGAATCTCATCAGTGTGGTACTCGTCACTTAGATAGAATATTCAGATATTTCCTCAGCGAAGCAAACAATATTTAAATTATTATTCATAATTTAATGACCCACTACAATTCAAATTCCAAGCGTTTTCTATATACATTAATAACCCCGGAGGTTTGTAAAGAAATTAGCAGATGAACGAGCCGCGCCAGCCTCACTCTGCGTCATCAATAAAAGGTATTGTTTTTGCAAAGACCCCGTCCTCATGGAAGCGTGCTAAATTGCATTCCTTTCAGTAAATAATCCCTCAGACGCGTTCCGCTCAAGAAAAACTACCTCACTCGCGAGTGATTGAAACTGGATACAAATAGGATAAGAAGAATGAGCGCGTCGGGCGCGGTGGAGGGGAAATACTTTAGATAAATAAAGGGAATGGTTTGTTTTAAAAGATTGGGCTTATGAATTACCATAGGACGGTTTTTTTGAAACCTAAGTTTGAAACACAAATTCGTTTTTATCGAACTAGCAGATGCTCGCGACTTTGTCCGCGTGAAATAAGTTTTTTAATTCCCTCGGGAACTCCCTAATTTTTCGGGTTATTAAATTGCCTATCCACCACCACCACTACAGCCTATTAACGTCCCACTGCTGGGCACAGGCCTCCACTCTCATAGGAGAGAGGGAATTAGAGCTTATAGACCCACCACGCTGCTCCGATGCGGGTTGGCGGGCTTTAACGACTATTATCATGATAGTGATAATAACCGGGACCGATGGCTCAACGTGCTCTCCGAGGCACGGGGGTGAAACACCGCCAACTACCTAACTCCGGGTTAGTACTGAGAATTTCTGAATTGAAAAACCCAATACCAATTTTTTGCCCGACCGGGTATCGAACCCAGGACCTCGTGATCCGCAGTCGACTAACCGCTAGACCAACGAGGCAGTTGCCTATGACACTCACAAATAATGTAGCTTTCTATTAGTACCAGAATTTTCAAAATCGGTTCAGTAGATCCAGAGATTATCCCCTATAACGTCACAAACCCACAAACTTTACCTCTTTATAATATTAATATAGATTAGGAGAAGATTTAAATTGACATTATACTTTTGTAACGCTAAGTCGCTCAGGTGGTACGCCACGGAACCACAACAGACGAGACAACAATGACCCTGACCCAAATTGACCCTGCCACAGCGCTCACCACCACTCCAGAGAGCTTGTCAACACTAGATAATGCCCGCCACTTCCACGTGACTGAATGTTGTTACTTTCTGCGGGAATTATTTGATTTTCCGGAATAGCATGTAGTCTAATGTATTCAGGTAGTCTAATGTATTCAGGTAGTCTAATGTATTCAGGTAGTCTAATGTATTCATGGTAGATTCCCAGTCAAATCGGTTCAGTCATTCCGGCGTGAAGAGAAGCAAACATCCAAACTTTCACATTGATAGTTGGATAGTAGGTTTTATTCTTCGAAAGATGTATGGCATCGGTTGAGCTCAGCTTCTTGACTCACATTGTGACAGGAAACCCCTTGAAGAAAAATCAAACAAAGAAAAACAAAATATGTGTTTATGTCAAGGCATATAGGTATATCCCATAGAAAAGGGTTACAGATTGAATTCACAGGCAATTCAAAAACGATCTGCGCCACAAAACTCGCATCAAAAACTTAAACATTGCCCGAAATGAATAAAATATGAACCACAAATGGATTCCCAGATATTATGCTAATGTTTAACGAGAAAAAGTTGCGCCGTGACTTCGGATCGCAATATTTTGTTTTGCATTTTTTTCGTTGTTTTATTGACTTGAACTTATGGAAAATTTGGAGTTCCTCAAGTTATAAATACTCAAACTGATGTTCAATCAAACATTTTGTAAAAAAAAAACATTTTAATCGTAAAACATTTTGTTCAGCCTTAAAAGCTATGATTAATTGAAGTTTTAAAAATTTAGCAAAGCGCGTATGAGAAAACTAGAGGTGACTATACGTCCGCGTACAATTTCTGAATTTGTATGAGATAATAAAAAAATCCGATGCAAAAGACCTACCTACTTTGATTGTGTTAGCCTTGCATACACATAATATATTATCATGGCTCGTAAATGATAAACAGAGGGCCTTCACACAGGAAATGTGGCGTTTGAAAATCAATCTGTGAAAATCTGTCAGAGATTTATCTCGGACGAGTCTTTCAGCACGGCAATCTACCAGATCCAGGAAATGCAATTTCCACCAGTTGGTTATTCCTTTTGTACGTTTCCTGCGGAACTGGATTGAGTAATGGATGCAATTTCAGATTTTTTATCTCGAACAGTCAAAGGACATGCGCTGTCATCCGACACTGAAGGTTCTACTATTTTATGCGGGTGCAATGCAACACATTTCGTCGTCCAACGTTTGTAGCACCTTAAAGCGTTGCCTTAAACGTATCTATTGCTGTATTTTAATGTACTACACTTATAGAAAAACATTTTTCAAAAGTATTATATTTAACATCCAACAATGTAAATTAAATTGTCGTCGCTTCGTTTCGTTGTCACTGTGAGCTGATAGATATCCACAGCTGGACATAAGTCTTATGTTAGGACTTCAACACGCCACGGTCTAGCGCCTCCAAAAATTACGGTTTTAAAATTATGTGCGGTTAAAGATATTGTTCGCGTCAATCAAAAACATCAACGCTGCATGGTTTTTATATTGCCCTTGTGCATAGTCAAATCATGCAGCATTATGCTGAGTTGGAGCCTTTTTTCGGGTTGTGTCACACATGACTCCCGTTGTCCCGGCGCTTCTGTCACCGTGTCAACTAAACATGTAGTTTAGCTCATTGCTGTTGATGGTGGTGATGGAGGCGTCGGGGTAGCATACCCTTGAGGTAATGGCGTGTGGCAAAATTGAAAAATAAATGTTTTTCTTCTTCTTTCTTTCAAAATATAGTCGCGCCCGAGTTTGTATGAGTGTTGCGTAAACAAGCACTCGCACCTCTGCTTAGAGACAACTAAATGATTGGCACGAACTATACATTATTATCCATGGTTGCGGCCATCTTCTTCACTAAAAATAGCAAGTTGGCAAAACAACGTGTTGGATGTGATTGCTATCGAAGGACTGACGACGCTTGTGAAGTCAAGCAAGCTTCGAAAACATAAGGGCTGATGAGTGAAGAGATGGTACTTAAGTAATATTACGAAGGATAATGCGCGTGTTAGGCTCAGCAAGTTAAACGGCCAGGCGATAAGGCCACTAGAGCCGACGCGTCCCTCATACCCTGGCCTGGATCACATTTATCATTCAGAAGACATCAGACCCTTCAATATTTCAGGCTAATGGTTTTGACGGAGGTCGCCGGTGTTATCGGATTCCTATTAATACTAAGCTAGGCTGGCCGCAAATTGGCTTCTGTAGCTTGAACGATTGCTAGTCGTGTCTGATACACGTGAAGCAGCGAACTATCGCACACAAATATACGGTGCCTGTACATTAGCTTCGATCCCCTGATTGTCTAGGGAATATAGGCTATAAAAATATTCCCCAGACAATAAATTCTTGTTACTCGCTGTGAGTTATACACTTAAAATAACAATTTTTTTTTTAAATTAGCATTTTATGTATTTTATAATATGCGCCTTGTTGCCTCAAATATATGAATATTAATAAATAATAATATGTAATGTAAGTAACTTGTTTCATATCTGCTATTATAACAGCACACATCCACAACCAAGTTTTTTTTATTAACATTCAATATCCAAGGAAAATTTCGTCTGATTAGAAAGAAGACAAAGGTCCATGCTGTAAAGCATGGAACGGCGTTGTAAAGATGTAGGTGTATTTTTACTTTAGCTTTATGACTGCCATCTGAATTATAGCGAGAAGCTCTTTTAAAACTAAATACAGCAACTTTCTACACTAACTATTATACTAAGTGCAGTAAGTATAGATTGCCAATGTCCGGCCAGCCCTAGCAACGAGTAGGTATGATATACTTGAGCTCTAATTACATATAACATTGAATTATACAGGATTATCATTTCGATTAGCCCGATGATATATAACGGCGTAAATTATCGTAATTGTGGTCTACGGCCAATTTACAAGGGGCCTACCTTAATTAATTAAATTTAATTATTATGTAAATCAAATCACATAAATCCTGTATAATTTTTATCTGCGGCTTTCCGTTATTACTGGTACATCGGTTGCTTTCAACATTAATTTATATGCGAACACAAGTCTATTGCTTAGTTGCTTGCTTGGTTTTCCATGCATGTTAATAATAGCGAAAGGGTGAGCGGTGCATATCGCATGGTGTACGTTGTAAAATTTACATAGATTTGTCTGTGTTAGTGGATTACAGCGAGTTGAGCTTCTTTTTACTTGGTTATCACGAATATCCGCAAAGTAACGGCTGCAGAAATTCAACATACAACATCGTCATCTCATAATATCAATACTGTAAGACTTCGATGGAGTCTTAAAGTAATCGCAACAGGGATGATTGCAGTTGCAGTGGATCTAGTATAGTATGTGGGATAACGCCTGCATAGTCATAGTTGATGATAGGTTGGTGTAAAAACCACGTACTGGTTTCATATATGTTTATTTATTTCACTTATATTCAGGTAGGTTGGTGCAAAAACATATATAAGTTTAGTTAATTTTATTTCAATTTTCAGATTTATTCAATTAATAATTTTTTTTTTGTTTCGGGGCTTCTCTCAGAATGAGAAGGGTTTGGCTATAGTCCACCACGCTGGTCAAGTGCGATTTGGCAGACTTCACACACCTTTGAGATCATTATGAAGAACTCTCGGGCAAGGAGGTTTCCTTCACCGTTACAGTTATTTCGTTTAGTTTCATTAGACCTCCGATCTAACCCACGACCACCAGTAAAGAAAGGTGGCCGTTTAAACAACTAGGCTGTCGCCAAATTGCTTGTTCTTTATTATTATGTAGAGATTATTACCGATTAAGGTTCACTCCATACCCAGTATCTAACCTTGGTCAGTCATACCTACTAGGGCATCATAAAAAAATAGAACCGCGATCGGTTCCGAAAGTGTATAAGAGCGAACAGTTGCAAGTCACCAAAGGAATTAGTTATTAGAGCGTGCGCTCATTAGCTCCCTGCTCAGTGGATGTAGTGGAAAAAGTTAATGGCGTTTTTAACTCGGTGTCCGAGCTTCGCGCGTCGAGAGTCGCAGGTCAAATAGCCGGCAAAGATAGCTCTGAAGAAATAACCAATCTATAAAAAGCTCCGATCGCAAGTCTTTATTGAACGCTGAATGTTTATTTTCGTAGTCAGATAGAAACGCCAATTCGTCTTTCAGACTTAGTAAGTATACTTGAACGTATAATATTTATTTTTATACCAACCACCGAGTTTCTTGCTGGTTCTTCTCGGTAGGAACGGCATTCCGAACCAGTGGTTGATTCACTCGACTATTCATAAGCACTTGTAAAAAGTCTATTTGAATAAAAAACATTTGAATTTTGATTTTTTTTGAATAACACACAATTTACTTCAAACTGGTATTGAGGAGAAAATTGAGCCAAACTACCTACCTATCAATAGGTACCTATTGTAGTACTTTAAAATAATTTTAAAAGAAAAAATGTGTGTATATGCAATTTACACACGGCAGAAGCTAAATGCTATTATGAATATGTTTGTCTCTTTTTTGGTGTCGCTTTTTCGTTTCATCGAATTTTCAAATCACAACGATTCTTTAAAGAAGTTTCACTTCAAAAATGATGACAAAAATAATTATTATACTTCTTCGGCATTATTTTGTTATATAGATTATAGGTACTATTTTTCAGCTATGAGTAACACAAAAATGCATACAGGGTGGGTAAGCAGTTAGCACTTAATTACTAGCCTGCGTGGAATGGTGCTAAGATAATTGGCTGCATTCCCGCAATGAGCAGCTAGGCTGAATTTTTCTGCAAAAATATAGCAGCCGTCGTACTACTGAATCGCCCCGGTTTTGTATGAATGTTTTTTTGTGACTACATTAAAATCGAAAATCGATGACTGTGTAAAATACTTATCAAGTTTCTTGACGGAGCAGCTTTGACACTTTGTTAAGTTAGTCATCAGTCATTATTTATTTCAAGATTTTAGACGTATACTGTGTCTCTCTCTCACTGCGTCGTATTCCTCATTGCTGAGGGTCTCGCGACCCCATTCCATTAATCACATAATGGCAGGGGTTTTCTTGGGATAATAATAGGGTGGATTCCCAGGTCCATCCGCATACGACTCGATTAAGAGTACTTTTTCAACTCTTATGTTAGGTAAGTACTAACGATTACTATCAGATCTTGGTGATAATAGCCGGGACCGACGGCATACTTCTTATAATTATCTATACTACATAAATACAAGTGTATCTTTAACAATGAGGTTTAAATACATCCTAGTACCTACCTGCTTACCTACATAACAAAACCGCTAGGTATTCATGAAACAACTGAATCGTAAACGTGAAATTAATGAAACAGTGAAGTGAATGCGTGTTTGAACGCTTCGACAATGGCGGCCGGTAAACAGCCCGCAGCAAACCAAGCGGAATAAGTCTATTCATCGATTCCGCCGAGCGTTTTATTGTGACTAGGTGGAGAGCTGACGGCGGAATCCAATAACTCAGAATTCTTATAGCACTGTTAATTGTCATTTTAATTATCATGGACTATTGGATAGAAGTAGGCGTTACTTTGCGAAAGTAAATGACAATGAAGGAGCTAGAAGTTTAATTAGCTACTGTTAATGTGACGGATTATAGCGAATTAACTTCTATTTCCTTCATTAATAATATCATCATCATTATCATCGTTTGCTTTCCTCGAATCCAGGTCATCACGCGAAATCTTTTTCACTTTAAGCCGCATATTTTAACTTCGTGTAACTTAGCCCGATATAATTAAATTAATTACACAAGTGGTTAGACTATATAAGGGGGTGGGGCCTTCTATCGTATAATTTGTCTAATTAATTTAATTATGCCTATCTCAGCAATATTGTAATAGTAGATCTATTACAATATTGCTGAGGTAGGAGGCTGACTGTAAAATTTTTAGAGCTTACGTTAATCTATTACCTCTTTGGAAATCACCACGAGCTCTTGGATCTTCTTGATTGTAACCGACACAGCAGACGGAGCTAATTTATGATCGGCTATGAATAGAGGGCGTGAGGCTCCGGGGGAGGGAGGGGAGGGGGCGCGGCGACGCTCCTGGAGGGATGATCATCAATCTGCCCCGCTCAATGAGACCGCCTTAGCTGGCAGTGATACTCCCAAGCCTTTTGAAAAATGCGATACCTTACAGCTGAATCCATACTAGCACCATTACTAGCTGATGCCCGCGACTTAGTCCTCGTGGATTGAAGTTTTTTGGTTCCCGCAGGAACTTTTAATTCTTCGGGATAAAAAGTAGCCTGACTATAATCTATCTCCATGTCCCAAATTTCATTCAGATCACTTCAGCCGTTCTGGCGTGATTGAGTAACAAACATACATCCATCCATCCACACATCCAAACTTTCGTATTTATAATACTAGTGTAGATATTAGTATAGATGCGAAAATGTGTCCGTCTGCTACGCTTTCACGGCCAATCTCTTCAACTGAATTTGACGAAATGTGGTAAGATAGGTTGCATCCCGGGCAAAAAATTCTAACTTTTATCCCGGAAAATCAAGAAGCTACTACGGGATTTTGTTAAAATCTCAAATCCACGCGGACATGCACGGGCTTCATCTATACTCACACTTGGATATATAATATACTAGATGATTCCCGCGACTTCGTCCGCGTGGGTTAAGATTTTTGATTCCCGCGGGAACTCTTTAATTTTCCGGGATAAAAAGTAGCCTATGTCCTTCCCCGGGAAACCATCTACCCCTGTACCAAATTTTATCAAAATCGGGTGAAGAGACAGTTTTTTTTTATTCCCGCGGGAACTCTTTATTTTTCCGGGATAAAAAGTAGCCTATGTCCTTCCCCGGGATACCATCTACCCCTGTACCAAATTTCATCAAAATCGGTTCAACAGGTGGGCCGTGAAAGCGTAGCAGACAGACAGACAGACAGACAGACAGACAGACAGACACACTTTCGCATTTATAATATTAGTATGGATTAACTATAAAAAAATAATGAAGAGTAGGAATAATGCGTAGTTTCTGACTGAAATCGATGACACACTAGAGACTGAACAATAAAAGTCCGCACGAAACCGTTGTCGGAGAGGTACGTTTTATCTTGTCGCGATAATCACCTTTATATGACGTATCTAATAATAACTAAAGAATAATTTATTTGACTAGCAGTCAAATACCTAAAATTGAGGACATGACATAATAGATGACGTCATCGTTTCTAAAGAACAATCCAACAGATTGCCAACACAGAAATTGTAGTATCTACAGGAAATAAAGAAGGCAATACAAATAAACATAATATTTTACTAGCAACAGATATCGGAGTAAGATATCGCGGCGTATACGTCTTTCTATTACGTCGGGTCAACGAGAGACCTAAATTGAACGTCGGAGTGACGACAGAAGGGATGGCTGCCAGTTGCAGATATTATGTGAACGCTGTGAGAATAATAGGAAATGGGAAGATACAATACTTCAAATGACAAATAGGAGATTCATTGTATGAAAGGGTAGGTACATAACTGACTTCCAAAAAGAAGGAAATTATCAATTCGGTTCTCTAAAGGGTTGCGTACTTAAAAGATAAAAAATCAACTCTTTGGTGCAACTGTGTCCGTAAAAAGTTCGTCCGATAAAAAGTACCTCCATATCCGTCTCCTGTTTGCGAGCTATCCTTATTTTACCGACAGGTGAAAACGTAAAAGACTGACGGATAGATTGACACAGCGACACGCGAACGTCTGTATATAGGTAATAATAGGTATGTTAGTATGAATTTTGCAAACTGTCTAGGTGAGAAAAGTCGCACCGTGCACGTATTTGGGACACGTGTATCTACAGGCACGTGAGATACGAACTCTCACAACTCATTATGACGGGAAAACTTGCTGGAAAGAGACGTTGGTAGCAGAAAAAGAAACACTTAATCCCGCGAATTAGTACGCGTGGATTAAGGTTTTTTAAATTCCCGCAGGAACTTTTTAATTTAATTTTCCGGGATAAAAAGTAGCATACGTCCTTTTACGGGATGTAACCTATCACTATACCGAATTTCATCCAAATCGGTTGAACAGATGGGCCGTGAAAGTGTAGCGGACAGCCAGATAGGCAGACAGACACACTTTCGCATTTATAATATTAGTATGGATTAATTGTTTAAGTAAGTACTAGAATCTTATCTTTATTTAAAAAAAAAAAAAAAGTAATTCTTAAAATAACCAAATTTGCACGCCTGGCATGGCAATACACTGTGACGTAAATTTTTTGTAAACCACCTAGTTATATAACGTGTATTATGCAAATAAATATTCTTATTCTTATTCTTATTCTTAATCCCATTAATCATCCAAACCAATAACCGCTCTATAGACAAGGGTCACTTCCGAATTCCAATTAATGTTTAACATGACATTCCGACAGATAGACAACATTGAAATACAAGGGATCAGGGTGCCCTTCCACCAGAAATGTGCTACGTTGCGAAGCTAAGTGTGTCCAACTCACCAATAGGAGCGCTTGATTTCCATAGCCTTAGATCACTACATGTTAGATGAATCTTCTTGAAAAATTAAGTAGTTTCTGCGGGAATTTAAAAAAACATAATCGCTTCTAGGCAAGCGCGCTCCAACCTAGACCTCATCATTGCTTTGTAAGCAAGATTGTCGTCAAGCGCAAGCCTATTTTATAATTTAAATAAAATACGCGGATATCATCTAGCCATCCATTGTAACATAAAATATGTTCAGTAAAATAATTGCCTATCAGTTCCATTATCTCGGATGCAGTGGCGAGGCAATAGAGGGGAGCTATTAACTTTTTACACCCTTTCAGTGTTAACGAGCTCTCGGCCCACTCCACCCGACGTCGCTACGTCATCAGCTGGCCATCTTACCGCCTCCTCGGGGAATCAATAATGAACCACGACTGACAAGATTGTAATCGTTTTATGAACTAGCCTTTTCGCTGCCACTTTACTGACAGAAAATAATGGTTTAACATTCGATTTCAGTTATTAAGTGCCTTGCTTATTCTGTTTCAAGCGGTTAACGAGAGGCGAGGTAACGGAAATGAAAGACCTTATTACTTTGCAACCACCATTACATTAACCTAGCTTATATCATATAAAATTAAATAAAAATAATTTCGATAAAATAAATTAATAATTGTATACTTAGTAAAATTATAACTTTGCAATGCCTTGACAGGGCTTCATGTAAACTCAGTCAAATGCGCCAGTGAGTTTATCGTCATTTTAGTTCAAACAATATGAATTTCTAGCATGTACCGTACGTTTAAGTTCAAGTTTAAGTAAAATTACTTATTAGCCAAATAGTCTGGCTAGATTGTAATTATATTGAATTTACATTGGTATTCCATAATAGAAAAAAATGCCCGAAAAAAATATTCGCCATGATATTGGTTAGAATCAGGCGATTTGCAGAAGTTCATGATTTAGCAAGAAAAAATTACAATATTATTTTGTTATAATCCGGTAACAGAAAAAAAATATGTATGGTCAAGCATGCAGTTACAAGCGAAGCACCGTTTACCTTCCCAACCAAGCAAGAAAGCCCAGTTCCCAAGCAAGCAATGCCACCACCACTCACATGACGACCATTTCATTTCGATGTCATTTTGACGACCTCCGTGGCGCAGTGTGTAGCGCTGTTGCCTTAACGTGCGGAGGTCCTGGGTTCGATCCCCGGCAGGGTCAATTTGGGAATTTATAATTTCTGAATGTTCCCTGGTCTGGCCTGGTGGCCCGGCAAAGACGTGCCGCCAAGCGATTTAGCGTTCCGGTACGATGCCGTGTAGAAACCGAAGGGGTATGGGTATAACTGCCATGCCCCTGACAGGTTAGCCCGCTACCATCTTAGACTGCATCATCACTTACCATCAGGTGAAATCGCAGTCAAGGGCTAGCTTGTAGTGGCTAAAAAAAAAAAAATGCACCACCATATACTATTATCGACGCACGTTTCGCCCCGACACCGGAGCGTCTTCAGGAGATGTCGACTTTACAGTTCAAGATTGTCTAGTGATAAACATTGTTTGCTTGGGAACTTGGCTTTCTTGCTTGGTTGGGAAGATAAACGGTGTTTCGCTTGTGTTTGACCATACAGATTTTTTTCTGTTGGCGGATTATAGTAAAATAATTTTAATCTTTTCTTGCTATTCGCTATAATTACAGAAAACGTAACCAACAAACCAGCTTTAATATCTGCGCAGACGGCCGGCGAGTTCAATGGCTCAATATATACTAATATTATAAAGAGGTAAAGTTTGTGAGTTTGTGACATTGTAGGGGGTAATCTCTGGATCTACTGCATGAACCGATTTTGAAAGATCTGGTACCAATAGAAAGACAAATTATTATTTGTGAGTGTCATAGGATATAATAAATTAACCCGAAAAATTAGGGAGTTCCCGTGGGAATTTAAAAAACGTATTTCGTCGCGGGCATCTGCTAGTGTTATATTATAATAGAAAATCGCATTCAGCTATTGTGACGTAAAAATCCGCTATGAAAGGATTTTTTAGAAATTTATAAAATTGAAATTTGTATAATCCATGTGGACGAAGTCGCGGGCAAAAGGTAGTTACAAACTAACACTAAAACGGATGGAGATCTCTATAGAGCTATTTCACATTGAGCATATTCCCTCTCACTACACGAATTAGGCCATAGTCCAGAACGCCTTTGCGAACATTACGGAAAAGTTTTGGGCATTCTGGTTTAATCACGACGTTTTCTTCACTGGTAAGCACTAGGTAGGTATCCTCATACAGTTTAACATTAGTCCAATATAAATAAGAACATAAATGAAATTGTTCGACGACCGTACTTTCTTAAGGCTGAAAGTCTATAGATTAACTAGCACAGCACAAAGTCTCGCCAATAATTTATCAAAGTCTCAAAGGATGTTTTATCGCTTAACTCAAAGTGCACAGTCCAAAAAGAATTCGCGATAACAAAGCGCTCTCCGAGCGAGCTGCTCAAAAGATCTCCCTTCAAAAAATATGGAACAATAAAGATCAGTATAATTTTGTTGGTGAAGCGACCTCGGCTGAATAGTTAATTTCGGAAGTTCCCGGGTGTTAGAGGCATTAAATTAAAAGTTTTTCCCGTCGCCCCGAGCTTAGTCCGATAGCGGGCGATGAGACACGAAAATAACTTAAACTTAACACTGACAAGAATTTAACACAAAATATTGACTTTAAAAGTTAGCCCCTTGGCTAGCACATTTGCATGCAGCATTATGTCAGATACTTAATGCATTACGTGCTGTGACTTAATACCATAAGTTTTAGGGCAGTATATATGAAATTTCCCTCTGCCTCATTGGTCTTGCGGTTAGCACGGTCGACTACGGGTCACGAGGTCCTGGGTTCGATTCCCGGGTGCATAACATTGTTAGGTAGCTATTGGGTTTTTCAGTTAAACAATTTCCAGTGCCAGCCCGGAATTCTAAGTCGATGGTGACTTACCCTATGCCTTGGAGAGCACGTTAAGCCGTCGGTCCCGGTTATTATCACTAACATGGTAATAGTCGTTAAAGCCCTCCAACCCGTGGTGGGTCTAAGCTCCAAATCCCTCTCTCCTATGGGACGTTAATAGGCTAGAGTGGTGGTGGGATATGTAATTTACTACCACGAGCAGGATCTTGGATTGGAGTGTTCAAAAATTCTAGAACAGTATATAACATCCTTTTATTTATGGGGCATTGCAGAAGAATTAGTGAAGTAACGCGTATTTAAAAAAATATTTATTATCAAATTGTAAAATGGAAACTAATGTTATCTACACTAACTATTACTTACATACAATAAAAATGTCTGTATTATATTAAGGTGGAGATAAAGTTAAAATACATTTGTTATCTTTCAAAAAAAGTATAAATACATTTATTCATTCATTACGACCGATCTCAACAGGCATTTCTGGCGCACCAGTACCAAAAACTATAAACACCATGAACTTTCCAAAAGTCGAAAGGCATCGTCAAATTCTGCACCCATATACGTAGTCAAAATATCATGGACACGTACAAAGCGATTTGCTTCCTCGTTTCTAATTGAAATCGCTAATGTTCATTTGAAGTACACAATCCATTTTTAAGTATCATTTTGAATCAAAGATGAATAGGCATGTTCAAGAAACGCGCTCTACCTTACCTTATCACCACTTGCAAGCCTGCAAGGTTTGATTGTAGCCAAACGCTTTGCTATAAATTAAAAAAATAAGAGTAAAAGGGAAAGAAAACTGTATCCATTTCCATATCCAGCTAACGCGGCAGCTTGTCTGCACCAACCAAACTGCTGGATAAAGAAAATACACCTGCTACGTACAATCTAACGTTAATAAGAATACACATAATATGTTGTGGTATTAAATAAAACAATATATTACAGGAAAATGGCTTTTATTAAAACCTTTCGTTCATGAGAAAATCTTTATAGTCACAGATATTCACGACGAGATCTAATATTTACAGTTCGTAATACTAACATCTTGTATTTACAGAGAAGGTGACCACAATCATAATATTGTATGAAGACCTTATTTGCTACGACAACATTTTAAAAAACTCGTTTTGTGATATCAAATAAGTTGTTCAAGAGTTTACAAATTAGATGTCACAAGTTAAAATTTTAATGTCATAGAAAATAAAAGCATAGAATTACGTGGCTTAAAGTGAAATGCGGTACCCATGTTATAAAGTGAATATATGAACTTAATATTCACTTTATATAATGTGCAAAGTGTAAAACAGCAACATGCATCGCTTTGTTTTTGTTTTGTTGAATTTGATAATACATCATGCTGTTAAGTACAGGGGTTTTGTGTCACGTTCCTTGACGTCCTTAAATTGAGATTTTAATTCTAAAGCACGAACGCAAACAATATTAAAACAATATGGATTTAAGCGATGGTAGTATACCCCCAGTTTAGTTTGCATCATTTTTATTCTTAAAGACACGTCGCGTTTCGAACGCCCTGTCTTGCCTTGATGTGCCCCGAGCCTGAGTTGACGAGAAATGCAAAATCAAATCCCCTCCAATGCAAACGTTGTAATTAATACTGCGCTGTATATTCTGTAATTTCTGAATTGAAATCATCGGATAGAGTTGTGTATCTAGCTCGAAATGTTTACATAATTTCAAATTCACGTAGTGAATAGCTGTTATTATAAATAATAATAAAAATTTATAATCTGTACGTTATAGTATATTTTCATTTGATAATTAATACGAAACGTCTGGAAATTATTAGCCGTCACTAATATTACGAATTCTCTAATATTAATTATACCTACTTCATGCCTGCCCAATTTTCTCATTTTTAGTACTTGGTATATTATTGTACAATCCTTTTTTGAGATTCAAGTGATCTAACGCAATGCAGTCTTCAAAATATATAGTAACAAAAAAAATTAAATTCAAATGTTTTTTTATTCCAATAGACTTTTTACAAGTGCTTATGAATAGTCGAATGAATGTATTATACATAGGCCACGTAACTCTAAGCTATCAAATTAGACAAAATAAATGGTTTGTGTAATATATTTTAACAGATCTATACATCTTAAAAGATCTAACACTTCTTAGTATGAGGTAAATGAACTTTATAAATATTTTACCATACGTTAACTATATACCTACCCATATAATTATTATAATACAAGTTTATAAAATAAGAAATAGATAACTATAATAGAATTGAGATAATATGAATAACAGAGATACATAAAATACAATGAAATTGCAACAGTTTATAATGAACTACAGAGAGGTTTTTTGAACATAATATTATTTAAGGTTTATGTTTCCTCTTTACTAACTAAATATAACTATCTGATAATTAAATTAAAGTTTAATTCAATGGCACTAATAGTAAAAGATTGGAGACTTTTCAATTCGAGATCAATCATTGTAATAAAATTGGTAATTTTGTTAATTTTAGTTCAATACTATTTAAATAATTAAGTATTTTTGAAATTATAAATTATAATAAAAGCAACATTGATTTAAAGCTTGAGAATTGAAAAACAGTTATGTTATGTGAATTTAAAACATGTTAGCTCATAAAATTTCGAAATCTAATCTCCCTTTTTCTATCGAAACTGTCTGTCCTTAGCTCATTAGTCTTTCTCAGATATCGTTTTGCCCATTATTCAGATAAGAATCACTAACTATTAAAATATTAAGATTCAAATGACAGCGGAAAAGAACAATAATAAAATTAACTGAAAGTTGCTCAAAAAAGGTACAAAAAGTTTACTTCCGATTGAAATCCACAGAGGACAAAAGAAAAGTTAACGGACTCGAAAACGGAACCGCATAATAATTTATCATAGCAACAATGCTCATACAGTTCAGACAATATAACAAATGTTCCGGAAACCGCAGAGAAAGATGGAAAAGTTCCAACTACATATATTAGTTTACATACGTATGAGACCGACTGGAGGTAATCGGCTGTGAACTTGTATTATAAGGGCTGATAATAGTTTTAATATGAAACAAATTGGGCCAAGCACCAACATTTGAAAGTTATACAATGCGATGATCTGATAGTCTTTTACTAAGTACTGTATTGCTGCAAGAAATAATTTGCCTTTGATATAATTTGAGGTTTCTATGACGAGATTTTCATCGCGACATGAGCTTAGCTCTTCACAACTCCCAATCTAGCCAAATAAATCGTTAATTGGTCAGGATATACATATACCATAGCAGGTAAATGTCTCATAAAGGGACCCACATCATGCTTTCAAATTTCAAATTTCTGGTAGAAACTAGTTATAAATGTGTTGCTAGCCCGCTTTCACCTTAGACTCTTCAATTTTATGCATAATAAACACTACAAAAATGTTTATTGGTCGATTATAAATCGCTGTGCAATATCCATAGTTCTTCACAACTATAACGCATCCTTTATAGTTATCGGTCGATCAACGATTTGTAGTATACAGAGGTTAGCACAGTCAAACTAAGTGTAGCGTCACGCCTGCAGCGGGCTAGTGGTGCGAGAGCACTCACTGGAGCGAGCGGGACTCCGATGCTCGTCCACCCGCGAATTATCGATGGATCCATTCCCTGACATTAACATTTCACTTCAATAGTTTCGATAGTTTATGTACCTACATGCATAGCAGAGGTTCCCTACATAGATGTCTCTCGAGTCTAGACAGTCTTGAGGTCAAGTTTGAATTTTATATAGGGCATTTTGGTTATGTTTCTTGATTAAATTGATTCAAATAGCAGTAATCGAATGCCTATAGTAAGTTGATGACCGGTTTGTTTGATTTTATGCAACAAGATAAAGTGAAGAGAATATTATTCATTCACCACTCACTATCAAAAAATAGCTCACTAGTTCACATAGATCACTTGAGCTCACTACTTCACATTGACATAGTTCAGAAAAAAGACGCAAACCTTTCAAATGTCGCAAAAAATATTCGCTCGCAAATTAGTAGTTTCATATTAAAAGAGTCAATAATTGCTCATGAGCAATCAACTACTGTTACAATGCTTGAAACATTGAAGTCACAGACTTTTCTAACACTTTGAAGAAATTTAATAGTGTTCGCGAAAAGTTCATAACATCATCATCCTGAAAGATACAACCATGATATTTAATACTCTTTATAATATTGAGACTAATACATGGAACATGACAGTGATGCAAGAGTCACTCGAACGTTGCTCATCCACCGTTATCGACAAAAATTACTCACTAACGCAATACACATAGTTCACTTCACTAGCTCACTAGTTCACTTATCTCAGCAGTTCACACGGACGCAGTTCAGAAGTCGTCTATACTGAGATCTCTTGTATCTGCACACGTTTCTTCGGCGGCGCCGTGCTTGCTCTCTCTTTTAGTTCTGCCTCGCTGCTGCGCTGTGGAAGTCGAGATCTATGTTAGTGTGGTGACATGCTATCTATCTATATACAAGGAGAACTGACTGACTGACGTATCAACGTCAAAGTATATGTTTATTCTAAATTGGTACCTACACGGTACACTTTCTGAGTCAAGTACCTATACAAAGTATAAAACTTGATTGAGATAAATAACTACGACAACCTAAAACTAAAGCTACGAGGCTTCCAAACGCGCCATGGTCTACGTATACTTAGCACGAACTCCTGAATCTAAAACCCTAAGATTTTGTATGTAGGTAGAGTTTTTAATGGGGACTCGTATTAAAAAAACTTTTAGAAATAAGCTGGAATGCTCTAAGGGAATCTAATACCTGTGTGTTCAAATCTTAAGATCTCATTTAATATAATATTTAGAGTTTTTTTTTGGCGGCATTAACTTATGTTAAGGATAATTTATGATTTATTTTGTACATATTATCATGTTTAAGCTATTTTGTGTACAAACAAAGAATTAAAGAAAGTTTAAAAAAATAAAACTACGTCTAATTATATTTACACAGTAGTTTATTTAATTTTGTTTCAACCAACGCACGTTCATCAATTCTATGTGACGAACAGCTGATTCCAGTAGGGAATAACTCCCGGAATATTTAACAACATACATTACATACAGACATCGTGCCACTGTCGGAACGGAACGATAAATTTCCTTCCGCAGCCCAATTTGGCAGCAACGCGCTATCTTTTGTGTTTCGAACGCAAATGAAGTATGAACATGAGCGAAAATTCCCCAATGTGACCAATCATCTGGCTGAGTACTTTGAGCCAATCAGACGTAATAGCTGAAGAACTGGTGGGAAATATCATCGGAAACTCGTCAGGAACTTGGGCAAATATTATCTACTATATGATGCCCGCGACTTCATCCGGACGATTACGTTTTTTTGATTCCCGGAGGAACTTCTTAATTTTCCGGGATAAAAAGTACCCTATGTCCTTCCCTGGGATGTAATCTACAGCTATACCAAATTTCATAAAAACGGCTGAATAGATGGGCCTTATAAGCGTAGCAGACAGACAGAGAGACACTTTCGCATTTATAGTATTTGTATGGATTTAAAATGAAACAATTTCGTTCTTGTGCTTAGGTTTATAGGGTGTGTTTAGTTTAGGTATACATAAATCTACCAAAATTTTACAAAAACCAAACGAATTTTTTTCACCTTAGATGAAATAATAGCACTGTCCACTGCAGTTACACTAGTCAACCTACCAATTAATCTGTGCTTAATTAATAACCTATTAATGAATTTGCGAAAGAAGAAAGGAAATTTTCAATATTCGTTTGCAAGATATTGGAAATAGGATTCTGTAAAAGTTTTTATTAAATCGCAGTGACAGGTGCACTCTTAGTGCACCTGTCACTGCGATTTAATAAAAATAAATAATTTGTCTACTAGCCAGAAAGACTTGTTGGAAGATTCTATAGATTATCGAATTGCGGAAAGATAGATCCATACAGTCAGTAAAATATGATCATCTACTAGCTCTCAGCCTAGCACATATTCCGATGTGCAATAATGAGTAGCAATTGCGGCGTCATCTCGTCCGCCATTACGCGTCATTGTGTTCGCATCAATCACTCCGATCGTGAAACGGTTCACGCCGCGCCGAGCCCTCTTGAGCGAAGTGACTTTACATCCGTAACGATGGAGTTATTTGACTTTATTGTAAAAGATTCTACCGTATTAAAGGGGCAACCCGTTGATGTAATATTTTAATCGACGTGCCGCCACATCCGTTGGGTCTACAGACTTGAGATTTTGCATGTAAGATATTAGGTATGTCAAAAAAACGAGTTCTCTGGAAAAAACAAAATCCACGCAGACGAGGGGATATTTATGGAGAAACTAACTTCAGTTAGTTTCTCCATAACATAAATGTCATACTCATGTCATAATGTCATCAACAAACATAAATGTCATAGTGCTGGACGAAAATATATGTAAGATTTCTCTAAAGTAAACCCAAAATATATTTTTGGAAATTGGAAATTGATTGAGTAGAATAAAAAGGATAAGTTCCCCATTTCGCATCAATTTATGTACCATCAAAAAAATACAAAAAGAGCATTTTCTTAAAAACGTCTTAAATATGCATTTATAAGTATTAAGTTTGTATTCCTAAAACCTTTCGAAAAATATCAAAACAAAGATCTCAATATAAATGAAAAGGCAGAATAAACACGCAGTGAATTTTGTTAAAAAAATAAAAGCTACAAAAGTCTTATCGCTTATAGTAAAGTTTTGAGGGAATTTCTTGTAGTACGCGGGGGATTTGCATAATTGTATAGTTGTACACCCCACAGAGAGATTAGTGTAGAATAAGCGACGCAAAGCGTTTCAGATAATTTCATTTCGCTCCGAGGCTTCGAGATACAAGGAGTGCATACTGTAGGGTTACCAGAATCTCATATGAAAATTCCTGACAAAGTACTCGATTTTTGAGAAAAGTTTATTGCATTATTTGAGCACATTTTAAACAACAGGAATTTTTACAATGTTTAGTATTCATAACAATATCAGGAAAAATTAAGGAGTATGAATAAATAGTTTCACAAAATGGTTAAACTATAGAAATCTCAGCTCTAGTTGATTTTAAAAAAATTCTTTAGTTTTAGTTTTTTTCTTGGTTAGGTAGTGACACAAGGCCCAATTTCTTAGATAATGTGTAGGTACGTTATTTTGATACTAGATGATGACCGCAACTTCGTCCGCGTGGATTAAGGTTTTTAAATTCCCGCGGGAACTCCTTAGTTTTCCGGGATAAAAAGTAGCCTATGTCCTTTCCCGGGATATAAACTATCTCTATATCATATTTCAGCAAAATCGGTTGAAAAGATGGGCCGGGAAAGCGTAGCAGACAGACCGACAGACAGAAACACGTTCGCATTTATAATATTAGTATGGATTATAAATAAATAGCTTGAGCCCGCAGCTTCGGTTACGTTTATTTAGATTTTCATGCAAATTTCAAATCCCTATTTTAAACCTCTAGAGGTTGAATTATCAAAAAAGCTAAATTAGCTAATGTCTACGTCACAAAAGCTTTTACACATCACAAATATCAGCCCGATCCATCCAGTGGTTTGAGCTGTGCGTTGATAGATCAGTCAGTCAGTCACGCGGCATGCGTTGCAATGCCACGTAAAGTATAATTTAAAAAAAAACACATTTTTATATAGACTTTTTGGCAAACATATACCTACATATTATTTTTATAGGAGATTATGGCTTCGTAACAAACGTTGAAGGAAATGTCTTATTCTGGTCACCCTAGCACAGCGCAGCATAATGAGACTGTTCTCAGGCAGTTGGTGAGTCGTACAATAGTTTTACCTTTAGAGTGCTCTTTCTCGGCGACGCGACTGCAGCGGGGTCGCTGTTCAGAGACGCCGCGCCCGCCCGGCTGCTGCAGCTGCCTGACAACACAAGTTGCACTTTCTTAGCGAACTACCGACTGCGCCATACATGCACGTGTTATGAAAAGATAACCTTAATATATTAAGAAATCCCTCAATTACGGAATAGTTGCATCAATCATTTCATCTCAATTATCATGAATGGTTTAATTTTCTTGCGGAGACCATAAATCTTGGCTAATAGTGAAAGTGTTAGCCAATCAGTAGTGATTGCCTAACACTAGACCTGTCATATTTTATGTAGCTATCAAGGGGCAGTAGAATACACACCTAAGTAGTGTTAGTAAAGCTATAATAAATCTGAGATAACCATTAGGGATTATTTGCCGAGAATTATATTTTAGTTTCTTAAGAATGTTATGAAAGTGGTCAGATTGTGATAATTCAATAATAAAATAATATGTTAAACTATAATAATCCCGTTTGGTCTTTGTTCTCGCATGGCTGAGTACAAGAGCCAGAGTGCAAATACACAATATTATTATAGTATAGCTAGTGTATACGTGCCCCGACGTCTCTGGCAGTGCACAGCTCCGTGTAAACATTTCCTCATACTTTCAGGACGAACTTTTGACTGCGGCGACGTCAAGTCGAATCACACTCAGAGCTACCGAGCTAACTTCCACCAACTTACACGAGTTCCTACTTCACTTGTGACAGGTTGAATAGGTCTCGGTTTAGTTTTTTACGACTTTTATTAAATAACTCTGTTCCGGTGTAAAAGATGTAAATCATACTCGCTTAAAATACTTTGCAATGTGATGATTTTTTTTATCTTTCTTATTAAAAAGAGGTTAAAGTTAACAAGAGTGAATGGGCGACTTCTAGGCCTGCGTTTTCCACCTTAGGCTGCATCACTTCGGCCAACTTAGCTATAAAAAAAAAATGTATTAGATTAGAAAAGTTAGAACAAACCTAGTCAGGTAAAGATTGCAATAATCCTGACCTCATTTAAAAAAGCAGTTGTAACTCTTTGTCCTGGGATGTTACCGCAACATTAAAATATATAATTGTAAACAAAGGAAACAGAATAAAACTATAAAATTAATTAAATCAAATTATTATACACTGGCAGTAGAAATACTGCAGAAGTTATCGCCAAAAATCAGACTGCCTTCTATTTGAGTACCTTCAAGGCAAAAAGCACCCCCTTTGGGAATGTGCAATCAAATCTCGGCTTCAAATAATTGCTTTCCATCAGGAATGGCTTCCAGCGCAAGCCAAAAATATTAGCTTTCCTCATCCACCCACTTCCCGCTATCTTTTTAGGTCGTCGGTTCTGCGACAGACATTACCTTCACCTTACTAATTCTCTGGGCTATGTCGGTTACCTTAGTTCTCCGGCGGATTTCCTCGTTACAGATTCTAAAAGGCCTATGTCCAGCAGTGGACGAATACAGGCTGATGGATGGATGGATGAAGGCCAGTTTAGTATATATATTATTTCGTTTATTTCAATAAATTATTAAATTACAACAATAAATACCATTACAATATAATTATTATTGTTATTCCTACCAATTTGATACCAATATAAATGGTTTTGAACCAACCTTCTCTTCTGGGCCGTCGATGTGTCCTCCGTTTCCCGCGCTGCAGGTAGATGCCCGCGAACACCAGCAGGTTCAGCGCTAGCAGGAAGCACCCGGCGCCGACTGTCACCCCCAGCGCCACCGTGTAACTTGGGACAAACATTATTCGATCAAAATCGGACTATACAGACCACTAATAACGGTTAACTTTACTAAATAATTATTAATTTCCAAAGTTATCACCAATAGGGCAGATTTTGAAACCGATTTCAAAAAATTGTATGTACACGTATGTATGTAATCATCATATCATATCATACTAATATTATAAATGCGAATGTGTGTTTTTTTGTTGCTTTGTTGGTTTGTCCTTCAATCACGCCGCAACGGAGCAACGGATCGACGTGATTTTCGGCATAGGTATAGTTGAGGAAAATTAAGGAGTTCCCGCGGGAATAAAAAAAAACTTGAATCACGCGGACGAAGTCGCGGGCATCAGCTAGTATTATTTAAACTGCAGAATATTCTCATAATATAATCCATAAGGGCTTCCAAACCAATATACAAAATTTCATAAGTGCACATGTAGTCAATTTCATAGGTGTTAAGTGTGTGGTGAAATCACTTGTTTACTTCAGGGTTAACATGTCCTAAACGTCTTCGAACCTATAGGTCCCAGAAGGCCTTTTTCGTTAATTATTGCTGGTCTACTCGAACTCTGTATAAAATACACTAGGTATAGAAAAATACACTATCTTTTTGAAATCTGATATTTTTTTTAGAAAAAAGTTTCGCACTTGGCTCGCCTCCTACTTTCAAGGAATTTTGGAATATTTGCTTTCCAACAACCACATCGCTGAAGCAACAAATTCTAAACCCCGTTATTTAGCATTTGTGGACTAGACTATAATATTACTTTAAGCTCATCCTAAGCCAAGCCGATCATTACGATGTTGGCAGGGTAGAATAAAAAAACAGAAATTTGAGGAACAGAAAATCACATTAGTAAGATTGCGAGCCTAAAACGCTGATCAATCATATTTAAACACAGCAGCTGCCGCAAGCGACGAAAATTAGACGCTCATTGCTCGAGCAAATATGTTTACTGTGAGCAAATTTATAAAACTGGGATGAGCGTTAACGTTCATGGGTAAACGCATAAGCGGAATGGATTCATTTAGGTTTTTTCCGCTGTTTTCTTTGAAATATTTTGAAACATGCAGACTGAAGATTATTATGTTTCTAAAAGCGAAACTCACAATAAGAAGGTCTTTGACGTGATAATTATTATAATATCAGAGGGAATAAAGCTTTTGCTAACAAAAATAAATACTAAAAATTTCATTTCAAGTATTTACAAGCAACTTTTGATATTAAAAACGGTTTGTAAGAAATAACAACATTTTATTCCAAAACATTATTTAAGAATAAATATTTCGGACAAGCATCAGGGATTCTCTTCAATTTATATTTAGATAAGTTTTTATATTGGATCATAAGAATTCTCTAAGAGTATAACTTCGATGATGAAAAAATTAAAGTGAAATTGGTCCGTATAATTTAGCAGAATATAATTTACACTCGGAAATCTTTTCTCTTACTTTACTTGCAAAACTTTTTAGCCACTTCCATTAAGAAATAAATTTCTTTTTTGTGGATAAGATAAACGGGAATGTCGTATCTAAAACTTTTACTTTGTAATCCAATGAATTATTACACTGACAACTAACACTGTAAATACAAAAAATTAAAGGAACATTATCTTAACATTGTTTGTTAACAAAAGGCATTATTTAATTTGATTTGATTTTAATCATTATAAGAAAAACAGCCGCTACAAACCAATCTTACTCAATTCAATTGCAATTATTTTACTTCATAGCAATCAAGTAAAATTGCGTTGTAAAATAAATTCTAAATCCAAGGTGTTAGTACATTTTCAGTTTATATCATTAAATACCTTTAGAATTAAAGATAATAGAAAAAACAAAGCTGCTTCAATTCTATAAAATTTGATCTACTAGATTCCGAGATAAATTTAGAACTTAACCTTTATGACAAATTACGTGGGCGAAGATGAGGGCAAAAAGTAGAGGCATTACCTACAGCCAAGCACCTTTGAAATATAGTAGCATTTACTCGCAAGTCTAGTTAATTTAGGTAGAAGTTTGGGACATCCATTACTATTATCAGCGCTACCCACTCGCGAAAAAAGGGATCCAGAGAAATAGGTTCGCATTAGGACACGGGACAGAGACAAAAATGGCGGGCAGGTAAACAGGTAAACACATTAGTGAGATTGCTGCCGGGATGCTGATCAATCTTGTTTATAAATCAGCCCGGGAACGAGCCACGTTTTTCTGTAAATGGTGCAATTTTGTAGCCAACTTGCTGTGTACCTAGTGGTGAATTGCTGAGCGTGTACGTCAGCAAATTTTCATCGGTGGGTGGCGTGGCATAGTTGTGACGGCGCATACATTATCTCTTTAACAAACAAGTTATAGCCTTTTGTCTGCAAAATTTACGACGGGATAGTTTAACAGTGTTAAAGCTATACGTCCGACTGACAATGCAATCAGAGGGTGTCAAAACAGGTGTCACACGTGAAGTCGCACGCAAGATACAGGTTAGATACACTAATTCCGTGCTAAATTACGCTAACTTTAATATTTATTTATCCTTATTTTATCTACTAGCTAATGCCCGCGACTTCATCCGCGTGGATTGAGGTTTTTCGGTTCTCGCAGAAACTCTTTAATTTTACGGAATAAAAAGAGGCCTATGTGTTATTTATCTCTGTGCCAAACTTCTTCCATCCAAATTTTCGCATTTACAATATTAGTGTAGACTAGCGGCGTAGCGATCGCTTGCGGCTTTACATCTGTAGAAATTTAAAAAAAATCCGGGAAGAATCCGCGGGAACTCTTTAATTTTCCGGGATAAACAATTAGGCTTATGTGTTATTCCAGACTATAATCTATCTCTGTGCCAAATTTCATCCAGATCCAGAGCCGTTCTGGCGTGAGTGAGTAACAAAAATTCAAACTTTCGCATTTATAATATTAGTATAGATATGTTTACGATTTGAAGAAATCTGCTCTAATTTATTAATTTCAATCTACATATTTTTGCATAGACCTAATTATTAACATTAAAAATATTTAACTTCTCCATTTTCTTTTGAGTTAACTCGTTTTGAGTTTCGTTCACTTCTTCATTTTCTTCTCCATTAAAATATTTTTCAATATCGGACTAAATGATCATAATATATTTTACATCCTGAAGGGAGTCAGATTTAAATAAATCCATGTAAAATATAGATATATGTTTTTGCGGTTTACTCTTGAAACTTTTGTAGACAACGTTAGAGCCCCGGTTTTTGTGGTAAGATATAACGTTGATATAACGTTTTTTAATCAAATAAAATTTAACGAATTGCTTTCCACTATGAATTTTCATATCCATCTCTGTACTATTAACTATTATACTAGGTAAAAGTAGAGTACTAATTACTTATTCAGATATTCTGTGCCAAAACGTAAGTTCGGAACAACTGCAAAAAATAACAGTGTTTCAAATAATTGATCATTAACAGCCAAAATGCTGATTAGGGTCCTTTAGTTCGTACCTATAATACTGAGTATCGATGGTCGTAAGAGAGTCTTCCTTGGGCGACGGCCGCGGCGCGGGCAGGGCGGAGAGGGCGGGGCGCGCGGAGGGGGAGGGCTCGCACTCTTCCGGCTCTGGCGCCTGGTCTTCTGTGCTTTCCTCTTCGTCTTCCAGCGACGGCGTGGTGTACAGCTCGGGGAATATTTCACCTGAGGAAAAAAGGAGCGCTCCACTTCTTGGACGAATATAGTTATTCTATCTTACGAAGGCGGTTTGTCTGTTTGTAGCACTGCATACGTATATGTTGTGTTAGTATTAGTTGTACTGTAGTGTTTGTAGTTGTGTTGTAGTTGTAGTAGTTGCGGACCATACATCATTCTTGAGCTTGCGCACACTAGAACTACTATTATGTTATACGTACATACGAGTACTACCACAAACCGCCTTCGTGATATAGAAAAACTATAACTTTACATTATTTAACATGCGACAATAACTCTCGTCGTCACTGTACACGCAGTTATCTTACAAATGGAAAGTTCTGGTTTCCCCTGGATCAAAATTACTTACTCCATTCTATATCGGTTTAGGTTTAATCTAAATCGGGAGGCTACAATCATAGGCTAGTTACGAATTAGAATTGCTATCGAAACGGTCTATATATAGGATGGAATTCACATCATCGATCATTTCATCCAAGAAGAAAGAAAAGTTTCACTGAATAGATTCAATGGTTCGGACAAATCTATTTGTTTAAATCAAGGTACCAGATGAACTGAACTAAACTAGGTGCCTTTGTGCACTTGTTATTTATTTGTTCTTGTTCACTACATTGTTTCTTTTTTTAATGTTTTGTGTAGCAATAAAGTATTTATCTATCTATCTATCTATCTAACTAAAATTTAAGATTTTTTCGGTATTTATTAACAATATTAAAAGATGCAGAGCTTAGACAAAACATTAGACTGGACATCACTGGCGCACCGCAATGCATGAAGCAACTGAAATAGAGTATTTGTTCATCTAATTCTAAACCTTCTAAACTTTAGAATCAAAAGTAATGTGATTTTGAAAAAATAATTTAGTAGGTATATCAAGAAAGCAGCAAAATAATATAGCAGTATAAAGTTAGTTTGAATTCAATCTAAACTAAATTTCTAGTTTTGGCCCGGCTACGCTCGGTTTCCGGTATCGCTGCAGTTTAGTTAAAAAGCTTTTAGTTCGCGAGTTAGTTTCCGGCGGAAACTAAAAATATTTATTACCATAATAATTTCCTGCGAGCACCAAGTTTGGTGGGAAGTTTAATAAATAAAAAGAGTTCTCAACAACTAGAGATTTATGCTGTGAGGTAGGAAGTTCCCACTATTTCCTTATTCCTAACGTCGTTTGGTGAATTAACGGCGGTGCTCCGTCTTCGTATATTGTCTTTAGCTTTTTGGCAGCGGTTCTGGTTGCTTCGTAAAACGGAATGAATAGTCTTGTTTTGATGTAATTCTCCACATTATTATAATAGAATTTGTATCTCGTGAACTGACATAGCCGCGGTGTATACGCCTCAGTGAATAAGGCTCTATGAGTGAATTATTATATTATTTATGTTATTTATGTATTTCAACGGATTTCAATTCTAAGTACTTAACTAACTGTATTCATAAATTTGATTTGATTTGAGAAATACGAGGGAGAGAATACCTAAGTTTGAATTATCGTTTTTTGCTCAGTTTAAACCAGAGGTTCCCAAACTTTTTTTTCTCATAGACCACTTTCAAAATTTTGTTGGTTCTGGTGGACCCCCTGCCGCTACATTTCTACCATATTCCCAATCGACAAAAATGTGAAGATTAGATCTAACTATGGAAATTTGCGTTGCGGCTGAGTTCTAACATCCAACTATACTGTACTGAATATGGAATAAGCAAGTTTTTACAAGTAACAGTCGTTTTTACAAGTTAAAATATTAAGTGCCTACATTGATAGGTGAAGTCAAGCCAACATTTTAGTTCTTCACTATCGAAACCAGACAAATTTTCGTGGACCCACGCTTACGAATTGTGAACCGCCATTTTTTTATCACGCCAACGTAGACCCCCTTCGAGTCTCCCATGACCCCTGGGGGTCCACCTGGACCACTTTGGGAATCAATGGTTTAAACAATTAATTCGATAACTGAACCATTAACTGTTGTAATGAATATTTCAGGCAGATAGCTGAGAACTATAGATATAGCGAGCTCCGTTTAGTGAGCCACATAAATTTATTACTATTATCTCCAGATTTGCTTATAGATGTAATGTCCTCCCGACCGAGTCTCGGCAACGGCGGCGGATCTCCACAGAGATTTAGCCATCTGCGCGGGAAATATTATAGTAAATATTTCATACCTATAGCTGAGTTTGTTGTAGGCTCGTCTCAGATCAGGGCGCATTTGGAACCCTCGTAGCTTTAGTTTTAAGATACCGTGTGTGAGCAAACACAGGTGTACCTACTGTCTATTTCCTTACTCCCATAGCCCGGTGGGACGTAAAATCCGACAGAACCGGAGAGAGGTTAGGCGCAGGACCAACGCTTTTACGTTATCTCCGAGGCATGGGGGTGAAACACAGCCATCTTCCTAAATCCGAGTTATTATGGAGAATTTATTCTTGAGAAACCCTTAAACTTAACTATGGCTACACGCTGGAATCAAACCCCGGAATCCGCAGTCGAACATGCTAACCAATACACCAACGACGCAGTTACCTATAGATGTAATATGGATTTGAAATTCAATGTGGATAAATGCATATAGCATTGTCAGAATAATGTCGATAGATTTCACGCTCGAATGCAGCGAATAATGAGATCTCATTCAACTCTAGCGTTGGGTCAGTGCACTCGTCCCGGACGAACGACCAATACCTACTTATATATTCTTATCTCATGTGAGTTTCACAGAATTGGGATAATTTATATGCATTGCTACAACGAATGGTACAGTTTTAGTCGATACATTATATTCGTAACAAATTAGAGCTTTTAAACTCAGATATGCATCTTAAATAAGACTGGCTACATTTCGTAGGTTACTTATGTAAGCGAGTTAAGCGAGAGCTTACAAGTGCAATTGTGCTTTAACACTAACACAGCTAATAATTATAGATACTCCGTACACCTATCTTCATAATAACTAGTGGTTCGCCCCGAACTAAGACCTCGCGGCGCCATCTATTGACATAAATGTGAAGTTCTGTTAAAAATACTGAAGCTCATTAAAAATTAAATAATTCCGTTTCCTTACAATATTTATCTAATTTTAGTATTTGTTGTTCAAGTACAGGATATAATTGAAATAATTGATCAAGTTTCAGGCTCATCCTTTCAGAAAATTTCGAGTTCTGAGGTCATCTTTGGACGTTAGAAAATCACCACTTTGAAAGCCCCCCATTTCGTCAATTTTGGGGGAAAAATTAAAAAAAACATATTTTTGGACTCTATTCCTAATTATCTTTAAAATGATATACCGCAACCCTATGTAACTTTATAAAAAATATTTTACTTCGCATTCGCTTCTATGAGAGCCCCCCTGAAATAAATATTTTTATTTTCGGCGGGAGGCCATTGGTTTACATATTATATTTAAAGCTGAAGTAATTGCGTTCAGTAATTCAGAAGTTATAATGCTCTGACAGACGGACGGACGGACGGACGGACGGACGGACGGACTAGTGCCAATTCACCCAAGTAGACTCAGAGACCTTCGCTTCGCTCGGTCAATAATTTAAACATAGATGTCAATTGTCAGGGCAGAGACAGTTCAAAGCATTGATCAAGCTCCTCACCAGTCACCACACACTGAATAATACTACACTACACTACATAATGCAGTTAGGCTGTAAAACTAGGCTATTCTGAGAGACATGCCGCAATAATATAGTATCGAGTCACTTGCACACTAACACTAACTACTAGCCAGTGCCACTTGGGATGATGCAAGGATTCTAACGATGCCACACCTCCAATTATGTTCAGGTATTTAGAAGTTATGGTGGAATCAAGAAACTCACAGTCACACATACATACATACATGTACCCTTACAACATTACTCTTTTTTGGGCAGTAGAGTAAATAAAAAGAGTATCTTACTATAGTGCCGATTTCACCAACTCAGAGTAACTTTTAACCTAGGAATAAATTGGATGATAGTTGATTTGCCAGTTGATATTTTATACGAATATCAATTTTTTATTCCTAGGTTAAACGTAACTCGGAGTTGGCGAAATTGGTACTTAACATGATCTAGCAGTTAGGTATGTGAACATAAAATGCGTGTAATTAGCCAAGTGTATTGATACAACGTTTTAATATGTAACTGTGCCAACTTGAAATTTCGAGTAAAATCGCGAGCCCAAGCTATGCGTTACCATTACTCACGAGAGAAATGATACCTATTCAAGAAAATGCGAATCATTTGGAAGGAAAATAATGGGCAATGTAAGGAAAATATGAACGTAACTGATACGCGGCGCGGCGGGCGACGGGAAATTGGGGAATGGGAATAAGTAACGAAGCAGCCTTCAGTACATTTACTTTGTCTGCGATATATCTTCTCATCTCCAACAATAAAAATAAATGTCTTGACTCACTCACTCACTGGTAGACTCATCAACGGCCAGCCAAAATGTTTAGACATAGAAAGTTAAAATTTTACATAGAGGTTCCCTTTCTAATGTGGAGAATAAGACCAGTTTTTTTTATAAATTTCTACAGATGTAAAGCCGCAGGCGATCGCTACGCCGCTAGTCTACACTAATATTGTAAATGCGAAAATTTGGATGGACGAAGTTTGGCACAGAGATAGATTATAGTCTAGAATAACACATAGGCTTCTTTTTATTCCGTAAAATTAAAGAGTTTCTGCGAGAACCGAAAAACCTCAATCCACGCGGACGAAGTCGCGGGCATCAGCTAGTTTTATGTAAAAAAAAAGCAAAGCAGGTGAAACTTTATTAGAGAGTGATTAAGAAGATACCATCAATGGACAACCAACTATTTTATATATATATAGAAAAAATATAATTTAGAAAATAAGTTTTTTAAATTCCCACGGGAACTCTACGAAACTAGTTTTTCGTGATAAATATGTGGCCTATGACACTCACAAATAATTTGGCTTTCTATTGGTACCAGAATTTACAAAATCGGTTCAGTAGATCCAGAGATTACCCCCTACAACGTCACAAACTTTACCTCTTTATAATAATATTAGTATAGATTGGTATAGATGAACTAGTATGCGTGCTAATTTCAGAGCATTCTCTATTCTCTCACTCACATAGTTCATGGGAAGGTTATTCGGCATGGCCGGAGCGAGTTCAGGCGCAGGACCGATATAATTACATGGTCTTTTTTGTATCGTACTGCGGGCTTAAGGTGCGGAGGCGCGGTACGTAGCGGCAAGTATTCATTGTATAATTACGTCGCAGTGCATCACCGTGCCGCGTCGCGTAAGTGGGCCCAGCTCCATAAAAAGTATATTAGTCGCTGTAGTGGGGCTAGACCTTTACAGTACTGAGAGCTTCTTGACAAGAAAACCCAATTTTAATTCGACTCGGGATAAAACCCAGGACCTCGTCATCCGCAGTCGAACAAGCTAACCACTCGACAAATGATACATCATAAATGAAAATATACTGGAGATATACGAGTAGAATCAACTGTAGACTTTTGTTCGAGTCCCAATAGCTACATACAACTGTAATGTTTAAACAAATGCAAGAGAAACCCTATAGAGAAAAGAGAAAAAGCACGTAACAGTGAACACGGAGAGCTTTTCGCATTATGTTGCTGTTTTGTCGCAAGCCGGGATGACGTCACATTGTGTTACGGGAATATTACCGGGTCGCTTTGTTGCATGCATTCAGATGGGTGCAGTGAACCCCGGTGAACTTTGTAGCGAAGTCCTGTGTGAGCTAGTCTAGGGTTCGTATACCGTATCCACTACAGCCCATCAACGTCCCACCGCTGAGCACAGGCCTTCACTCTCATAGGAGAGAGGAAATTAGAGTTTAGACCCAACACGCTGCTCGATTGTGATATTATCATGTTAGTGATAATAACTGAGACTGACGACTTAGCGTGCTCTCCGAAGCACGGGGGTGAAACACCGCCAACTTCCTAACTATTGAGAATTTCTAGTCAGAAAAGCCAAATACTTAATGTTATGGCCCGACCCGGGACCTCATCGGCCGCAGTCGGACATGCTAACCACTAGACCAACGAGGCCATTGAAATAGAATAAGTACACTAAAATTCTACATCGATGAACGAGGCAGTTAACGAGTTACCTTATTATTATTAACACGTAAATTGGGTTCGTATCCGGCATCCTACAAGTCAGTGGAATTCTTGTTACACTAGGAATTTTGTTGTGTATTAGTTACATTGTAACAGTCTTATTTCTTTTTTTTAAACTCCTTGCTGGTTCTTCTCAGTAGAATCTTAAATGGTACAAGTTCTCCTACGTAAAAAAATTATCATTTCATTTCAATTCCATGCCAGCAATTCGCACCGGCACAGCGCCATCATCACAAAAATCTTCCAAATTATTCTCAAGGCACGTTTCACTCCGACACCGGAGCATCTTCATGAGATGTTGACTCGACAATTTTTAACGGCTTTTATGACTTTTCATTTCATTTCATCAAAAACTCGTGGGAGATTCCAGAATTAAAATAAGCCTATGTAGTCATTTAAAAGTCTTCAACTATAATGTAAAGGCGTTGTATGGTAAGAAGCTTCGATGGTCGCTACCCTACCGGTAAAGAAAGGCTGCCGAGTTGAATTTAGCGTTCCGGTACGATGTCGTGTAAAAATCGATTAAGGTACCGGCACCGGTTAATAAGACTGCCGTATATAACTGCCGTACCCATAACAGACCAGCCCGCTACCATCTTAGACTGCATTATGATTACCACCAGGTGGGTTCGCGATCAAGAGTAAAGTTGTAAAAGAATTATAAAAAGACGTGATTGAAGAACAAATCATTAGACACCTGACTTTCACATTTTTATGGGTAGTGATAAGTGATTCAAGTTCCGATATTACTTTCATAAGCTGAGAGCTTCTCAATATGCGCCCCAAGTAATGTGAATATTAGGCTACTTACCGGCTACGGAAGTATCAAGTATTAGGTATAATTATGTACATAAAATATCGGGTTTAATCCAAAGCCAAAGCGAAAAATCTCGAACGTGTAGCAATTAGAGGGAATATTGTTCCATCGCACACAGACAGTCGAGCAAACATTATCGGAAATTACTTTATTTGACTTCTCTTCGTATTCGCCGATGCCGTATTTTGTTCCTGATATATCGCGCGTATAAATTACATCCATGTTATTTCTAATCTCGCGATACCAAGCAATTTGGGTGGTGTTTGATGTGAGTTTTTTTGAATAACTTCGATTTAAGGATGTCTTCAAGTAAAATAGCTCTGAACTCTGACCTGTGGATGAGAGATTACAGCGGTACAGCTAAATAATGCGTGGAAGACCAAATATATTGACCAACTAAAACTAAAAAACTAATAATGTTGAGCATTTTCCGTCCATAATCAATATTTATTTATTTAATTTAGGTACACTTATTGACCTCCGAAACAGAAAAAAAATTAAGCATGATGGTGATAATGACGGTATTTTAAAACTAAAGCTACGAGAAGAGCCCACAACAAACTCAGCTGGCAGCACACTTGGATAAGGTTTGGAATTGATCAGTGCCGTATGGGAGATGGACTCTATGGAAAAGGACACAGACGAGGTCCAATGGTCAATTTATTATTCATCAATTAATTTTGTTAATCATGAGTGATGATCAGTGGCGTGCAGTCATAAAAGCATAAAAGCACTGCTTGCCTCAGAAGCGCACTCGAATTATCCAAATATTCGTGGTGTCAACGTTATAAGTACTGATGCATCTGATATTGATCGTAGCCTTATAAGTGGCCTAAATAGGAGGTGTCGTGTTGATTCCCAGTATGAGCAATAATTAATGTCAAACTTGTCAACGCTAAAGTTAATGACCTTTTGTTCTTCTATGAGTCGAAGTAAGGCAGAGACATAAAATTCTTCGACGGGTAATATAACACCATGTTCTGTCAAGCCTCATGTAGGTCTTAAACATACTGATACGAGGGTGACATAAAACTAGTCGGTAGTAAATAATTCCTCGAGATTAGGGGAAGCAACGCTGAAACCAATACCTACTCAATGGGATAAGATGTTTGGTTCGGTTAATAGGGGTTCCGTAGTCGATATTGAGGCAGATAATATCCCTATTTTTTGTTACGTTTTTATTGTTTAAAAAAAAGTTACTTTCTTGTTTCTTTCCACTTCAACTCAGTAGAATCTACTTTTAAAACCGAATATAGTGTTTAACGTATAATGGCTTTAGAGCAAGCACTTACTAAGAGCAAAGACATTTAGTATGGTGGACAAAAAATCCGCGTAACTTATACATTTATATTATAGAGTCGCACGCACTAGAGCGACAGAGCACAAATCTGACTTCATTTTTACGACGGGAGCGAAGTCAATAGAACCATACTATTACCTATTCTGTGATAGAACTTCGCCCCTGTGGAAAATTAGTAAAATTAGTCTGCAATACAAAATAATCAGCGTTCTAGGTTCAAAGGTTTAAGATGGGTGTTGAATGTTGATGAATGATGAGCCAGTCAGTTAGTGAGAGATTGAGTCAGATTTATTTTTATATGCTAAGATAAAAGCTACATATGAGTTATCCAAGCTTTACAATAGCCCCTGTGTGGGTCCCTAAAATCTGGTAGCTCAAATTCCTGAGTTTTGGCAATGCGTAGGCCGCTAATTGCGCCATGTTGCCGTGCTCCTGGCTCTATCCCCATTATTTTCATTGTTCACATGAGTAGCGATCCCCTAATGAACTCGTCGCTCAGCATCCCCGCAACGACGTAATACTTATTTGGAAATATCACTGGTGTTTTTTTCCAATTATTGAGTACCAGCGAGGTGCTCATTTAACTACGATCTATCTAAATGGCTAATGGGTAGTCCTATTTTAACCGAAACTTATAATTTATCTTTTATACTTAGAAATTTTCCTTTGACACATCTTAGTCTTTCTTGATAAACTTAGACACTTTGTTCACGTGTTTTTTTAGTGTTACACACTACACTGTCACTTATCACTATACAATATAACACTGGTAACAGATTTTTTTTATCATTTAGCATCTTCATTCTTCAGATATCCGCTTAGGATACTTTTTATCCCGGAAAATCAAAGAATTTAGAAACCTAAACCCGTACAGACGAAGTCACGTGCACCGGCTAGTATCTCATGAAAATAAAACAGCTTTGTCTCACTCACTGAATGACAACACACAAAGCACAGCTCAATGCACAGAGGTTCCCTTTATAAACAAGAAATATTGTTTTTTGCGATGAATGAATGTTTTTCAAAATTCTCACGCTGACAAAATTTAAAATTCTCTCCAAGTCGGTCCTATACTAGCAAAATAAAAAAATTAGGAAGCCTTTTTGATCATATTCTTAACTTTTCATTATCATTACAACCCATTGCCGGCTCACTACTGAGCATAAGTCTTCTCTGGGAATGAGAAGGGTTTGGCCGTAGTCCACCACGCTGGCCAATTGCGCTGGCAGATTTCACACACCTTCGAGAACATTACAAAGAACTCTCGGGCATGCAGGTTTGCTCACGATGTTTTACTATGTTATTCTATATATTATATAAAATTCAAAGTCTTGACTGACTGACTGACTGACTTATATATCAACGCACAGCCTAAACTACTGGTCCTAGAGACTTGAAATTTAGAGGGTATGTTCTTTGTGAAGGGTAGGTGTCTACTAAGAAAGGGATTTTCGAAATTCCAAAGGGGTAAAATGAGGGTTGAAAGTTTGTATGAAATTCCGTCATTTTTCAAGTTACCTATATCTATGAAACTTGGTATTTACGTTACCGGTTTAAAATTAAGAAATACGTATTTTTATATACAGTTTTTGAAAATTCTACCCCCAAGGGGGTGAAATAGGGGATGAAAGTTTTTATGAACGTCCTTCGTTTCTCAAGATATTTTTCAAGTTAAATCTACGAAGCTTGGTATTTTGGCTATCGGTAAAAAAGAAAGAAGGATGATGTCACAATTTTTTTAATTCCATTCCCAAAGGGGTTTAATAGGGGTTGAAAGTTTGTATGAAAGTCTGTAGTTTTTCAATCTATAGCCACAGAATAATATAATAGTACTGACGTACTATAGCCAGGAAACTTGATATTTAGGCTTCCGGTCTAAAATGATGAAATACGGATTTTACAGTTTTTGAAATATCTATCCCCAAGAACGTCAAATAGATTGTCCTTCAATCACGCAGTAACAGAGCAATGGATCGACTTGATTTTTTGCATGGGTATAGTTGAGTAACTGGAGAGTGACATAGGCTTCTTTTTTATCGGAAAATTAAGGAGTGCCTGCGGGAATAAAAAGCTTATGCCACGTTAACGAAGTCGCGGGCGTCTGCTAGTTTTGAGTATACATATAGATACGCACACATCTGCCTCGTTTGATTTCTTCGATACAGCACATAGACAAAGGCGCGAGTCAATGGACATGCGGCATGCGCTATGCTACGAGTGCACTGAGGGCGCGGCTGAGAGTGAGTTGAGGATTGCATTTTGAGAGAGTACTTTAACTTTTGCTTTGCTATTTTGCATGGTGGATATATTTGAAATTTTTACTTCGTATTTGTTAAATACTATTCGTAAAAATGAGTAGGTTTGTAATTATTAAAATCAGTGATCTAATGTTAAATAAACTTATATTGTCATTAGAGAACGACTTGTCGAATTTTGCATGCTGTAACTACCTGTAGTAAAATGAATTATTATTATGTGTCCCTAGCGCCTATTACTGCACTGATATAAGCTAATCAAAAAACCAATATTATAAGAATATTTTTTCTGTTCATGTTTGTAATAAAATTAAAATAAAACCTAACAGCTATTTGAATATTGTTAGTAATTACTCACTTATCCAAAGCTGCTTTGTTATAGAGCGGGCTTCCATTAAATTCGCGCAGCTAAAGTTTCACTGCATTATTATTTTGGAGGGAAAAGCTCGGGGGCGGTTAATGAGGGCGTTCTTGCAAAGTGGGAGGAAATGGCCGTAATGGCCGCGGATAGACAACGCACCGCTAACTAGATACATCCATTAAGCTGAAAAAACCGCCGATCGAGTCACAAGCGATAGCGGGCGCAACGACGAAAATAGTTGTATTCAAATTTTAAAAAAATACTGGCATATGCCCACGACTTCGTACGCGTGGACTACACAAATTTCAAACCCATATTTTCCTCCTTAGGGGTTGAATTTTCAAAAATTTTTAACCTTTGACTGGTGATGTGGTTTTGAACCACACTTTCTAGCGACGTGACGTATCTGAGACGTCATGACAAATGCATTTATAAATACTTCTGCGCTAAAGATATTGTTAAGATTACTTAATGACTACCTTAAGGTGACTGTTATTTATACAATCAGTCAAGTAAGATTCGAAAAAAAACAATTTAATATTATAATAATCAGTCTTTATTACCAGAAGGCAAAAAAATCACAAAAATAATGGCCTTCTGCAAGAGCGTGTCTTTCGGCCATGAAACTCAATAATAATTTAACAAAACATAGTTTCTTCTTTAGTCTAGGATTAACCATTTAGGAACATGCATTAGAGATCAAAGAAACATCATACAAAAAAAAATCACAATCATCAAAGTTTGACATTTTCAGTACTAGGAATGCCTACGTACACAATCTTCGCACGCTTGCTTACAGCATGCAAGGCACATAGGTTTCGCACAATAAGTGCAAGAAAATCGGGTTCGCCTTTTCAGACGGCTTGGACATAAAGCGCAAGTCTTCTTCACATTGTCGTTTCTTGTAAGTATGGCTGAAATGAACCATGAACATAACACAATCAGTGACGTGACGACTAATAAACACTCCAATAAAATTCAATTAGTACCGACCTGACGTTTGTAAGACGGCGCACCCTCCGCACACGTGACACGGCAATCGTGGCGCTGGCGCAGCCACGACTGGCTCATTGAATATGCTGAGCTAGGAAGGTACTGAGGCGCGCGGGGGGAGGCGGTAAATATCGCGAGTGAGACAGCGCATTATACATTCACGCCGTCTGTTAGACGGGCACATCACCAGTTAAAGGTTAATTAGCGGATGATTAGTCTACGTCATAGTAGCGTCAAATTTCAGCCCGATTCGTCCAGTGGTTTGAGCTGTGCGTTAATAAATCAGTCAGTCCTTTACCTTTTCCTTTATATTTTTAGATTATGTAGCTAGTAAAATTTGATTCGGTTCGACTTTTCCAGTTAGCTGGTCAAAGTGCGCTACTTGACCTAAGGTTTTCTAAAAAAACACGTACGTTTTTACGTTCGTACGTACCGAAACCTAGAAATAAGGCCCCAAAGAGCGGGGCTGTATACCAAATCATCATTCATCACAAAATACATGAACATTGTGCCATAATATAATTAAAAAAAAAAACTATAAAAGTGAGGGAATGTCTACTACTCCTCAAAGGTAAAGATTCAAAATCGATATCTATTGCAGTGCTTACACAATGAGCAGCAGAGATGAAGGGAACTCTATAAGGACCATTGTGAGGACAGCTGTTATTTGCTTTTTGGCCGTAATCCAGGGACGATAGACCTAGTATGTATATTTCACTACCGCAGCGGTACAGAATATGTTTTTTTCTCAATTTACTAAACTTATTTTGAGCTAACAAGGTACGCTTAGAACGTATGCTTTACTTAAAATGACGTCTTCAAATTTACAATTCGTCTACAATTTTATTCGAAATCGCTTTCGCTTGTTCTTTATCAACCTCAGTTCTCCTCCTCCAAATATTAGCGTCTCTAGTATTAAATTACTCAACGTGTTTTATGAGTTTCCGCCATGAGTCGGGCTATCTCGGCAATTGCTCATCGCCGCTCGACGCGATGAGCAAAGCTAAACTTGGAAACAGTTTTATAACTTAACTACTGTAGTATGTTGCTTGGCTACGCGGACCGATAAAGTGCTCCGCGGACAGAGTTTTTTTTTCAGAATTGCATTGACTTTTTAGACGTTCCTTATAAGTAGTTTAGGACTATAATTGAGTCTTGATTCTTGATTTTTCTTGAAATTAGAAGAAACTACAATAAGTTTGAAAAACTCATCTGATATCAATGAGCGATAAAGGCCGCCTTTTTTACCGGATCACCACAGGGTTAATTTTCTCGACCACTTCAACCATTTTTTGTTCAGTGAATACCTGGTTTCACCGGTTTACCATTTCGTCAAAATATTATCATTTATTCATTAGTTTAATACTTTTTGACAGCTTTTTTTAAAAAATCTAATAAAAAAAACAATTAAAAAATTACGAGGACCGAATATTTTGTACAGCCAATTTTTTTTTGTTCAGTGGCCATCTTTTTTTCACCGGTTCACCTAAAGGCCCAAGTTCTTGTACATTTTTTGTTTTAAGACCATACCTCTAAAATTGATAGTTTTTGAGGGCCGATGGGGTACTCCTATAAATTTTCTACATTTATGACTTCGTATTTTCTCTGAAAGACATCCTCTAAGTTCTAGACAAAAACGTAGTGGAAGAAAAAAGTTCCATATAAAAATGTTCTGTAGAGAGTCTTGAAATAGAAAAAATAATTATATAGACACGAAATTTTTTTTTGGCCAATGGCCTAAGGTATCGAGCATTTTCACTTTCAAGACTACCTCTCCGACAGATAGTTATGGAGGACCCCTGGGGTGCCCTACCTGCGAACATGTGGGGGCGAGGCGCGCGCAGGCGGTGGTGCTGCGGCGAGGCGCCGGGCCGGTGCAGCTGCGGCACGAGCTGCAGCCACAGCGACAGCTCGTGCCCGCGGTAGTGTTGCGGTGCCCTACCTGCGAACATGTGGGGGCGAGGCGCGCGCAGGCGGTGGTGCTGCGGCGAGGCGCCGGGCCGGTGCAGCTGCGGCACGAGCTGCAGCCACAGCGACAGCTTGTGCCCGCGGTAGTGGCTCTTCACCCGCAGCTTGGACCCTGCCGACACACCCGCACACTCTATAGCTATCCTGATAACCTCCCTGCTGAAGTCATATCACTCGGCAGGGACTATTTGGGAAATATAATCGAGGAGCTGGTAAATATAGATTGGTGTAATAATTGCACGAAAAGGCAGGAACTGCAACACTGGATGAAAACACTTGAAACTGTAAATGTACACCTTCGGCTGGTCGTTAAATAATAATTAATTTACTGGTAAACAAATGTCACGTAGCGATTTACGGTAACTCACCAACAGATGATGTCGCAATCAACGGCTAACTCGATATATTTAAACAATAGCATATTACTGACCACTGAAGCACGAAAAGATTTGGGAAGCATTAGACAATCAAGGTGTGCACAGTAAATATATCCGATTAATCAGTAACATCTACAGGAACATGACGGCAAAAGTGAGAACAGAAAGGTTAGGGGAAAAGTTTGAGATCAGAAAAGGCGTAAGGCAAGGAGACCCTTTATCTCCCAAGCTGTTTAACGCAACTCTCGAACACATATTTAGAAAACTGGACTGGGCAGAATACGGAATTAAAATAAATGGAGAAATACTTAACCATCTAAGATTCGCTGACGATCTCATACTGATTTCAGACAACCCAAATCATCTACAAAAAATGCTAGAGCAGCTAGTAACTGAAAGTCAAAATGTTGGACTACTTATAAATACTTCAAAAACTAAACTTATGACTAACCGCGCTAGAAAACCTATCCAAGTTAGCAACAGCAACATTGAGTATGTCAACGAATATACATACTTAGGGCAAATTATCTCTCCTGACAACCTAACATCCAAAGAAGTGCAGAATAGGATTACTGCGTCATGGAAGAAGTATTGGTCGCTCAAAGAAATCACAAAGAATCCAGCCCTACCTCTGAAATTAAAGAGTAGAACATTTAACTCGTGCATTCTTCCAAGTATGACTTATGGTTGTCAAACTTGGGCCCTAACAAAAGAGAATTTGAAAAAAATTGAAACATGTCAGCATAATATAGAAAGGAGCATGCTAGACATAAAGTTAAAAGATAAGGTTAACCTTAAATCTATAAGGAACAAAACTAAACTTAGCGATGTAACATGCACTATTAAGAAACTTAAATGGAAATGGGCCGGTCACCTTATCCGAACGAAAAAAGAAAACTGGGCAAAACAAGTTACAGAGTGGTATCCACGAGAGGGTAAGAGGAAAAGAGGAAGACCATTTCGAAGGTGGGAAGATGACTTACGAGCCACAGCAGGAATTTTATGGAGGAGAATAACGCACGACCGCAAAACATGGAAGAACCTGGGGGAGGCCTATGCTAATGAGCAAAACAATCGAACATTACCGGTGTCTTAGATTTTAGTTATTATAGTTTTGTAAATTCATAACTTTGTAATTAATGTAAGGTTGTTAATAAAGGCTAATAATAATAAATAATATTACTGACCAGGACGAAAATAAAGCAATTCACGGCTGAGTAATATTGGAAGGACGAGGCGAAACCGATGAATTCCCAAATGATTTTAAAAGGACGAGTCGCTAGCCAAGTTAGCGACTTGTCCTTTTAAGTAAACGAGGCAGTGTATTGCTATTTTGGCCGAGACTCGTTTAATAGTGCTAATCTCTAATTTGCGAGGAAGAAGTTTTTCTACATTGCCGATAGATAGTGTTGACTTATTTTAAGTCACGCTAAAATCTTGTGCTATAGGGGCAATGATTTGATTTCCTACTTGAGTATCAGAGGCCTAAAAATACCTCAAGTACGAATTATTGTTTTAAATAAAGGCGCATTTTTCGAGCAAGTAGGAAAAAAAGGTATTAATAAAATAGCAACGATGAGGTCTATAGTTTGGACCGCTTCCAAAACATTTAGTCAAAATAAAAGTTATACGAGTGCGGAATACCTGACTAACCAATAGAAATACGACAATAAATTACAAATATCTGAGTTAACTTCCTCAATAAATCAACAACACAAATTCGTGGGATTTAAAGGATAAATATAATTCAATAGCTTCTGACATAGTCTAGGAAACGGGGCGGTCTATGAAGCCGCGGGGTAACAAGTGAAATGGAAACAAAACTATTAAGTGTGTTATGGCAGTAATCTGGCATGACATTAATGTTAGAAAAGAAATGAATGAAATAAATATAATAATAGTTAAAAAAAACTAAAAAACACGCTTTTGACGCAGACACTCCGGGTCTCAGGAAAACAAAAAATCGATAATCCTGATTATCCTAGTAAGGATAACGGGTCAAACTGTTTAAAATATTGAATTGTCATCGGATCTTAATAAGTATGCCAAATTTCGAGTTAATCCGACGTTTTAAAGGGGGTCAAAATCATGTTCATAAAACTTACCTATACTTAAATACTGTTGTGTATTAAGGTCGTATTGCGGCCAGCTGACCCCCTCGTGCCTGTCGTCGCCCCGGGGCGCGGGGTCGCCGGTCTTCGCGAACGCGGCGAGCAGCGCGACCGCCGCCTCCGCGACCGCCACGTCGCTGCGCGAGTAGTTGCGCGCGCCGCCCACCAGCGGCAGCCCGAGGAAGTACGACAGAGTCTCGCTGGTCACACTTCCGAGCCGCTGGCGAAACAAAACGGATAATTAGTTTTGGAAATTGACATTGAAGTTGATATACAACTGGGGCAGCAGCGAATTGAACTATCTGAATTTCTGAGTTACCGTCAGCGTTGGCATTTCTTTATGGTTGACGTCCAATCTGCTCGCACGAACGTTTTTGCTTGACGTTTTTACTACCGCTGTAGTGGAGTTAGATGCTAGATTTAGTAACCAACCAACACACCTCACCGCTAGGGTGTGGAACACCCTCCCAGCGCACGTGTTTCCTGCCACGTATAACTTAGGTCGTGCCATCTTCCGGGCAAGAGTGAATAGGCATCTTCTAGGCAAGCGCGTTCCAACCAAGACCTCGTCATTGTTTTGCACTAAGCACGATTGTCGTCAAGCGTAAGCTTATCCCACAATTTTAAAAAAAAGGAATAAAAAAGATCTATCAGATTGATCATGAAAATGATTTTATATGCTCCTGCCCTGTATGTATCTTAAAAACAAGAGAAATAATCTGGTGGAAAAAATAACAGTATGGACTAGTAAACCAAATACGAACTGATAAAATATATTAAGATGAAAACTAGGAGTCAATCACAGCGCCTTAAAGTGTATGACGACACAACCCATGTGCAATCCATTTATAGCTCATAAGTACCTGCGGGTAGTCGGCGTCCTTGGTCTGATGAGCGAAGTGAGCGAAGTAGGTCCTAGCGCCGCGGCGCGCGTGGATCTGCGCCAGTCGCAGCGCGGGCGCCGCGCCGGCCGCGTCGCTCAGCGCCTCCAGCGTCGCGTCGCGGATGTTGATGGGATGCTGGATGGGCTTCTCCCAGTCGGTGTACTCGTTGCGCACGGCCGCGAAGATCTCGTTGCGATGGTAGCGGTACACGTTGCGCACGTACGTGCGTAGGATGCGACTCCTAGTTGACAAATGAAAATTGTGTAACATATTATGGCCTAGCTGATTCCATTATAGCATTATTCCTGAAACTATGGAGAAGTAGTCCGTTTTAAGCTTTCTTTTTGGTCTTCCAGAATATGTACAGTACAGTATAAACTCTACGAAAAGAAATCTAAAAATTGGATATGAACATATTATTAGAAGAATTAAATTGAATTCGGTGGCAAGGAATTGTGAGCTTTAAAGTTTGAAAAATCGGAGCAAACTTTTCCGGGGTTTGCGGAGGATTTATTTCGGAGAGTTTGCCCAACTTATCCCTTCAATAATCTTGTTCCTCCCTCATCTGACTACAATCGTACTGCATGGCATGATCAGTGTCTGATGGTGTAGTCAGAATTCCATGAACGTATAATATGAAGTGATTTTTTCCACACAATACGAAGCGAATTTGAATTGCTAGGATATGACCCATCTGGCTTTCGTTTTCCTCTCCGCTTTTATTAATGGTATCTTCAAATCAAGAGTGAATAGGCGTCTTCTAGGCGAGCACTGTCGATTACAACTTACCAGCAGTTTCAGCGTTTTGCTTTGCAGCAAAGCGCTAGTCTATATGAAATACTTCAAAAGAAGAAAATTCACCGATGCTCCTCCTCGAATCCATGTCGGACATCCTCTTCGCTGAAGAACTGGTAGCTCTCGGTGGTGGTGACGACGACGGCGAGCGCCACCTCCAGGAAGGCTTCGCTGGCGTGCAGCGCGCGGCTGGGCGCCTGGCCTTGCGGCACGGCCGGCGCCCAGCCCGCCAGGAAGCGCGCGCGCACCGGCTCCACCGCCAGCAGCGCGGCCAAGGGGCGCGCGCGGATACACGCCGCTAGCCTGCCGGGGATGCTGCCGTTAGCTGGTGAGAGCGCCCGTACCGCTTGGGCACGGGGATCTACGTAACCTGTTGTCCTAGGTGACGCAATACGACGCCATAGAAAACGACAGACGTCTCTACGCGACAACGTACAGGTAATGTCATTTTCTATGGTGTCATCGTCCGCGTGGACTGAAGTTTTTTGGTTTCCGCGGGAACTCTTTAATTTTCCGGAATAAAAAGTAGCCTATGTGTTATTTCAAACTATAATCAATCTCTGTTCATCAAGATCCGTTCAGCCGTTCTATCATGATTTAGTAACAGACATCCATCCGTCCATCCATACATCCAAACGTTCGCATTTATAATATTAGTATATATTCACCAGTGTTCCTCGGCGGTGGTATCCCTGGTGCAGCGCAGCGCCTGCGCCGCGTGCTCGCGTGCCAGCGCCGCGTCCGGCGACAGCGAGGCGGGGCCCAGCGCCGACCCGCTCAGCAGCAGCACTCGAGATATTAGACCTGCACACGCAATAACAAGCTTCATTAACATTTGAAAGTCTAGCCCCTCTACAGAGGCGTGGCACAGCGTGGCACGTAGCGGCAAGTATTCTTTATATGAAGTTGTATGCCTAGCGGGTTAGTATAAAACCTACGCAGTATCGTACCGGAATACTAAGAGGCCAGAAAAAAATCCACTGTCACTGTCGTCCAGAGGCCTTTAGTGAAGACAAAATGCTCCCTATTGCAAAGCCCATACATTTCCTTAGTTTTCTAAAACGTTAACGATAATAGAAAGAGAATAGACACCAAATGTATGTATGTTGGTTAGGGGGGCTCTACCTTTGCTCTGCGGCAGCATCAGCATGACGTTGGCTAGCGCCGCGCCCGCAGCATGGCCCACGAGCGTGAGCCGGCGCGGGTCGCCGCCGAACGCCGCGATGTTGCGCCGCACCCAGCGCAGCGCCGCCGCCGCGTCCAACGCCGCCGCGCCGCCCGACGCCGACACCTCGTCCGTAGCGCCCGTCGACAGATAACCTGCGCACAACGACCACGACTAAGGACATACGTTGAAGTAAGACAGCTGACAATTATGATAAAATGACAGCTAATACCACAGACATCTAAAGGGAAGCAGACAAGGTAATTTCCAAAATATCGTGGCAATTTCAAACATGTCCAGCGCGTTGCCGGAGCCCCACTCGTTCGGCGCCTCCACGCCGCGACATACTGACATAGCAGTAGTACTGACCTAATAACCCTATCCTATAGTTGAGCGTGACGACGAGCAGGTGCGCGCGCGCCGCCAGCACGGCGCCGTCCAGCGCGTTGCCGGAGCCCCACTCGTGCGGCGCCTCCACGCCGCGACATACTGACATAGCAGTAGTACTGACCTAATAACCCTATCCTATAGTTGAGCGTGACGACGAGCAGGTGCGCGCGCGCCGCCAGCACGGCGCCGTCCAGCGCGTTGCCGGAGCCCCACTCGTGCGCGGCCGCCAGCCACACCGCCACTGCGTACGGCGCCTCCACGCCGCGCGCGCCTGCACCGCGAGACACCAACATTAACACACATCACATTACCTACCATCAGCTGAAGCAACAAATCTATGTGGTACAGCGTGCAGCTTGCGATATGCACCGCGCAATAAGCGAGCCATTCGCACCGGCACAACGTCAACACCACACAAATCAATAATATCCAATTCTGATAAGAAATTTCATAAAGTGTGGAATTTTCATGTCAATGTAACATCCACAATTTCGCCTCCTCTTCACTGGTTACTTCACTTAACAGAGAATATAACATCTACAAGTTATGTATTATGTTATGTAGATACTTGGAAATATTATACTTAGGTACTGGGAATGATGAATTACGTGATATTGAACTTTAAATATGTACAACAATAATAATAGAGAAAAGTTCGATACGAGGCTATGTGTCTGAGCAAGATAAAAGATAAATACAAAGCAGCTGACATCAAACGACGTAAGATTTAAAAAAAACTAGATGATGCCCGCAACTTCATCCATGTGGAATAAGATTTTTGATTCCTGCGGGAACTCTTTAATTTTTCGGGATAAAAAATAGCCTATATCCTTCCCCGCGATACAAACTATCTCTTTACCGAATGTCATAAAAATCGGTAAAGAGATAGTTTAAAATAGATATTATATGATAGTTAGTAATAGATGGACCGTGAAAGACAGACAGACACGCTTTCGCATTTATAATAATATTAGTATGTATGAGTTATAAGGGATAATACTCACCGCTACCGGGCACGAAGATGTTGAGGTAGAGGCAGTCTTCGCTCTGGTTGGCGAGGAGCGGGATGGTTGCTTTGAGCTCGTTGTATAGTCCTAGCGGCATCTTGGACAGCGCTGCACTCCTGGTGTACAAACAATACTTCGTGTATAAGACGCCAAAGTAGTAGTGGTAAAGAACTAGGTTGGAAAGGAGCAGAATGGTTGCATTTTTCGTTTGTTGCACATTCTTGACAGTGCTTGTAAAACAATTGTAGAGAAAACGGTAAACGCGGAAATATTTATATTAAACACTAAAATCATTGGATTTTCTATCCAAACTAATTCTAAACCAAAGTCCTATTAATATATAACTGCAGATTCACTAAATCTATCCTAAATGGTGATTGGGCAAAATACATAAATACTGTTATCACTACCACCCTTACCTATTCAGAGGCTATTAGGATCGGTTTGCAGAAATATTATATATTTTGATTAATTGAGCCATCCTTCGGGTATTTTTAGTGTTTCACCAGCTATGGTAATTGTTTGAATTCAAGATCAATCCATTTTTGCGTCCACGTGTGACCTCATAATACTTTATAGTTTTTGGTGGGAATGGAATTCTGAACCAGTGGTTGCTTTACTTTATAATTATTTCGTAATTTGTCAAAATATAATAATTGAATAAAACTCTTATCTGATTATTTATATTTAAAACAATGTTGTATTTATACTGAGATCAATCAATCAATCAATAATTATTTATTCAAATTAATAGGTGGTACACTGTACACATTTTGACGTCCAATGACTCATAAAACATGATGGTGACCTGGTCTGAGATGAGCCCACAACAAACTCAGCCAGCCGGGTTTTCTTATTGACTTCATCAGCAACTTCTAATATTTGGATTATTAATATTGTTAACATATTGTATATTTTTTAATTTACCGGTGTGGTTTCCATTTCCCTCTATCTACACTAATGTCATGTATGCCTATTAGGTACGTTAATATCGTTATTTTGCCCCCGAGCACTTATCTCTTATTTATAGTGTATCATGCTTGCATTATGTTAATAGTAGTTGTCACTAACATCACGCGAATATTAAGCCAGCATCGGCGTCAAACTGTTAATTTGAACATTTTGTGCGCCAGTGAATTAACTCATGGAATATTAATTCAAACGTTTATGCAACCGTGATATAAACTGAGGCCGGCCGCGCGGAAAATTATCTAAAATATTGATTCAATCGAAATTTTCCAAATACTGATCTAAATTGTACAGATAATAATAGGATCAGGTTAATACAGATTATTGGATAGAAGCAGGCGTTACATTGCGTAAGTCCATGATATGAAGGAACTTGAAGTTTAATTCGTTATAATCCGTGACAATAGATAAATCTATGTGGTAAAGTGTGTATCCCGCGCCTATAGCCCGCGATATTCACCACACCACAGAAATCTTCCAAACTACTCTCAACGTACGTTTCACTCCGATACCGGACCATCTTCAGAAGACATCTCCTGAAGATGCTCCGGTCCGATGAACTGCTTGATGGTCCGAGTCAACATTGACTCGACAACTATGTCAAATAACATCCGTTCTGGCGTGATTGAGTAACAAACATCCATCCATACATCGATCCATCCAAACTTTCACATTTATAATTTTATATTATAGTAAGTATAGATTTTGTATTAGATAGTTTAGAAGTAAAGATATTATATTTTGTATGTGCGCGTCGCACACACCTGTTGGATATGTCGGGGTACCGCTGCGGGCAGACGGGCGCGAAGGCGTCCGCGAGGCGCGTGCCGGGCCAGGGCGCAGGCGGGGGTGGAGCGCCCAGCCGCGGCGGCCGCGCGCCGTACGGCACCCCGCGGAACACCTCCACCGGCTCCAGGCGCCGCGAAGCCGGCTCCACGATGATGCCGCGGATCGCTCCTGCACACACACACACAACACTTATACACTCTTTATATTACCTTCTGTTTAACGACCTCTCTGGCGCAGTGGTGGACGCTATTAGCAGACCAATTAAGAATTATTTAGTTTCTAAATGATTATTGGATAGGAGCAGGCGTAATTTTGTGGAAGTCCAACAATGAAGGAAGTAGAAGCTTAATTCGCTCTAATCCGCGACGATAGGTAAATCTATGTGGTGCAGTGTATATCTTGCACTTATAGCCCGCTATATTCACCACACCAAAGAATCACTCTAATCGCGAATTGTAACGAATTAAACTTCTAGTTCCGTCATTCTAAATGATTGTTAGTAAATAGTATCACTTGTCTTTTACGACAACCACTACTAACACGATATGATACCGCGTGTAAAGCAAAGGGTATGGGTTTTATACAAATTACTATCCTCCTTTCAGGAATAAGAACAGGTACCCACACCCTGCCCACAGATTCCACTGAAATCGAACTATTTAGTTGCTATTTCAGATTTCTATTCAGCTACTTACCTATTATTTCCAAGGTCACTAACTCTATCTCGGTTGAAAGAAAAGGTTAGATTTGAAGATCAAAATAAGATCAAATCAAGAATTACGAATTCTGAGAAGAGATTTAGTTAAAACCTTTTTTGGTTTGATCTATTATGGACGAAATTTTAGGAAACCATTTCATTAGCAAGCTTTGTTACAGTTAATGTCGTAACTATAACAATCCGGAGTGAACATTTTTCGTTAAATAATTCTTATTTATTATTTCTTAATGTTACAGTTCAGTCAAATTATAATGGTTGTGTCAAAGTTTCGTTATTAATTGAACAGGGGCATGCAGTTTGCGGTGCCGGGGCTAAATGAGGTAACCGAAAGGTGGTATTTGAAGTTAAAGGCTTGAAACTAAATGAGGTTTCAAAAGTTGAGGGTTGAACATATTGTTGTTCGCGAATATTAAAGCCATAAACTGTACCCTTTTCGACAAGGGTTTGGTGAAGAAGCTGATGGAGTAAAAACGATTGAATATTTCAGGCAGTTTATAAAATATGGACGTCTCTTTTAGTTGTTTTCATACCTCTGGTTAATGGGCTTGAAAATCTGTGGGCAATTCTTTAAAACTTCGTCAGATAGAACTTATGTTTAGTGGATCGATGAAGTTAAGGTTTTTAAATCAAGCATTCAAAGGCCATGGATACAAATCAAAGTTTGACTTAGGAAAATCAATTCGATTAAATTCATTGTTTTAATAATATTCGAAAATAGGTTACTAAATTTTGAGAAAATCCAATAGTAAAAAAATTAAAAACTTTAATAAAATAAGCCAACCCCAAACTCTTAATATTTCTATCTCCATCTTAAATTTGAATATTAATTTTATTCAAATAAAAACAGATCGACTAACCGAACTCGATTCCCCGATTCTATAGAGCGGGGAATTACGTGGTCGGAGGTACGCCAACAATTATTAATTTTACCCGACGCCCGCCCTTTGTAACACAAAACGAAACGACGCAATTTGCCCACGAAATGCCCGGGCTTCTCCAGAACCCGGGCTTGATTGAATTGTTCCGGCTCAGCCTTATACCCGGATGATCCGGAACCATCAGACCACGGCAAATGCGAGTCTCAGGTAACATTAACCGTTTGCGTTCACGCGTGATGAATTATAAAGCAGGCTCCATTAGGTACTTACATACTTCTATTACGATACTTACAGATTGTTATTACGATAGGAGGTTTATGATAGGTTTAATTCTTATGTTAATGTTGCAGTTTTGAGTTTGAGTTTGATTATTTTTTAAGTTGTAAATGATTTCTATAAACACGTCTCTATATTATACTCAGCGTAACTGCCACCGTCATTAATCTCATAAAACCCTGTGTACCTATAGCCAAAATCTCCCGGACACGAATGGCTGTCTCTATTTAAACATCAATTACGAAGGAACATAATCCCTCGTAAGTTATCTGTGGCGTCTATTTGTAGAAAGCTTAATTTCCTCAAGCATCATAATCGGTAGTAAATATTCTGTCCATTAATATCATCCTGTATTGTTATTAATTAAAGCTCCTTTAATAAAAAGGTTGCTTATTCATTTATCAATTTAAGAAGAGTGAGGTAATAATGTGGTAAATTTAAACGCTTTGGAAAAGATCAGCAATATAGGACCTGAGGCCATACTACCAGCGCAGCGCCTAAAGCAATACGGCAAGATAACTCATAATGACAGTTTGATGTCAGATACCTTGACATTCCGAAAATAAGAATAATATTTCTAAAACACGAAAGTCAACAGCATTTTTTTTTTTGCATTGGCAGAATGGCCCTTGTCAATTTAGTTTCGAGTTCGTTGATTCCACTCCATGATTGAGGTCAGAATGGCACGACTTTGTTCCTGTTCAACTTATTATTTTCACGTGGAAAGTTCTGACGGTATATTAATCATGGCGTAACGATCACGTTTCTGAAATAGTATCTGCGCTATCCAATTTATTTACATCGGACCTGATCGGATCACATGGAAATTAATAATTGCTACAGATAGTATTTCAGCACGTGATCATTACTGCATAAGTTCACCATTTAATTTAGATACTATTCTTGTGCTCGATGGGATTTTCCATCGTGTTGGCCGGCTTTTCTATTAATTAGAGTAAAAAGTAATTGTCAATGCTTTTCAGTAAATTGCGGTTGATTTTTGCATTAATAATATTGCCATTGCGACGAGGACACAAAATCATGTAAACGGAGACAGACAGCCTAAACTGGTGGCTATAGAAGTATGAAGTGTTCATATGTACGATCATTAGCAATTAGTGAGGATTAATTTATTTCAGAACTTGCGCTTGGCGACAGTCATGCCTATGGAAAGAGACGATACCTATACCTTATAGGTTGGAACACCCTTGTCTGGAAGTTGCTTACCTACTCTTGCCTGGAGATACTCAAGTTATACATAGCATAAAACACACATGATAACGAAACTTATTTTTAAAATATTGTTTCGGAGCGATATTTTTAAGAAAACTTTCATGAATAGCGCCATCACGCGACGATCGGCTGCCACGATGTAAGCAGTGCTAGCACACAATAGTTACCGGCGTGTGTGTGCACGATGCGCGAGCTGTAGCGCGGGCCCGCTGCCGCCAGCACCGCCAGCGCCAGCGTCGCGCACCACGCCGTCCGCGCGCACTCCATGCGCCATCACGCGACGATTGGCTGCAACAAAAACATCACTGATCAACGGGCTGCATGCACCTATCCACTGTAGTAACTGACACAGTGCATCCGTATAAAAAGTGTAAAAACATTTTTAAAAAATGTTTCGAAAGCTTTTGATTGGGTTGATCATAATTTGTATACTTAACTAAAAATGTTATGGTTATACTAGAAGCGTTTACCTACGTATTTATAAGACACAAATACGAGCATTATCTACAGTAAATCTAAAAGCATCCGAATTGCCAAGTACATAATGTTTTGTAATACGGATTACCCCAGGGATCGCTTTGCGGACCACGACTATAAATCTATGGTAATTCAGCTTCGTATTAGAAGGGCGTTACTATTTATAAAGATAAACGGTAGCTTGTCATGTGCAGTATTGCATGCAGCGTTTTATCAAGAGCACCATGAGATAATATAATGTTACTACAGTATTAAACGTAATAAAACAAGTAGCGATATATATTGATCTTTAAAACATCATTTAAATGTCATCTCATCTTAGGTCAGAAAAACAAATTCAGAAGTCTATTTCAACTAAAACTCGTTAAAATACCAAGTTTGAAAGAAACATTCAATTAGCTAAATTAAAACTTGTCGCGTTGACCGAAAATAAAATGGAAAACCTTTTCAATTGAGATCGGCTCTCGGTAACTCGTTTCCTCCGAACCCATTCCGAGAGGCGTCGTAACGCCTGATCCCTCCTATGTAGATTAGGGTCTGGAAAGGACGCTATCTGAGGACCTCGCGTAATGATATAGGCCCCTACCTGCGGCGAAGGGTCGGCCTCCTCAATACATGGCGATATCTATTCAGATGCTGTCACAAACATTCTTGTATCAACAGAATATTGCAGGCCGGGAAGAGTGAATGAGTAAAGCGTATTTTTATTCTGCTTTAACGTCGAATTTCTGTTGTTGAAAGCGTATTCTCCATGGCCGAAGACGGGCATATTTGCTTGTCGAGACATGAATTATTAACTTTTGTAAAAGGGTCACCCTTCAAGATTGTGCGTATCCATACTTAATGAAATATCTACATTCTTATGAATATTATTAATACGTTTTTTATTAACGTATACACATTTTCATAAAAATAATTAAATTTCTGAAAGTTTTGTTCAATACAAGCATATATATATTGCTATTTTGTTTATGATACCCACTCGAATACTGGAATTAATAAAATAATGTATTCTGTACATCTTTTGGAACTGTACATTTTATGATCAGTTATTGAGTGACTGACGTCTTTGAATTAATCGCTTATAATTGTTCTGCACAGTGCAACAAAACATCGTTTTTTTCATTACTCGCAATCATACCCTAATAATTACTATTGTAGCGCGACGCATTATAATCTAAATTCCTGCCATCGCCGCGTGTCCTACGTACAAAAAACAAGAGACCAGGAACGACCCATGCTAAAAATAGATCACTTTCGAAATTGTAGCACCTGGCCGATACGCACGTGGCAGTCACCCGCTTTGACCGAGGCACAACGCGGAAGCGTGATTCCATGAACTCGAATTTTTTATTATTCTTCGATGCCTGGGACAAGACGAGCCTGGCGCCGGCTAGCCGGTCACGCAGTCACCACGTGCAAAGGAATGCTTCCCCTTCCCGAATGAACCACGCCAAATGAAATGTATAAAAGCGGCCTGCATCCCTTCCATAGATATAATATAGATCCCTTCAGAATGACGTAGTCCTAGTACTCGTCAGGAACTGTGCGCTCACTTCCCTTTTCCTAGACAAAGTACTCGACCCTAAATGGTAACCGTGTGCCACTTCCCGGTCTACCATTTCAGAGCTGCGCAGTACTCAACTTGAGTAGTGACCGTGCGCTTACATCCCGGTCTCACTCAACCCAACGCAGTACTCGTCTGGAACCGTGCTGTTACTTCCCGGTCTACCAACCCAGACGCCATCACGCGCCATACCCTACCTCACTGGTGACCATGCGCTACCTCCCGGTCTCACCAGCGCTGGAAAACCGTGCGCTATATCCCGGTTTTGCCAACGAAGGGAACTGGCCAGAGAGTACCCGCATACCTTATATGGATGAAGCCTACAAAAGACAGCAGTACTAAGAAGATTCGCGACGCGTCAAATTTAATCCCTCGCCTCCGCAAGTAAAAGTCAAAGTTACCGCCCTACATTCAGTGAAAGTATAACCAATAGGACTCTTTGGACTGAAAGTGTGAGTGAAGTCAATAAGACTTATAACTTGAAGTGAAACCGAAACCAATAAGACTCTTAAGTGAAAGTGGACCCTTATCTGCGGAACATATCATGTTACTCTAACTTTGTAAATTATCTGTACCTCACTTCTGTACTTGTGTGTTAATTGTGTTAAACTCATCGTGTAAATAAACCATCTTCCCGTGTGTACCGAGTGTTTCTATCTGTCACGCCTGGTGTCACCCTCACCGGCTCTACCCATCGTGAAAGAGCACTCCCCTATCTTAATCTTAATTCTTAATAGTATTATAAATGCGAAAGTTTGGATGGATGGATGTATGGATGTTTGTTACTCAATCACGCCCCAACGGCTGAACGGATCTGGCTAAAATTTGGCACATGCAGAGATAGACTATAGACTGGAATAGCACATAGGCTTTTTATCCCGGAAAACCACGCAGAGGAAGTCACGGGCATCAGCTTGTATCTAATTATCTTATTCTTTTCCACGCCCACTAATATTATTGATACAAAAACAATGATAATATAAGGAAGTATTGGATGGAAACTGCAAGTATGATGAGCTCGTCGAGTTAAGTGTTTAGTCGGTCCGAACACACGAGGTCGGAGCGAGCCTCTTTACGTGTGCGCGTGACATGAGGTCGCCGTTTGTCTTATGGAGTGCCGACGGCCCTCATGCCTCCACTGGAAATAAGCTACGGCACACAAATTTATTTACTAGATAAGTAGTCAGAAGTATGAAACTGAAAACTGTTTCATTAATCTGATGTCTATATGTATACTTAAACTATCACTTTAAGCCTCGTAGAACTACTTGTGTCACTCAATATGATACGTCAAGACTCAAGACTCTACCACCGGTTCGGATAGCTACTCTACTGCGAAGAGCCGGCAAAAAACTCAGCAGTTGCTCATTTATCTAAAAGTTTTTTTACAATAAGTAAACAATACAACAAATACGTTGCGTTACAAGTATTACATTGACTTGTGGGCTACTGGATGCGAGGCCGGTTGCTTCCATGCAACTTTGTCATTGAGAAAATCGTCGATAGTATAACAACCTCGACTTAACAAATACTGTTTATCACCGTCGCTTTTATGCAATAGCAAATCCAGATAGAAAGGAAATTCATTAGGAGACAAATTTCCTGTCCCGACGTTGGGCATCTCATCTTGCGACCTTTTGCTTACTTTTGCTTGTTACTGGACTTGTCATAATGCGATGTCGGGCTAACTCGAGCGACGTAGCCCGACTGGTCTAACTACACGTGTCGCGCGACATTTTTCTCCTAGTGAATACGAGGCTTTATTAATAAATGATGAGGTACGAAAATAAGGAAAATATTGAAGAACGATGGTAGGGAAGAAAATAAAGATAAATTATTTTACGAATTTTGCATATAATGTAGACATTTTTATTTTTATTTTCGCAACGATGAGTTGTTAGGAAGCAGTCAAAGATGAAAGCAGAGTTACTTTATAAAGTTTTAATGCCTATCTGGGCTTATGGCTGTCAGCTCTGGGGTTGCACCAAAAAGAGTAACACGCAAGTTGTTCAAAGGTTTCAGAACAAAGTATTAAGGAACATTGTTAACGCACCTCGGTACATCCGAAATGACAATATTCACCGGGACCTTAAAGTTGAATATGTCGACAGAATAATTGCGAAATTTGCTGAAGCCCACGAACATCGGCTTCACCATCACGTCAACGTTGAGGCGATTCAGCTGCTCGACGTTACGCAGTTAGTGAGGAGACTTAAAAGAACCAAACCCTTTGAGCTAGTGCTCAATAGTGAATAGTGCTAAGTGATAAGTGAATAGTGAAAGTGTAGTATAAGTGCTGCCCTAAAGAACACAAGAACATAGTGTCTTTAAATTGATTAAAGAAAGACTCAGATACGTCGCTGGGCTACTTCTTAGTATATAAGATAATTTATAAGTTTAGGTTAAAGTAAAATTACTCATTAGTCTAATTTTAAGGCTAGATTGTAATATTAGTGAGTATAGGTTGTATAAACTATATACTCATATTATTGAAAAAAAAAAAAAAAATTTCGCAACGATGAGTTGTTAGGAAGCAGTCAAAGATGAAAGCAGAGTTACTTTGAAGAGATCCTGGTAAATAAGTAGAGTTTATTAGTTCATGAGGAATGATTTTCAATTCTGAAGAGAAGAGAGATGCTAGTGTAAACTAAAAGGAGATAAAAAACCGAGCACACAATCTTAAACGAATGTTGAGCACTAAAAGTCGTTTTAAAAGCACCCCGAGCCACCGTGGTACAGAAAGTAAATATTAATTGATGCGTAATTATTATTGTGTGTATAATTATTATTGTGTGTATTCAAAATGAAATTATGAACAATGTGGTCAACGGTAATACAATTTCATAATAGTATTATTAACCTGAAGGTAAACTTTTAAACGCTCCATTGTTTATTCTCAATTGAACAAAATTTGAATATGTTATTCGTATCAAATTGTACGCAAAATTTGTGTGCTGCAAATTAGTTAAAATATAACTTGTGTTTCATTACCGATAACAAAACCAATGATAGAGCGAATTTGATTTTGTTTGACATATTGATTACAGTTCAAAATATAACAATAAAATTTATATTCTAATATAATATTAAAATTTAAATCACTTTCATTAGTCCCAAATAACTTTTGACAACGAGAGTAATGAAATTAAATTATAATAGAATAATAGAATATGAAGGTCTAGTATTATGTTTATAGCTGTTTTGTAAACCACACTAAAATAATTACTATACGAACGAAATGGACACGTGAGATTTAGTACTATTACCTATTCTGTGGTTGGATTTTAATAATTAATGCCTTTGTAGAGTTTTTCATTGCAGCTTGTGGTTAATTTGATGGGGTTTATTTGTCCAATGCTATACTCAAAAAAAATAAAGTGAAGGAAACTTTACTGTCGATGGAGAGCCCAAAACAATTATTTTCCTTGGAAGTTTTATATGTATGTCTGTCTGTTTTTTTAAACATCACCCTGAAAGTATTATATGGATTTAAATAATACTTAGCATGTTAATGGCTTAAACACTTAAAAACAAAATTATTCTTTTGGGATAGGGGAACCTTGGCAGTTATGAAATACAAGTGTTAGTAAATATAATGTTGATACTACAGTCCATATTTCTTTCCCACTTTATTTTATCCAACACAAGTGCTCCCGGCGAGCTCTAGCGTAGATCAAACAGCGTTGAAAGCAATGATTTCATATTTTCAATGCCCCCTATTTACTTTCCTCTCCCGGGTGTTTGTTGGATAACTTCAACTGTTTCTAAAATTGCAACAAATATTTACCTTTTCAAATTGTTTACTTTTAGAACTTAGTGTTGGTTGTATGTTGTACCTACTAACTTTCTGTCCGTGATTGCTGTCACCTATTTATTGATACAAGGAAATGAGGGTTAGTGTTATCAGTTGTATACAGTTGTTTCTAAACTGATCTGTTCACTATATTATCTATGGTTCGTTATTTCAATAATGTTGGTTTATGAGTAAGACTACCAAAAACTATGGTTTTATTTGGCCGGAATTTTTCAAACGCTTGCCTATTTATAGAAACGATTAATAGAAAAGCATTATGTTTTTACTCTTAAGTTTTAAGAAATTTGAATACCGCTTTGATCTTTCAGGCGGTTTCTCTTTTTATGAGTTACTAGATGATGCCTGTGTGGGTTAAGGATTTTTCACCCGGGATTAAAAAATATTTTATGTCCTTCCCCGAAATGCAATCTACCTCTGCTGTACCATAATATTTCATCGAAATCGCTTGAAAATTATTTGGGGAAAGCGTAACAGATAGATACACAGGTGCAGACAGATACACTTTCGCATTTATAATATTAGGACGGATATGGATCTTTAATTTCTTTTGGTTATTATACGATCCATGATTTTCTGAATGACAAAGTTGCATGGAAGCAAGCCGCCTCGCATCCAGTGACCAACAAGTCAATGTAATGCTTGTAACGTATGTGTTGTATTGTCTACTTATTGTAACGTTTTTCTTTTTTAAGAAAAGAGCAACTGCTGAGTTTCCTCAGTTATTGAGGTAGATAATATGAGTATCAGTTTCGTTCGCTAATTTAGAAATAATAAACTTTCAGAACAACACAAAGCCTACACAATTTTTGCCCTTTTATTGAAAAACCCGCAACCTTCTCCCGCAGCGCGGCGCAATGTCCGTCGTCAAAGAATGAATGTAAAAATTTAACGACTCTTGTTCATTTGTCGTTTCAAGCCGTCGCTGACTGATTTAGTTTTTCAAATTAATTTCAAGAAAACGTGATGGCTGAGTGAACTTTGGCTCATGGTTTTACCGCGGAATTGCAGGGCTTTCATCACGTTTGCCGAAGTTAGGATGCCCGACTTCTGGGAAATACTTCGGAGCTCTTAAATAGAATCCTCAACGTCGTCTCTGAGAATTCAATTCCTAGTTCAGACTATTGGCTTTTAAATCTGTACACCGAGAATGTAGTACCTGTAGGACCTGTGACATCAGAAATGAGTTTTTTAATCATTTCAGTTAGTTAATGTGTTATGGGTATTTTAGGTAACATAATATGGTTTTACTGGGTTTTATATGCCTTTTAATAAAAAATAATATATAAGGTGTAATAAAAATTATAATACCTATAAATTCACTAGGGTGAAAAGTCAAAGAACGTGTATTCAATTTAGGTAGGTATACTACATTGAGAAAAACCCAAAATATAATATCTTTGGTCCTAAAGCGAAAATGTACCTCGCAATTCGCATTCGTAATGCTAGACCCAAGACCATTAGACTGTCTTTTTCTTTAACTAAACATTAATTTATTCAAAGACCATTACGGTGTAAGGAGTTCTGAAATGAGCGTTGGCGTGCAACCTTCAGCGAAGTTTGACAGCCTCGGCTAAGTTTACGAGTTTGAAATTATTTAGCGGCTTAAATGCGGGCTTCAAATAATCAGGCGGCTTCAAAGGCATTATTGTTGGTAAATTTTATGACAGGCGTATTATTACGAGCCAATGTAAATAGGCTGAATTGAATAAATAATCTGTTTTACCTAAATAATCGTTTGTGGTTTTTTCAACAATCTTCTGTTCCAAGTATCACAATTTTGTATTTTAAGTTTCGTAGATTATTCAAGTAACCTCAATGAATACCTGCTACCAATGGAGAGCTATTTACGTAGTCATAGTATTTGCTTCCCGGTTATACCATAGGATAATTAAATTATTATGGGTTACTAGACAATATAACACGATTTGCAGGTGTTTCTTTTAATTTCTCTTTCATTTTCTCCCCTGTGTATTACTTGTCCATACCATGCCAACCTAATTCCCTTCATCTTTTCTGTCACTTTGAACTTTCCCTTGTATGAGTGAGTGACTGGAACATTAGTCATTAAGATGACGGAAGTGAATTTTGCGAAGATAAAGTCCGGGATATTGACTAGTTATGAATGAAATAAGGCCGAACGTAATAAATAACCCGCCTCCCTAAATAATAAGGGCGTATAAGCTTAAATGCCATTGAATATTGATCGTAGCGAAGTTTGCTCCAAATCGAAGCTGGAGTGAATTGATGTCGTGATTTCATTTAATATTCAATCAGCAGTATAAAGCTACTTGGCCCCTTTTTTCGGCCTCTAAAAAGGGGCCAAGTATATAGTGTAAGTATATAATATAAGTATAAGGGGCCATATTACGGCTTCTATGGTGGCTGTTATTATTGTACTGGAGTTACTCGTAGTTTCAATTTGTTCAGTACATACAGTTTGTTCGGTCTAGGACCGTTTGAATGACCGCACACAGTTCACTATATTTCCTTTACAAATTACATTTCTCATTATACAAAATTCGCTTTAAATTTTACTCTTCGTATATAATAACTCTTTACGTTACTATAATATCAGGCCTATAAATAACGTGATATTTTTGTTATATTTGCCTCCCCCATTGTAGCCATCCCAAGTTAACCGCAGCCGCCGGACGCGGCCGAACATAAACAAATCATGTACCTTTCAACTTTGCCCTCCCTCGGACCTTTTTGAATAAACGCGAAGTTTCTTATCGCCCTCACCAGCGCCCGGCTGGTTGCTCTCTAATTTCCCCAACTATCCCCTATTCCTTTCATTAGCCCTCGCCTTTTACTTTCGCTTCACTTTTCTTGTTTGCGGTTAAGCCAGTTTTAATTATTCAGCTTTCCACGTCGTCATTGGTATAAATGATAAATGATGTTCCTTCTTTATAATTACTTTTTGCTTTGTTTTTTATCTTTCTTTTAATATAATATCGTTCAAGTGACAAAACTTTTTGCCTATGTAATAAAATATTGTTTTCTTTTTAAGTTAATAACCGATAACGTAGTCATTTTAATAGTTGGTTACAAACTTCTTATGCCATTAATCAAATTAATAAAGCTTATGTATACCTACTGTTGGTTTTGGTTAGATAACTGTTGATTTATAAAATACGGTTCTCATTCGAATCATTACCGTAAGTATCGCATGGAAAAAATTTGCATAACAATAAAATAATCTACACTTCTAATACTAATACTATAAATGTGAAAGTTTGGATGGATGAATGTATGTATGTTTGTTAGTCAATCACGCCAGAACGGCTTCTTGGATCTCGATGAAATTTGACATACAGATAGATTATAGTTTTGAATAACCCGGAAAAATAATGAATTCCTGCGGGAACCAAAAATCCTCAATCTACGCGGATAAAGTCGCGAGCATCAGCTAGTTTTGTTATAACATAGAGTGTAAGCATAATTCCAGAAGTGGGTGAATAATTAAAATTACTTTAAAAATATGTTTGTACTCTCTTTAAAACGTGCACGAATAAATGGTTAAACGTGTAGCGGTTTCACGAGAGATTTAATGTAAATAGTTAATTATAAAAACTTGGCCAAAGCATCACAACAACAATAAATTAATCATTTGATCAGGCTGCAGTTGCTACTGCTAAGCTCTAAAACAAATTGCGATCTAAACACAAAAAGTATTCAATAATCGCTGAGTCTGCCGGCAACAGACTAACTCAACTAAGTCAAAATTATGCAAATTATACCAATATGGCGTATCCCCGCCAACAAACTGACCGAGTGAATTACATCGAATGAGTCAAATATCAACTTAATTAAACCTTCGTCAATAAACAAATACACAATCTTTTATATTTTCTAAAAATTCAACTTTAATTTAAAAGCAAAGCTGACAAGAGTAAAGCGCACTTCATCTAATAATTATAGTTTATTCTACAATAAAATATTATAACGTATAGGCGTAATAAAATATGAAACTTAATGAGGTAACCGCCAGGCCCTACAAAACTGTAATCAAACCTACCAATCAAATTAAGTAAAATGTAAATCTTTACACATGAATAGTTTTCTCAGCACGCGAAGGTTATTCACGCAACACCAGAAGACTTACCCCAAGCTAACAAAGTATTCAAATAATTCTACTGGGGAATTATGTCTACGGCTTTAATCGCGCTAAAAGAAACGATGTACATCGATCCGTACTCTTCGCTCGCCAGTTAGAATAAGAAGAAACCTAGCACAAAACGCTAATTCTGAAAACACCGCGCGAGACAGTTATGCGTGAGAGTTTTGCCTTACTGCTTTCATTCCGCAAATTGAGTAAAAGTAACAGCTGCTACAAAGTTGCGGAAGTTCTGCATCATCAAGAACGCGTCAGGAAACGCGTGAAAATGTCGTCGCATCCATCCAGATAGGACGCTTTTCTAACATTTCAATGCCTCACATAGAGCGGATCAACTTTTTATTTATCCACTACAAGTCAGTTCGTGACTGCGATCTCACCAATTGGTTATAAGTTATGACGGAGTCTAAGATGGTAACGGGCTAACCTGTTAGGGGCATGGCAGTTAAAATTAACCCATACCTCTAATCGGTTTCCACACGACATCGTACCGGAACGCATCTTGCCGGTAGGGTGGTAATGGTAACTAGCCACGGCTGCAGCCTCCCACCACGCCAGACCAGGGAAAATTCAGAAATTCCCAAATGGACCCTGCCGGGGATCGAACCCGGGACCACCGCGCTAGACAACAGCGCTCAACATTGCGCTTGGGAGGTCGTCGACAACGCGCGCATTTTTCCGCTCGCGGAATTCCACTAGATTTCCCCCTGAGTAGACACACCGTAATGAAAATCGGTAATGCGTAATGCGTGCAATATGTTGGGAAAGTAGCGGCCGTACAAAGTTGGCGAAGGATCGTCGCCGCGGAGCTTTTCCTCTCCGGCGACAAATGGGGCGACAAATCGACAATCCGGAAACTTTTGCTTAACTTTCGTTAGTGTGTGAGATTGCTGAAAGCGATAAACTGATAAACAGTGACTGATGGATGATTAATAACATAACTAAGCAGTGATTGCCTAATGGCTTGATCCCCAGGCATGCTTAAAAGTTATGACTCTGAGAAGTTACACATAACTCTGAGAAGTTACCTCTAAGAATACCTACAGGTATTCTTAGAGGTAACTTCTCAGAGTTATGTGCGTTTTAAGATGTTGAAACGGTAAAGGAAAACATGGTGAGGAAACCTGCATGCATGTTCTTCGTATTGTTCTCGAAGGTGTGTGAAGTCTGCCAATCCGCACAGACAGCCAGCGTGGTGGACTATAGCCAAAACCCTTCCCATTCCGAGTAGAGACTTGTGCTCAGTAGTGACACAAGTGAGCCGGCAATGGGTTGTAGTGATAATGTATTACGAGACTATCCAGCCCGACTTCATTCGGGTGAAATTTCTGTAAATAATTTCTAGTTGAATCTACCTACGTTATAATTAATAAAGAAATTCTATGGGCAAGACCGCTTGAAACCTGAAAAATATACTGCTAGTGGTTAGGAATGAACTGGGTTTTTTTTTGTGTGTACAGAAGGGGTTACATCTCTTCTATCCTGATGCAGCAGGGGTCTAGATAGACCATAAAGACCGAAGATGTTTCGATAATGAATTATTGATTTATTGGGTAAGGTACGCCATAAACTGTAGGTACATTGCGAACTTGCCAAGTGCGCAATGAAGAAATTTCAAATTCAATTTGTAAAACGTACGTGTACGCTTTGCTGCCTTTGATTCCGAATAACATTTTTTCTCCCATTGAACAAGTATATAATGATAATAAAATGTTAGCCATTTTTCAGTACGATAAGTTCAGATAAACTTCGTAGACGTTCGTTCGTTTTATTTGATGTCGGAAAAAAGTGTCTTTCGGCAGAATATTACGCCAAGTTTTCACATTTTGCACGCGTCGCTGGATTTTCATCAGCCTGTGCCATCATGGCGAATGTATTTTTTTAATGCAAATACCGATACCCGATACATTGTACAACACTACTATTAAAATACACACTAACACTACACACTACAGTGGCCAAACTGCCAACGCTTAAAGCAATATTAAAACACGAAAGTCAACAATAATGAAACAATATGGCGATTCGAGCCGGATATACAACGACTTATGACTAAGCGTTTGTAGTATGGCCTAAGAACGCCAACTCAAGATAGCAAAGTAAAAAAAATTGTCATCGTGTATTTTTCCAAGAAGGAAGAGGTTCAAAATGCAGCCCATGTTTTTTAAAAATGTTACCAACGACCTCAATTTACACAGACGGGCCCTAACAAACAAAGAATGTAGACCTATTTTACTAACGCCATCTAGTCTGAAAAGCGGGACAGCGCTATGGCGGGGACAAGGCTATACAGGTTAGGAGCGTGCTCTAAAGGTTGTACGCCCAAATTTTTTTGTATAAAAAGGCCCATCTAGTACCTACATATTATATATATCGATGGATGTTACATGTTTGTCAATGTATACTAAAACAAAGCAATAGTCTTCCCAGAATTAGTTACGAAATTTCTAACGTCTACCTCACACCTGCATGCAGTATCTGTAATGCTCAATATTAATTAGGCATCAGCTATTGACATCTAAAACAACACATCGTGTTTGTGTGATTTGAACACAACAAAATGATAACTTATCTGACCCGGTGACTGCGTCGCTAGTATACATGAAAAATTCTACGAAAACAAAAACTAAACAGGCACAAAAATTTGTTCCAGTTTTGGCTACCGGGCCAAATAAGTTTGTGGAAATATACCTGCAATTACGGCAGAAAGACCAAATAAAAAGATTTAATAAAACATGCTTAAGGCCCTGTGTAGCTTAAAAGGGGGTTTTTAAAAGCAGTGTATCCATCAAACGATGACATAATGTATGCTTGTAAAAATAATGTGCTGTTTTCAAGACCATTAAGCAGCCATTGACGCATCTCAAAACACAATTTAAAAAAATCTCTGCATTGAAATTTATTTTAAACATACCTCTTAATTTACCTTTTAAAGCGATTTTTTCTACTTATTGAAACCAATAATAGCCTCTAGAAATATAAGATAAAATGCATATTTCTAAATCAAACACATTGTCGGATTCATTTGTATTGAAAAGTAAATTTTTTTTTTTTGCGAATAAAACATTTTTTGCGACATGCGCTTGCCCGATTTCACCCCCGCGCGCCTTTGTTTTTCATCTCGTGAGCACACCGCGCCTTAAGAGTATTCTACATTCTATCCCTAGGAGAGTATTGTTGTCATGTATAGTCCAACGGGTATTATACGCAACTCGTATTGCTTTTGTAGCCTCATATGAAAAGCTACATTACCTTTTTCTTTTTGAATATGAAATTTGTAAAAAACTGTCGTATTAAAACATGGAAAAGGGCTGTTATTACGTGTGACGTTTGGTTCAGATTTCGTTGCCCTCGACCTAGTTAATGTGCGTCATAGCACGGGCCGACACATCACCCGCGGGCGGATTTCTTCCCGGCCCGTTCCCACATTCCTGCGGGAAATATTTCTTATAACTGCGGCGTAAGCTCAGGCCCAGCCAAGCGTGAGTTTACTCGGATACAGTAATGGGATAAAGCCTACGTTTTTTGGTCTGGAAAATCTGTGACAAACTATTGCGACTTTTTCTTGCGTTGTTTATTTTATTTTATTTTAGCGTGTTTACTCTACCCATAAGAATGTTGTGGTATTTTAAGCTCTACCGCGATGGCACAGTAACAGAGTTTATACAATCAGACAAGCCAAGACAAGTACATAATATTGTATTTCTGACTGACGGATCTATTAGGGCACATCAGCAGATTCCTTTTATAACATAGGTAGGACAAACTACAAAGTTAGACGTATTTTTTTGTTGTGTATTTATTATATTTTGTATTGTTTGACTTGTTAGGTAGGTATGTGTTTTATACTTTAGGCTCAATTGCCTGAGAGATATTTAAAAAAAAACAATTAACTAAGAAAATATTTTTGGAAAGTCTGCCCACCCCAACCTCTACCGTCAAACCTTACAACTTTGCCCGCTTTTTTGCTTATTTTTAACATAACTCAAAAACTATAGGCTTGATTTTAAAATTGAGTATACAGTTATTTAAGGCTAATTTAAAGTAATAATTCTTTAAAACTTAAATAAGTTTATCTTAGATTTAAAGCATCAAAATATACGGTTAAAGAGGTGGGCAACTTTATCTGCCATTCCTTACAACTTTGCCCACCCTCAAAATCTCAGCAACATTAAGCACTATTGCTTTGAAAATAAAATATGTAACGAATAATGGTGCAAAGATGTAAACCATCTTGAAATCAGACAAAAATATTTTTTTTAAATTTATATATTGAGGTGGGCAATGTTGGAATACCTTCCAAAGCTTATACAAAAGACGTGCTAGGGTTGCTGCGAAATAAAAATCAGGTATGTTTTATTCGTACGAATTATTTTTATTAGTAATTAACAAACCTAAGCGGCGCTTACACTGCTGGAGATTACTATTAATTATAATTATGAATAAACAATAATACTCGTTTTCCAACTTCTTAACCTTTGGATAATTAGAGATCACATTTTTAGAGATACTTATTTTAATAATCATTAAACGGATTTACATACAAACTTAACAATGTAGCAATAAATCATCTGAAGTTGTTTTAACGTTTGAAAAATACTTTCCAAAACAGGATACAAAACAAAACAAAATACTTTTTGGTTAGGTAAATTGTCCCACTGCTGGGCAAAGGCCTCCTTACCACTCCTTACGATCTACTAAAAAGTTGTCATAAAATTAGTAAAACCTAAGCGCAGCGCCACCTATTGAGTCCAGTTGCGAATCTAAGCCATCAAAGGAAAGTACAAATATGACTCACAATCTTTACCTAGAATAAAAAATTAAAAACCTTATCTGTATTTATATATTTTCCAGATTGAAAAAGTGACAACCCTAACACCATTTTTAAGGTGGGCAATGTTGCAAACTCTTTGCTACACAGTTGCTTACAACTTTGCCCACTTGAATTTTTTCGTAATAAAGACAGCTAAAACGGTAAAACCAGAACAAAAATTAATCGCTATTCAATCAGTTATGAGCACAATAACTTAAACTCACCTCCAATAATTCTTTTGGATTCAGCACGGTTCAACACGAACAACAAAATTGGCACCACCTGCGTAGACGTCTACTTTGACAACTGCTGACAGTCAACTGAGTGAAGTTAGGAACACAACGGATAATTTGTGTTGCCATGTATATGTCAGAGATTGCACGAAATGTTGAAAAATGTTGCCATTAAAAAAAATGAATGGGCTACAACTACTTTTAGTTAATTTTTGGTTTTGGGCAAAGTTGTATTCCGAGGGCAATGATGTAAGGTTCTACGGTACCTTTCTAGTTGTAACACCTTTTCTAGTCCTTCTATACGGATGTCCTAATTTATGTATTGTAGGAGTATATACGTATAAGTATATGGTCGTAAAACACACATTTTTCTCGTGCCTAGCCACTACTGGAGATTAGCCAAAAGTAAAAGTTCTACTATGTTAGCATTCCCGGTCCACTTACGGATGTTTCTAAGTCACGATTGTCTCCTTCTACCAATGCTCATCTTTCCCTTAATTTTGCTCAATATGATGGTCTAATTACGGTATCGATCATGTCTCGGAACACGTGTCAAATAACGCACCATTCTGCGTTAATTGATGGTCAATATTGAGCCTTTTTTATACTGGCGCGTCCCAGGACTTCGTATTCTTAGTTTGTGTGCCCAACCAATTTGCAGCATTCTTCGGGACCACCAAATAACGCACACATAAAACATTGTTTTTAATTCGATTATGGAGTAGAATATACGTATTCGCATTTCTGGAGTTGCTTACACAATAACGTCACAGTTTAACAAACAAACGGAGTAGTAACGTTATTGTTTAATTAGGAGTAAGCTCCGAAGTTGTAACAATTACCGGCGCGCGGAGCGTTATTAAATGTTTGTCACAATATTTGCTTGAGACGTGCTCTCATGCCGCGCATGCTGATAAAAGGAACCGAATTACTGATTGCTGTAGATCAAATTATACTCAACTGCCTCGACCTCGTCGGCCTTGTGGTTACCATATTAGACTGCGGCAGACGAGTTCCGGGGTTCGAGTCCAGGGTCGGGCCATATCAAGTATTTGGTTTTTCTAACAAGAAATTCTCATTACAAGCCCGGAGTAAAAACCTCAATCCACGAGGACGAAGTCGCGGGCATCAGCTAGTTATTATTAAATTATACTCGCCTACAATTACATGCTAGAGGTTGATAACCTCCCTACCGCAGTGAGTGTGTGAATATATCTTGAAAATGACGGAGTTTTATAATTTTATTTCCGTTAAACCTTCGAGCGTTTTCAATTATCCTTTCTTGTGAGCGCTATTACGTCATGAAAGGAATGTTCTACTAAAATTTCTTTTTTTTTATAGCCTCAGTGGACAGTGGTATAAGCTGTTATTTATTTATTCGTTCTCATTTAGTAATTTGCATTCTAATTCTTTAAATGACTAAATAATATTATAATACTTAACAATTAACAGAGATGATATTATTGTAAAGTTGGAAACTTGGAACTCCCGTCGGGTTGGTACCTAAATGGAAGAGAGACGGCTATATGTAGGTATTTATCTCCAAATAGTCGTTTACTTCATAATAAGATTTGTTTGGTGGAAGTGTTAGTATTTTGAGGTGGGGTCCCTGTTTCCAAAGATTTTGACTATTCAATCCACAGATGTAGTACTAAACAGATACCGCGCTAGGAACACGGCAGGCGCGCCAACAAAGCAAATACAAAACGAAAAGCAAATACAAATCTCATTTAGTTGGATGCGACGCGTCGAGAAGTTTCGACGTAACGTGTGTTTAAACAAGTTTCTCAAAATAATGCCTTCTTGTGTCTTGAAACACTGTAAAAATTGTTCCCAAAAATTAAAAAAGGATAATGGTGTTTCTTTTCATAGGTAAGAATTTATATTTTCATTCTGTAAGTTTTTTTCCCTTTTTATTTAATTGCTGATGACTTGAAACACAAAACCTCAACGATATCTATCAGTGTTGCTAATTTACGTTGTAATATTTTCCCTTAAATTAAAGAAGGTGTAAATGAGCTGTTAGTAGATAGTTTTTTTTTTTTGTGAAACAGCTACGCTGCCGGCGTATTTCGAGGTACGCCGATTAGCTTATAGGTACGCCAGCTGTTTTTGAGGTACGTCAGCTACTTTGATGGTACGTAGGCTACTTTTAAGGTACGCCAGCTTCTTTAGAGGTACGCCAGCTACTTTAGAGGTACGTAGGCTACTTTGGTGGTACGCAGGCTACTTTGCTGGTACGCAGGCTACTTTTAAGGTACGCCAGCTACTTTAGAGGTACGCAGGCTACTTTAGAGGTACGCAGGCTACTTTGGTGGTACGCAGGCTACTTTGCTGGTACGCAGGCCACTTTTAAGGTACGCCAGCTACTTTAGAGGTACGCAGGCTACTTTAGAGGTACGCAGGCTACTTTGGTGGTACGCAGGCTACTTTGCTGGTACGCAGGCTACTTTTAAGGTACGCCAGCTACTTTAGAGGTACGCAGGCTACTTTAGAGGTACGCAGGCTACTTTGGTGGTACGCAGGCTACTTTGCTGGTACGCAGGCTACTTTTAAGGTACGCCAGCTACTTTAGAGGTACGCAGACTACTTTGGAAGTACGCAGGCTACTTTGGTGGTACGCAGGCTACTTTGCTGGTACGCAGGCTACTTTTAAGGTACGCCAGCTACTTAGGAGGTACGTAGACTACTTTAGTGGTACGCAGGCCACTTTGGTGGTACGCAGGCTAATTTTAAGGTACGCCAGCTACTTTAGAGGTACGCAGGCTACTTTGGTGGTACGTAGGCTACTTTTAAGGTACGTCAGCTACTTTAGAGGTACGCCGGCTTAAAAGTAGCCTACATACCTCCAAAGTAGCCTGCGTACCTCTAAAGTAGCCGGCGTACCTCTTAAGTAGCTGACGTACCTTAAAAGTAGCCTACGTACCTCCAAAGTAGCCTGCGTACCTCTAAAGTAGCCGGCGTACCTCTTAAGTAGCTGACGTACCTTAAAAGTAGCCTACGTACCTCCAAAGTAGCCTGCGTACCTCTAAAGTAGCCGGCGTACCTCTAAAGTAGCTGACGTACCTTAAAAGTAGCCTACGTACCACCAAAGTAGCCTGCGTACCTCTAAAGTAGCCGGCGTACCTCTAAAGTAGCTGGCGTACCACCAAAATAGCCTACGTACCTCCTAAGTAGCCTGCGTACCTCTAAAGTAGCTGGCGTACCTCTAAAGAAGCTGGCGAACCTTAAAAGTAGCCTACGTACCATCAAAGTAGGTGACGTACCTCAAAAGCAGCTGGCGTACCTACGTACCACCAAAGTAGTCGGCGTATCTCTAAAGTAGTCGGCCTACCTCCAAAGTAGTCTCCGTACCTCCAATTTAACTGGCATATCTTGAAAGTATTCGACGTACCGCTAAATTACTCAGCGTAGCTCCAAAGTAGCCAGCGTACCACCACAGTAATATGCGAATCTCCTTTTCCAGGATACAAGCTATTCTCCTACCATATTTCGTTGAAATCGGTTAAGTAGTTAAGGTCTAAAGATAGAACAAACAATTAAATTTCTTACATTAATTTGGCATTTTTTCATTAATGTGGCAACATTTCACGCACACTGATGCATGTGTCCAGACAGTGCTGTCACGCACACTAGAATAAATTTTGGCCGCACTGTCGTGTTCCGAGCGCGGTATCTGTTAGTATTACATCTGTGATTCAATCAGTCAGTCAGTCATCAGGGCAAGTATTTTTGTAATTGTATATAAGTAGATCGACATGACGTGCATTGTAATATGAAATGAAATTTACCTTTTTTTTCAGAAACATGGATATGTGATGGAATAGTCTCGATGTCATTCACCAAATCTTTGATCTTCGACGAAGAAAGCGCGTGTTTTGCTTCTCTCACGCTCGTAGCGAGAAGACAATTTCTTTCCCGCTGACACTTGAACGCTTACGTCGCTATTCGTGAATGAAATATCTCGTTACTATGATGTGGGATGAAATGCGGGACGGGATGAAACGCGCCCGGGGCGACGGGTAGCACCCGGGACGTGACGTCATAAATCATTCGCCACACCAGCGCAGAACTCCACGAGAATCATAATTTATTAACGTTTTAGGGTACCATAGAACAAGGAACCCTATATCACCTATAAATTCTTTTTATTTCTAATCTCATGATATTTACAATTGTATATAACTACTTTTTAGATGAAATAAGTGTTAGTTGTGTTAGTGTTTGTCTTATTCTAGTTAGTATTGTTATTTGTTGCAGTATTTGTTGGTTTAAAAGTATGCTCCTGAAAAAAGCTTATTATACTGTTGAAGATTATGTAAATGATAGAGGAGCATGGATTTGATCGCTCCAGCAATGCTGGGGACAGCGGTTACTTATGTACACATTGATATAATAATTGTAAATGAATTATTTAAAAAAAGCAACCACCGAGTTTCTTGCTGGTTCTTCTCGGTAGGAATGGCATTCCGAACCAGTGGTAGATTCACTTGACGATTCAAAAGTACTTGTAAAAGTTTATTTGAATAAAGAATATTTTGATTTGATTTGATTTGATTCGGCAGTAGGTACAGTAGTTTGTAGTCTGATTATTCCTCTGTGTGTCACAGCAGACGTCAAACGTTAGTTCTTATCGCTCGAGTTATAGCTATTCTATTTAAAAAACAAACAAATAATCCATGCTTATCTTATAAATGCGAAACTGCGTCTGTCTGTCTGTCTACTACGCTTTTACGGCCCGTCTGTTATACTTAAACTTATTACTTATTACATAAAATATTATAAATGCGAAAGTTTGGATGGATGTATGGATGGATGGATGTTTGTTACTCAATCACGACAGACCGGTTGAATGGATTTGGATGAAATTTGGCAAAGAGATAGTTTATAGACTGGAATAACACATATAATACTTTTTATCCCGGAAAATTAAAGAGGTCCCGCGGGAACCAAAAAAATCGGACGGAATTGCGGGCATCAGCTAGTTATACCTACTTAGGAAGCGCTCACCCATGCGAAGCCGGGCGGACCAGCTAGTTTGAATAATGACATTATAATCATTAACAGTCACGCACGTTTCAACGCATATTTTGATATTCAACGAACGTCAAAGTTAAACGACTTTGTTGTTCATAAGCTCTAAACGCGCCGTTACATGCGCGGTTCATGTCAAAGTGTTAAACTTTACCGTGTTTGTCTGTTAAATTACTTCGCAGCAATTGTATAGTCGAGCCTAGCGTACTTGGAATGTACTTTGCACGAAACTTGAAATTTTCATGAATATTAACGCGCCCTTATTTACCATAGATAAATTATTATCATTGTATGAAGTCAACCGCGTTCAATATCCGTTTGAAGTTTGAACTGAAGCGGGGTTTCACTAGTCACTACAAAAGGGCAATGAGCGGGAAAAGAGGGCTAAGCGGAACGGTAGACAAAATATGGATTGTCTGATTTGGGATGATAATTTTGACAGATGAGAGGTGTATAGCAATAGACTAGAGTGAGACAGACTGAAGCAGTACTAAGCAAACGGCATCCGCCAAAATTATCATTCTATAAGACAACCACATGGGTAAACACTTCCCTTAACAGAGAGTTTTGACAGTTGTATGAATGAGCAAACTTATTTTGACTCGTTTTGAACTATTTTTGACTCGTTTTGAACTGTGTTTGCAGTCGTTTCCGATAAGTAACTCTTTGTTGGTGAAAGGAAGCACTTTTCCGCAGTCGTTTCCAAAAAAATTCAAAGATTCCTAAATTGTACAAATTAGCTTAGTTCACTAAGCCAATTTTTATGAGCTGGAGTAAGTATAGTGCGCGAGACTCGCTATGCGGGTGCCTGTCACGCGTTCACTGCGTGATCGCTATCGCTTAGTAATCTTTACATATAGGAATTAGTAGCACCGAATAGGTAATAGCATGGTAATAGTTAGTATTCTGTGATCCAACACCCAGCATGTTCAGAAGCTTTACTCGCCTCGTAACAGTTACCGCGCCTGGTTACCGAACTGGTTTCAATTAACGCCAAGAGACCGAACGCCGCAATAAATTGAACCGCTAACGACCTCCCGCCTCCTGACGTTGTGCTGCGGAGAGCCCGGCGTTAACTACACTCTCGCAATAAACGGAAAAAACTTAATTAAAACTATGCCAGGGTATTTACTCAGCTGGTTGGTAACGAAAGAGCGGCATCAGTTGTTGCTACACTCTATATATTGCTGTAATTGTTTGTGATTATGGCTTTCTTGCTGCAATAATGTATTTCGGCTGATAGCGAAAGAATGTTGGAAGCCATCTCACAAAACAACGTAAGGCAAGTTTATAGCTATTTACCGGCACGCAGGCAGGCGACCGGCCGCACGTGGATGTAGCCGCGGACCTAATAAATAACATGCGGTATTGATATTCAAGACTAGCTACATTTAATAACACACTAATATTATAAAGGCTAAAGTTTGCATGTGTGGGTATGTTTATAACTCTTTCATGCAACTACTACTGGATGGATTTGACTGAAATTAGTAATGGAGATAAATTAATATACCCTGGACTAACACCTAGGCAACATTTTAGAGAAAATTTAAGACTTTCCGCGGAAAGAACCGATAAACCTCAATTCAGACGGAGGAAGTCAAGAGTAACAATTAATATTCGCATAATTGGTGGCAGTGGTTGCTATTGCTTGCTTGGTTGTTTGTTTTTCCTGCATTGTTAAAAGCGGAAGGCCGGGCGGAGCATATCATTTCCCGCACGTTAACGCCATTTTGAACGCGAGGATGACAACGAAACAGCCACGGACTGTGTTAAAAAATTGCCGCATACAATTTTTCCATTTTTGTTTGGTTGTTGTCGTCGCAATGTTTATGAATTGGACTGCTTTGTCCTTGCGCCGCGCCGCGCCGCGCCGCAAGGCTTAGTGGCCGCTGATTGGAGGTATTGTGACGCCTCCGCCGATAATTGGCACACGGCACAGCGCACAATTCAGACAATGTCTCTGATCCGTTGTGTTCTGTTTCATCTTATTTTTTTAGGAGTTGTATTGTACCTCGCCAACAACGAAAATTTATACATGGCCAATAATGCCTTTGTACTCAAACGAAACGTACCCTTTGTCACGAGTAGGTTTGTATCCAATACTTGCTAATGCCCGTGACTTCGTACGCGTCGAATAAGTTTTTTTTAATTCCCACGGGAACTTTTTAATTTTCCAGCACAAAGAGTAGCCTATGTCACTCTCCAGGTCCTCAACTATAGCCATGCAAAAATAATTACATTATTGTAGCGTGATTGAAGGACAAACAAACGAACTAATCACACTTATAATGTTCGCTCATAATCGCATTTATAATGTTAGTATTATTATATGCATCCTTGAAACATATCTGTCGCCTTACTGTGGTCTCCTCAAGTGAAACAAACTGTACCTACTTATTTCATCTACACTTCCAGAGTCAAAATAGTTTAATACCTATAACAAGATGGATCATCCCTTGTGATAAACTAGACAAGTATCGGTAAAATGTGCACTGGCAGTGGACGGGGACCGTAGTATAAAGAACCGATATAATATATTGGATTTCCAAGGTGCTAGGACTGCTAGGATGCCAACCTCGCACCGGGAAACTTAGAAACGATTTTCAGAGATATCTCGAGTATTCTAGTTACTCGAGGGAAAATAAGCGGGTCATCATCATCTTATCAAACCATTGTCGGCTTACTATTGAGCACGAGTCTCCTCTCGGAACTCGAATGATTTGGCCATAGTCCTCCACGCCGGCTACGTGTGGATTGGCGCACCATCGAGAACTTTAGGTACAAGCGTATAGCTCTCCGGCATGCATGTTTTCCTTCGCAATTCGCAAGTGATTTTTCATCACTCCGGAAAGTAAGAGGTAAGTGCCCGGGAATTAGAACCCCGACAACCCGAATCTGAGGTCGGATGTGAAAGCACAGAATAGGTAATAGTACGTTATGTAAGCCACTAGACTATCACCGCTTCTATGCAGACCACGTAGTTATATTTAAAAGCGCTGTCTTCGTCTATCTTCACGTGTGTACAATATGCTCCTTGTGTGTACCAGACGGCCAGGATTGGCAATATCGGTAGATATGCTCGCGCGGCACGGTAAGCCTCTAGCCCCGTAGCGCATTGTCTCGCACCGGCCAATCAACTGCGGTTTAACCGCGGGTTTACCGGGATACAGGCAACCGCAGATTCTCCACGTAACTAGTTATACGCACTTGGGGGCTTTGTTATCAGGTGCCGCTTAGTGCTCAGATATTGACTCATTTGTCTCATAGACAAAACGAAGAAAAACGTATAGGTAACCCCGCTATTGTCTTTATTTATCTGTACCACAAAATAGATCTAGGTACTTGAATTATTATCGAATGCTGTTCAGCTAAAAGGTTAGTGTTCTTGTACAAGAAACTTTTACTGTTAACTTTTAAAAATTTTGCTTACCGGGTTTGACGAAGTACCTAATAGGTGTACTATGTTACAAGTTTTCTATACATCATTATTTTCGTTCAGACCTCGGACAAGAACAGAGAAACAAGTGCCCAGAAGAAATGCTTCGTAAAACGAATTTCATGAAATAATGATCGAGTGCTCTCAAAATTCCTTCTTCAGGAAAGGGAAAAGAGCTGGAGGGGGAATGTTCGCACGATTAAACAGGGAAAGATTTATTTTTCATTAAACAAGTATTGGAACGCCGATTTTTTGTCGACGAACGTATAAGAGTCACTCGCTATCGATGTAATGAGCACTTGGCATGAGGGCAGGGACCTCTTATATTTGGAGCCATCAAAATAGATTTAGGGACCTTCTTGAGGGCATTTTATAATAAACTCAAGATGGTCTAAAGTAGATTGACATGGTGTCGCATCAATAAGTTATCAGTTTTTTTGTGAAGTGTCTGTGTACATACTTGTAGCTTGAAGCGTTAAATTATGTTCCACTGATATTCATACTAATATTTTAAATGCGAAAATCTGTCTGTCTGCTACGCTTTCACGGCCCGTCTGTTCAACCGATTTTGCTGAAATTTGGTACAAGGATATGTTGGATCCTGGGGAAGGACATATGCTATTTCATCCCAGATTAAGGAGTTCCCGCGGGAATCGAAAAAACTTTATCCACGCGGACGAAGTCGCGGGTATCATCTAGTGGTAAAATAAATGAACCATTATTTTAGCAGTATTTCAAAACAAGGGAAAAATTAATATGATAACGACTTTTTGGTTTTTCCCGAAAAGCACAACCACTAAATAAGTAGCTCAAGAAGGCACCAGTCAGTTTTGGACGTTGTACAAAGTCTTCAACGACCAAAGTGGTTTAGTGGGTAAACAACTCAACATATTCATTCTCTTTCTCAGTCAGTTTTTCTTAAATCATAGTAGATGAGGCACGGCGTCGGCATCTAATTTTGTAGCCCAGTCCAATGATTTTGTTTTAATTTGTAGAAGGGCTTGACTCCAATCACATTTGTAGAGAAGCGACGATGTAGCCAAAAGTGGAGCTCGGTGTAAGTATATGTCTGTTCACACATTATATTTTGGAGATGGATACTGTAGTGATACTTAGCACAGGTAATAGTTAATATTCGGTGCTTTAGTTATGACTGGAGTTGAAAGCTTAGCTATGTATTCCATATTATCGTATTGCTGCAAGCCAGAAGGGTGGAAACAATGAGCTTCATAGTTCATACTTGCCTGAGGAATGACGAACTAGTAGGAATTAGATAATGCCCGCGACAACGTCCGCGCGGATTAAGGTGTATAATGATACCTGCGGGAACTCGTAACATTTCCGGGATAAAATGTAGCCTATATCCGTCCCCGGGATACATCCTATCTCCAAAGTTGGGCCGCTAAAGCGTAGCAGGCTGATAGATAGACACACTTTCGCATTTATAATATTAGTATGGATGCAGACGTTAATGATGTTTTACAGACCAATGTGTGTAAAAAAATAGAAAGGTGAGGGAAAACAAATGAGGTCAAAAATATATTGGTATCCAATATTAAAACAAATTTATTATAATGCTCATCAGGTAATATTAATATGGTAGTGTATAATGACCGGTGAATGAGGGAGTTGAACACTAATGCCTTGCTTTGAATCGACCTCGTCGTTTTACCAGGTAGCGGTCATCGTATAATTAAAACGCACTTGTAATAGTCTACTTGAATGACGAAAAATTGCAGCTTGAAACTATGGACTGTGGCGCCGCCGAATGCCTTAACATATTGATCCAATGTACTTGCGCCAATGTGTACAAGGACACTCGGCGTTCATTGATTCCTTTAGATGGACTAGTGCATTGACCAATGTATGAAGGGGCCCTCACGGAGTACCTCACTAATCCTTCAGAAAAACTCAATGGAAAAGTGTTTTTAGAAAGCAGAACCTTCTTTCTCTTATATTCCTTACGAATAGGTAAAAGCCATATTCTTCGCGAAGGAAATAAATAATATTGTAAGCGGCATATCCCCTAACTAATCCCTTATTTATGGCCAAACTCTCCAACTAATTCCTTTAGGCAATTGTTCGTGTTGCTGCCTAACACAGATATGCCATTGTGTTATTATCACAGAGTAACTCGTGTGGTTATTATGTTCTATACCGAACAAGTTCATCTATTTACTCGGATATTTCAATTTTATTCTTGGGCCAGACGCTACAAAGTGATTTAATACATAAATCAATAAAAAAGTACCATTTGGCTCCTCACTGCCCATATTACATTTAATATAATATATTTAATATAATATGGGCAGTGAAGAGGATAGAGTGAAAAATTGAATGAAGAATTTTTTCGCATGGATAGATAGATTATAGAAGACACTGAGGTGACATAGGCTCATAAAAACTCCCGGGATAAAAGTTACCTTTGTACATCTCCGGGATACAGGCTATCTAACGTGCGACATTTCTTCAAAATTGGTTTAGCGGAAGGTACGTGAGATGATGGTAGATCGACATAATATTATTTTCGCATTTATCTTACTTATTATCATAAATGTGAAAATTTGGATGTTTGTAAGTTTCTATGTTTGTTACTCGTTCACCCAACAATGGTTAAGCCGATTTGGCTGAAATTATCAGTTCGGAATGTCATTCCGAACCAGTGGTAGATTCACTTGACGATTCAAAAGTACTTGTAAAAGTTTATTTTAATAAAAAACATTTGAATTTGAATTTGAATTAAGAATGGAGATTGATTTTACACTGAACTAGAAATAGGCTACATTTTATCTAGAAAATTTAAAGGTCCCGCGGGAATCAAAAAACCTTAATCCATGCAGACGAAGTCGCGGACATCATCTAGTAGGTGCTTAAGCAAACATGTATGAAAGAATTTGCCTGTAAAATGCCACACTATACCTACTCACGCATGTAATCTTTCGAAGCATTCGATCCCTATTCCGCATGATATTCTCTACGAGCCGCATACAGTCGGATCCCGCGCTAATCCCCGAGGATTTCGCTAACCGTCAGCATACACTGTAATATTGCTAACCCACCCATGTCGCTAAAGGTCTACACATACATTATTTAATTTATTAATTTAGAAAAACTCACTCAGTAAAATGTTCTTTAAAATTATAGGCTTTAAACAACTGAAAAGTTTATGGCCAGACTGTTCTGGAGGTATCTAATTTGAATATACGTTTTGCTAAGAAACTTTTTATTTTTACACCACTACGTACCGGAACGCTCAATCTTTTGGCGGTACTTCTTTGCCGATACGGTGACATCTAGCCACGGTCGAACCAGAACAGATCAGAGAAAATTAGTAAATTATAAATTCCCAAATTGACCCTACCGGGAATTTAAGCCGGGGCCTTTATGACCACTTCTCTTCAAAACACATAGTGACGACGACTTCAAAAAAGTCCACGTCAGTTTGTTATGAATGGAAGTGGTCATGATTGCAATAAGCGAAGACTTTTTTTATACCGCTTTGCCATTCCGGTCGCAATAAACACAGTTTGATAATTACACAGTGATATGCCGCGTATGTCACGTTAACAGCGCAACAATACGGCTGTTGATTGTGATCGAGTTAGCGCACTTAAAGCGATTTGCTCGATGACGCTCATTGTGCTCACTGTTGTATGATATCAGAAACTGGACCGTTGTGATTTGAGTTAATTTCATTAACCGGCACAGTTTGTTGTGGGCTCCTTCTCAGACCAGAGTGTATTTGAACCCTCGTTACCTCATAACTAATTATGACCGTTACGTCATTACTATGCAGTTGTTAAAGTACCTAAACAATTAAGGTTCAAAAAGTGATTTATAGCGCTGTCCTATTTTTTATTTATTTAGATATCTTTATTGCACACAAAATATACAGTATACAGCTTAAAACTAGTAAGACTACATAGAAATGTGCAAAGTGTGTATTAAAGTGTGTGTGCATAGAAATGTGTATTACACTGAACACATTCAGAAAGTAAAACGCTCATGGGAATGTCCTTCGTGCATAAACGTTACCCGTCGTAGGAACGAAAATACTCCAGTTCGGAACCAATTCGAACTATTGGTGGAAGAATCTAACATGTCATACGATGATATTGCCAGCAGTTGCGTTGATAAATCTCCAGTAAAAAGGCCTATCCAGTGCGCAAGCACGAGTGCTCCTACCTTATCCTACGATCAGTTCGGTCAACTTTTTGACTCAAAAATCGAAAAGATTAGGAGCGCCTTGGTTTCAGATTTTAAAAAGGAATTTGCGAATGCGGTCGAGAAACTAAAAATAGAATTCACACAATCGATAGAGTTTATCTCCGCGGAACAATGTACTCTGAAAAATGACTTGATCACGGCCAATAAAACGATTGAAACTATTAACTCTGAAAACATACAATTGAAGTCTGAGGTTCAGGAACTTAATCGTCGTTTGAGCGTCTTGGAAAAATCTTCTAGAAGCCGCAATATAGAAATTCAGCTAATTCCAGAGAAGAAAAATGAAAATCTAATGGGAATTTTTAAGAATTTGTGTACCGCTTTAAAGACTCCTACTACCGAATCTGATGTGTGCTCAATTCGTAGGGTTGCTAAATTAAATGCCCAGTCAAGCAGACCTCGAAACGTTATAGTAACCCTGCCCTCCGAACGGCACCGCGATGTTATTATTTCAACATTTAAACGATATAACAAGAGTAATAAATCTGAGCCATTTAACACGAGTCACTTAGGTATCCCAGGCGAGAAGCACAACATCTACGTAAGTGAACATCTGTCTCCTGAATGTAAAGCTATTCATGCTGCAACTCGAAAGGTTGCCAAGGAACATTCCTACACTTATGTGTGGGTTAGAAACGATCGCGTATACACTAGGAAAAACGATCAATCTCCAGCTTTACTTATACGGAACATTAGTGATTTAACAAAAATAACACAATAGATGATCCCCCTAGTAAACTATATATATTAAAAGTCTTGGTCTAATGTCTTGTTTTAATAATGTTAATATACTATCAAAATGTAAATAGAATAAGAACCAAAATTAATGAACTTTTTATCAACTCGTTAAATGATAACTACGATCTCATTTGTTTAACCGAAACGAATTTAAACTCTAGTATTTATGATAATGAATTACTGGATCAAAGATACATTATTTTTAGAAGAGATCGCGAAAGCACATGTATTAGTAAATTAGATGGTGGTGGGGTATTGATAGCTGTCAATAGAAAACTTAATGTTATCCGTCGTAATACGTGGGAAAGCAAAGTGGAGGACCTGTGGATTAGTATTATTTTATCAAATGTGACCATTAATATATGTGTTTGTTACCTGCCACCTGACATATCAAATGAAAATTTAACTTTGTTTTACGAAAATGTACAAAAAAATATTACTAATTCGGACGAAAACAACATTAACCTGCTAATCGGTGATTTTAATGTTCCAGGCCTCTCTTGGTCCTCAAGTTCATTTAGTAAAATACTTGAACCTAGTACGCCTGAAGACCACAAAGCATTACTGCTATGTCAAATGTTGGCTTTATGCAACCTGTCACAGTTTAACGGCATTCCAAATAAAAATAATCGACAACTTGATCTGGTTCTAGCTTCCACAGAAAATGTCATTGTCAAAAGTGCTGATCCTATCGTACGTGTAGACTCTCATCATCCCACACTGTCAATATTCATAGAAGAACTTGCACTGAATACTGAATATATGAAAATACCAACTCGTAGTAAACTAAACTTTCGCAAATGCAATTTCAGTGAGGTACGCCGTAAGTTAACTGAAGTTGACTGGTATGAACTATTTGTATGTAACGATATTGACAATTGCATTGAAAAGTTTTATATTATTTTAAATAAATTAATTAAGGAATACACGCCAGAATTTAAAATAAAAGTGGATAAATATCCTGTTTGGTATTCTTGGCCATTAAAAAAGTGTCTCGCCGAAAAAAACAAATATCATCGACGTTTTAATATGTACGGAAATCCGCGAGATTATGACACATTTTCATTATTACGTAGTAGGTGTAATAAACTTACTGCTAATTCTTACAATTCATTCTTGTTAGCGACTGAGAATGCACTCAGGCAGGATATCAAACCTTTCTACAAGTATGTTAATAGTAAGAAGGGTTCTAACGATCTTCCCCAGAACATGCATTATGATGATAAGTCTACATCGGACATCAACGAAACTTGTGAACTATTCTCTAAATATTTTAGCTCAGTCTTCGAACAAACTATCGGTTCAGATGTTAGCCCTCATTTTGATGCTGACTGTCAGTTGCACTCCACATTTAGTTCTATATATATTACACAGGAAGAAATATTTGACATATTAAAAAAATTAGATCCCAATAAAGGTCCAGGCCCGGATGGCATTCCTTCACTCTTTTTGAAAAAGTGTGCACTCGAATTGTCCCTGCCTCTATTCTTATTATTTAACAAGTCACTCGGTACTGGTAAATTTCCTTCAGCTTGGAAAATAGCTCACATAGTGCCAATCCATAAGTCTGGTAGTAAATCTGATTGTAAAAATTACAGACCAATCAGTATATTATCTGGCATGGCTAAGCTGTTTGAAGCATCTGTCTATAAGTATCTTTACAGTCATTTTGATTCGTTATTAGTTCATCAGCAACATGGATTTCTCAAACGTAAATCCACAGTTAGTAATTTACTAGAGTATAAAAATTATTTATGTAGAGTATTTGCTAAAAGAGGTCAAGTGGACTCAATCTATACAGATTTTAGCAAAGCATTTGATAAAGTTAATCATGAGCTATTATTGAGGAAATTACTATGCTATGGAGTACATGGCAATCTACTTAGATGGGTAGAATCATATCTACTTAATAGGAGTCAGTTAGTAAGACTTAAAGGACAAACATCAGAGCCAATCTTAATTAGATCTGGGGTGCCTCAAGGCTCCCACTTAGGTCCCCTATTATTTGCAGTATTTATTAATGACTTAGTTGAAAAATTGTCTTCACCGTGTCTTCTGTACGCCGATGATCTTAAAATATTCAATCAAATAAATGAAACTAGTGATTGTATGAATCTTCAGAATGATTTATTTAACTTATTGAATTGGTGTACACAAAATAAAATGCATCTTAATATAAAAAAATGTTTTGTCATCTCTTTCACTAAAAAACGAACAAAAATTATTTTTGATTATAAAATTAATGATCAACTTCTTGATAGAAAATTTGTTATTAAGGATCTTGGCGTACTGTTTGACGACCAGCTTAGTTTCCGCGATCACTACAACAGCATCACTAACAAAGCTTATAAGAACCTAGGTTTCATAGCAAGGACCACGAAATTATTTAAAAATCCACATAGTTTCATCCTACTATATAACGCCCTGGTAAGGACGGTGCTGGAGTACTGCTCAATAATTTGGTCTCCTTGCTATGATGTACACTCTAATAATATAGAAAGTGTTCAGAGGAAATGCCTGAGAATACTCGCTTTCCGATGCGGGATCTCCAGGCAAATCCCATCATATGCTGGTCGCCTTACAAAATTTAACATGACTCCGCTTCATATTCGCCGTAAACGGCAAGATCTGCTGACCCTGCATAAAATACTACATGCGAATATAGACTCCCCCACTTTGCTATCTCAGATTAAATTAAACACCAGGCATATATGCCGTAGATCGAAAATATTTACGCTCGATGTTTGTAGAAATAATACTTCATATTACAATCCTATCATAAGAATGTGTCGATTGTATAATGAAATTGGAAAAGATATTGATATTTTTAATGCTAGGTTATCCTCATTCATAAATAAATTATATAAAATAGTTAAGTAGGATAACACTGTGTTCGTTATTATTATACTAGGTATTATTAATTGTCTATTTTGTGGTTTACTTTGCACGCTAGATTAGACCTTATTCATGTAGTGCGACTCTGTAGGATTACAATAAGATTAAAATGTTTTTAGTTAAGACTTTAGGTTAGATCAGTATTACTATTGTAATCTGTTTTTGTTGCCAAATAAATAAATAAATAAATAAATAAATAAAAGGCGGTCTTATTGCTAGAGCAATCTCTTACAGACAACCTTTGGTGAAAGGATAAATAAACTGGAGCGCGGGATGGTGCTGTATTTAAAAAAAAAAAAATAATAATAATAATAATAAGTAATGCATACAAGATACAGTACATAAATAGACCAATAAATATATATACCTACATATACAAGTATACCTATATAAATAAATATATATCTATAATATATACTCATTAATAAATTAAAATATACACTAATAATTACAAAGAGATAAATAATGATTATACAAGCGACTTTTGAAAATTGAGAGCGATTTGGAATGGCGGATTTCAGAAGGCAGACTATTCCACAGTATTACAGACTTGCACGTAAAGGAGTCGCCATAATACCGCGTATGATGGGCGGGAATATGCAAGCGGTTATCCTTGCACGACCGCAGATGTTGGCGCTCAATGTACGAGCCAAGGTAGGAAAAGCGCTGCTTTAAGTAGGAAGGAGTTTGTGGATTGTAGAGAATGGAGTAGAGAAGAGAAAGCAGGTGTAGATTACGGCGGAGTCTTATTGGTAGCCACTTCAAACGGGCTCTGTATTCTGACACATGGTCATACTTACGAAGCCCGAAGATAAATCTTATGAACAGATTCTGGAGACGCTCGAGCTTATTGAGTTGTTCCTCAGTTAAGTCAGGATAGGAAGAGTCAGCATAGTCTAAGATTGGAAAGAGAATAGAATGGGCCAAAGAGATTTTAGTTTTGATGGGAAGAAAATATTTCCAGCGTCTCAGACAGCCAACTGACGCAAAAACTTTCCGGCTTACCTCAGTCATTTGAGGTACCCAGGACAAGGAACTGTCAATGTATATGCCAAGGTTTTTAACAGGGGAGCTGAGGTCTAAAGTTGCTGCGCCAAGCCGGACCGGGGGTAATTCTTCTAGAACGATCCTATTGAGTTGCTTTGTCCCACCTACCAGAGTAACTTGGGTCTTTTTCGGATTCACATGCAACCCATAAGATTCACTCCAGGAGTTTATGCGGTCCAGATCACGGTTGAGGCTCTCAATAGCTGAGTTGATTTGGTGAAAGGGTGCAGCAGTATAGATTTGGAGATCGTCAGCGTAAAGGTGATAGGAACATGAAAGAAGATCAGTAACAGTATTAATGTAAATGGCGAAAAGAAGAGGGGATAGGACACCACCTTGGGGCACACCCGCAGTGATTGGACTGTAGGAGGACATACGATTATCAGTTTTGACGAGCTGCTGACGCCCACGTAGGTAACTGTTAAACCAGGAAATGACTTCAGAGGAAACATTAATAGATCTTAGGACGCCAAGAAGCAGGTCAAAGTCAACAGTGTTAAATGCGTTGCTAAAGTCGAGAAGAGCAATAATACTTGTCAAACGGTTATCCATGTTGCACCTAATATCGTCACAGACCTTAACAAGGGCAGTGACGGTACTATGGCCAGCCCTGAAACCGGATTGGTTAGAGCTAAGGATATTGTGTTTTGTCAAATACGTTTGAAGTTGACTATGGACTAAGCGCTCCAAGACTTTAGAAAGGAAAGGAAGAATGGATATCGGTCTGTAGTGAGAGAAAGATGAGGGGTTCTTTATTTTTGGGATAGAAATCACATGTGCATATTTCCAGGCACATGGAAATTCATTGGAGGAGAGGGAGAAGTTAAAGATGTGGCAGAGTACAGGCGCGACACATTCAAGGAGGAGAAGTAACATTTTCCGATTAATGCCGTCGCACCCAGCTGTACCAGACTTTATGCCTTGAATATGCTTTTTAACTTCCGCAGTAGAAACTGGTACAAAGTGAAAAGCAGGGAAATTGGAAGTTGGCAGGGAACTGAGGTGACTTAAAGTTTTCACCTTGACGCCGTTATCAATTGGGCAAATATTAGCAAAATGCTTATTAAGGGCCTCGAGGTCAAGATTAAGGTCAGCATGCATTCGTTTCCGTCCAATGCCAAGGGATTCCAGAAATCTCCAAGTCCCAGCAAGATCACTGTTTTCGATTTTGGAATGTATGAACTTGCGCTGAGCATCTCTGCATGCTTTATTGCAACGATTGCGTAATAGTTTGTATTTAGACAAATTTTCATCTGTCGGCTTTCTTTTATATTTAGACTTCGCTGCATTACGCTTCGCCATTAGGACTCTAATGTCTTTAGTTAACCAAGGAGCTGGCAGGTGCTTTAACTTTACAGGTCGAAGAGGAGCATGTTTGTCGAATAATTCAGTTAGCAGCGAATTAAAAATTTCCATTTTGATATTTATGTTTGGAGCACCTAACACAGCATCCCAATCTATTAAATTAAGGTCACTCATGAAGGAAGTATTATCAAAATGTTTAAAGCAGCGTCGCATAATAATCGTCGGCTTTAATTTGGGTGGGCGAATCTTATAAGAGAGATAAATAAGGTCATGATAGGAGAAGGCTTCCGCAGGGAATTGACCATAGCTACTTACATGATCAGGAGACGAAGTTATCATTAAATCTAGTTGTGATGGAGTGCAGTTAGGGAAGAAATGAGTGGCTTTGGTAGGAAGGATGTGGAGATTGCAGCTATCGACGATATTGTTGAGGCGCTTAGCCCGAGAGTCATTTTTCAACAGGCAGGTATTAAAGTCTCCCATGATGATCGTATGGTCCACAGTAGCAACATACCCCTCAAGAAGACCTTCGAACGCTTGAAAGTAATCAATATGTAGAGAAGGACTATAAAAGACACCGAGGAGTCTGTCCTATTATACTATGTGACTAAAATTTTGACATAAAACTCGTAAAATCATATCCTTAATCTCCTATGACAAACCTTGAGTTATTTAATTAAAGCAGTCGAGTATTAGGTGTTTAAAAGCTCAAAAGTTTCGCATTCAAAATTATTAACAATGAAATCACAGTCAAAGTAAATTGATACCAAAAGTAAGACCTATTTCATAAAATTAATAAAATACTCCCAAAACATATTCTACTTGTAGTATAAGTTTCTGCTCGATAGCAGCGTAGCAATCAACTTGAAACTTTTGCTTCTGTCATAATTAACGTAACTTTCAGCTGATTCCACTCGTAGTCGATACAGATTCCGGCCCCGTACAGCCGTAACTCCAAACTATACAAGTACATTAGCAATTGGGCACAATCATGTTACATTCAGTCCGGGCGTCTCCGGAATCCGTAATCCCGTATCGGCCTCTATACACCTCTTTATTCCGGAATTTTCCTTTTGTTCCGGACACATGTATTGCTCATGACATATCAAAAGGGTCCGTAACAGAGGGATCGTTTAACCAATTTTGTATTTAACGAACTTGTTTGTTTCGCGTCTGATACAATAAATGTACATATCTTTTGAATGTTTTATCGGAATATTGGACCGAGAATAGTGATTGATCAAAGGAAAAAAAGGTTGAAGATGAAAGAGTAAATTTCAGTGTCATGATGCCATCTGATTTTAAAACTTCTTGCTTGATAATTATATCATATGGATTATTTTTAAAGCCAAGCAAGTCAGTTTAGTACTAGAAATACCACGTAATATTTGTGCCGTACTAAAACAAGGAACCCTATTTGGGCATACCGTCTGTCCGTCTGTGGGTCACAGGCTTTTGCAAAATCAACTACCTATAGGAACTTTTGGAACAATTATTAATAAATTCAGAGTAAACATTGAAGATGAAAAGCGAGAGCAAAAAAAAATTATTGATTTACCGAAGGAAACGAAAAGGCCAGATTCGGACTACCAGGTCACCCATCCAGTTACTGACTTGGGTAAACGATGCTTATCAATCGCAATCGACTGATGTGCGTTGTCCACACTAGGCCATTCGTCCCTCCTGCTTCCTTTTATCTAGTAATAAATAGAATAGAATTCGATTTATAGTAGCTGTAATATGTACGTAAGGAGGCTTGCAGAGAAGCGAGCTTGCCAATAAAAAGCTCTCGGAAACAGGTACGCTGCGATAAGCGTTTCCAATTTCAGAAAAAGGTTGGGAGCAAGTAGATTGCTCCATTTTCATATGCCATTTTTGACGTCATGTTTATTTTCTGCCTCCCAGCATAAATAGGGTTGTTGCGGGGTTCTTTTTTTCTTAAATGATTGCAACATTCTCTATTTGCAGCAGAAACGTAATATCAATTTCGGACTTATACTTTCATCCATAATATCTCGTTCAACTATCTAGTTTTGAAATAGACTAACTACAAAGTAGTCAGGTAGGTGTTTACTTACACAAATTTTTATTCCGCAATTTCATATTAGGTAAGTGTAAAATACAGAATACAAAAAAAATGCTGACATATTTTTCAACAAAATCGATGTATTTTCCCCTGTAACCAAGTTATACTCTTAGTATTGATAGCTGAGAGCTGGGTGTGTAGGTATTGTCAACGCTGGGCAATACAAAACTCAAGGCTGATCCAATTAAAAAAAACGATTACGTTTGGGCCTTGGGTATACCTACTCGATTTTTCCCCCGAGGTACCTACGTCATTATCCCATAACTGTTTGAGAAATTGTCACATTACGAACATTAGCTAACCATACAACCTAAATGAGGCTGATGTCACACTTTAAATAGCATGGGCTAAGCGACATATTCAAGAAATCAAAGACTCAAGAATTTCACGAGTCTCTCAGGTGCTCTACTAACTAAAATAATAAAAGTATAATACAAGCTTACGATTCTCATTAATTTAGAAGAGGGCTTCTACAAGTACCCAATAATAGCAAAGTACATTATTCATAGTAACAATAATGGGCCTCAATAAACGTTCCCATACCTTCCCCCGACAGGTAAGTATAAAATGTTCACATATTATTTAAGTGAAGGAGGAGCTCGCCGAGGGACCGCCGATATTACTTTGCTAAATTATTTTGAATTGAGAGCTCGTGGCGACTCTTAAGAGGTGCTTGAAAAGGTCCAGAGTTTGTATTATTACTTTTATATTTCCGGAGCGCAGCAAACTAGAGGTCTTATCAGGCCGTGGTCATTTCTCGAAGAAGAATAAAGCGACTCAGGATATCTTAATAACAGCATAATAGTGTCGCGTAACTAGGTGAATTTACGCGTAACTAAGTAAACAACCATTATGTCAAGTAATTATCAGTCAAAATTAACGTTCTACGACAAGTCAGCTGTCTAGTGACAGAGATAAGGAAAGAAAAGGTTTGGCAAATGAGAAAAAGGGACAGAATGGTGTTAATGTTTTTATTGGGGATTTAGCCAGTAATACCTCTTTTGAAATGTTACCGGTCAACTGAAATTAAGAAGAAATCATGTGGTATTTGAATTTGAATAGTTTTATATTCTGGAATATCGGCCTGAGGGGTATAAAAAGGCGCTGCGTCCAGACATAAAGAGAGTTACAAATCAGCAGTCAACGAAGCGACAACCTCGAGATGATGGAAGAAGTCGTGACCAGAGAAAAAAATTGTACAGTGTACCAGTTGCCCTCGATTATGTAAGACCAATAAATTATTGTGAAACATACAGCATCTCTCTCCGGTTAATATGACCCCAACCCGTAACAATAGTTTATTTAATACTATAGCTTTTGTCCGCAGCTACGCTCACGTTAAGTTTGATTTTCATACAATTTGAAACCCTCTCTGGGTTGAATTTTCGAAAAGCTATATGTATGCCAAATTTAAGCCAGATCCGTCCAGTGGTTTGAGTTGAGCGCTGATAAATCACTCAGTCACCTTTCCGTTATATTCATTTAACTTTCATAAAAATTTTTAATTTTATTTTTATCCTTTTTTAGGTTTACTTTGAAAAAACCTAAAAATTTCCGCCCCTCAACTCCTCAGCTATGTTCCCCTGCGTCATTATAAGAAGCTGTAGTACTTGCAACTTATCACAGGGAAAATATTATCCTGGATTCCTGATTTAATTTATCTTTTATCTTAGTTTACTTTCCTTTTCCTTTGCATTACAATTTTCTGTCCTATACTCACTACATTTTACGGGTATAATATAGGTTAGTATGTATTTAGCCTGTTTTTCTTTGCTTAGAAATGTTTTCGCGCTGAGGGGCTTCTCCGTCAAGCGGGGGTACGGGCTTCGAGGCCTGGCCTTCTTACCCGGGTGGGGCGCGGGGCAACACTGTGCCCGGTGATTGTCTTCGGCTTGGGCCTGCCTTGGAGGCTACGGGCCCTTAGGTTTGGTGGTTTGGTGTGAATGCCGGTATTGGGTCCGCACTACGGGTGACGTCATCAACGCAGGACCCGTGTTTGCTTGTGTTTCAACACTGGTTTTTGCATGTGATTTTGGATACATCCAAAATCACATGCAAAAACCAGTAAACACATGAATAAATAATAACCTGATTTAATACATGTATTAAATCAGGTTATTATTTATTCATGTCTTCAGTTAGTTTTGGGCTCTGTATCGATGCTTCCAATTGAAATTTAAAAAAAAAATCTATGTAAAGAATTCACCCATTTATAAGTATTGATAGCTATAAATATAACGCTATATAAAGATGTGAACACATTGTTGTAAGGAGTAAAGTGGACTTCAAAAAAATACGCTATACACAAAGTCTCTCCAAACCTATGCTAGTTTAGATACTTTCTAAAATAAAAGTCTGAAATCCAACCCAAAGACCCTAAAATATATATCTTTTCAGTTAAAAAAACAACGATAAATAACAGATAATAAAAATGAAAAATATAACAATGGCCATAATACCACACCTAATTGAATAAAACATTCTAAACATAAGTAATCCGTCTCCTTTATCATGGTTTTTATGAACGCCATCTCATTCTCTCCCTTTATTCAAGGAACAAAAGTGCCGCGGACCTCCATGAGTGAATGTTATTCATTTACACCCCCTCTCCCGCCCCCCTCCCGCGCCGCGTGCCACCGCCACCCTCCCCACTGACGGATCACGCCATCCTGTTTTACAGCTTCGCTGATTATCACACACATTTTTTCCCTACAAGATTACGTGTTGACTGAATATTTTAAAACCTTATAAAAAGCGAGCATTTTCATAACCAGCTTTAAAAAATCGGTCAAGTGCGAGTCAGATTCGCACACAAAAGGTTCCGTACCAACACACAATGTAAATTATTTTAGTAAATTACAAGAAATATGTCATAACACTACGTAATCAGCTGTAAAATCTGTTTTTCTAAAAAATGATATGAAATGTGCACATTTCATACCTTGTAAATGAGTTCGAAAGTTAAACTTTCCGGCCTAGGCCAGTAAAGAATGTATGTATTTTCATTACATATCATAAGTTTGAATTTGGAATCTTTCTTCCTGAATATCTTGTAACTTGTTATAATGTTCTTTGGCCTAAATAGTTTAAATTTGGAACTCTACCGTATTACGCGTTCAGCACTCACAGCGCAAAAATTTTTTTTAAAGTATAATAGTTAATTCCCAAGACCAATCCGTACATTCCGACGTACAAACAAACATAAATGTACCCGGAAAACCAATTACAATTTCAATTAGTAATTCAAATATAACTAATTTAACTTTTAATATTTCTTAAGTAGGTTGCTTTTTTATTTACTTTCTTTTAATTACATAATACAATATATTTAAAAAAAAGTCACTTGTTTCATTTTTTAGAAAAGCACTATACACACCTCGACCGGGAGAGCATTTTTGGTCTCGTATATAGATAGTCTAACTAACACTCGACCAGAAAACGCGTACTTCCCGGTCTCGCGATGTAATGTACTATTTTTTTCTTGAATTACGGAACCCTACAAATGGAGAATGTTCTCAATTCGAACAGTATGGTAAGTATCCAATATTTATATACGACGGAGATTGCCTAAGATTTCCTTTCCACCATATTTCAAATTTCAAATTTCAAATATTTTTTATTCAAATAAACTTTTACAAGTACTTTTGAATCGTCAAGTGAATCTACCACTGGTTCGGAATGCCATTCCTACCGAGAAGAACCAGCAAGAAACTCGGTGGTTGCTCTTTTTAAATAATTCATTTACAATTACTATATCAATGTGTACATAAGTAACCGCTGTCCCTAGCATTGCTGGAGCGATCAAATCCATGCTCCTCTATCATTTACATAATCTTCAACAGTATAATAAGCTTTTTTCAGGAGCATACTTTTAATGGATTTCTTAAATTTGTTTATTCAATTCATGTCAAAGACGGGCAGACAGAAAGTAGCCCCATTCCCGCCGGTGGCACCCGTTCACGAGCATGACGCATGATCCAGCCATTGCTTCGCTCGACCATATTTGAGGGAACGTAACAACCCGCACCACACGACACCACCACAGAAATGTTTAAAGAGAGCGTGACATACCCAGCCTACCCGTATCAAAGCATCGAATTGAATACTAATATTCAAACACTAATTTATAATCAGTAACCGCTGTCCCCAGCATTGCTGGAGCGATCAAATCCATGCTCCTCTATCATTTACATAATCTTCAACAGTATAATAAGCTTTTTTCAGGAGCATACTTTTAATGGATTTCTTAAATTTATTTATTGGCAAGTCCAAAATAGGTTGTGGAACCTTGTTATAGAAAACAATGCCCATTCCCACGAATGACCTTCTGACTTTTTTGAGGCGGAGCGATGGAGTCACGAGCTTATTACGGCCTCTAGTTGGCCTATCGTGCAGATCGCATTTTTTTTTATAATTATGGATGTGCTGTTTTACAAAAATTATATTACTGTAAATATATTGCGAGGCTACTGTTAGAATACCAATTTCTTTAAATTTCTCTCTAAGTGAATCACGCGGTTTTAAATTATAAATTGCTCGTATTGCCCTTTTTTGTAGTACAAAAATTTTTTGAATATCTGCCGCTTTACCCCACAGTAAGATTCCGTAAGACATAATGCTATGGAAATAAGCAAAATATACGATCCTGGCAGTTTCGATGTCAGTTAACTGTCGAATCTTTCTGACAGCGTAAGCAGCAGAACTAAGCTTGCCAGCAAGTGTTGATATATGGGTGCCCCATTGAAGCTTTGCGTCTAAGGTCACCCCCAGGAACACAGTAGTATCTTCTATTTTCAACATGTCGTTATTTACCATTAGTTTAATATCACTTGTGGATCTGGCATTCGGCAATGCGAACTCGACACATTTAGTTTTTTTTGTATTTAAAAGTAGATTGTTAACCGTAAACCAGTTCGTGACTTGAGAAATTGCAGTATTTACGTCGTCAAAGTTGTCCTTATGTCTATCGACTTTAAAAATCAAGGACGTATCATCAGCAAATAGTACAATATCACAAGTGTTACGGACAAAATATGGCAAATCATTGATGTACACTAGGAACATGAAGGGACCCAAAATGGAGCCTTGAGGGACACCCATTAGTGAGGCTGATCCGGATGACTTCACATCGTTGACACATACTGTTTGAATGCGATTACTGAGGTAGGATGCAATGAGGCCAAGCGCAGTGTCTTTGACTCCATAGTAGCTCAACTTAACTAAAAGCGTCTCGTGCTCAACGCAATCAAATGCCTTAGACAAATCACAGAAAATACCAATAGCATTCTGTGATTTCTCCCACGCGTCGAATATATGTTTTAACAGCACGGCGCCCGCATCAATTGTCGATCGACCTTTAGTAAAACCATACTGCTCGGAGTGAAGAAGTTTATTTGAATTAAAGTGCTGAAGCAGTTGGTTGAGCATAATTTTTTCAAATATCTTGCTGAGTGTTGGCAAAATTGAAATTGGTCTGTAATTATTTGGATCGCTTTTGCTACCCGATTTAAAAAGTGGAATCAATTTACTACATTTCATAAGGTTTGGAAAGGATCCTGAGTTTACAGACTCATTAAAAACTAGAGCAAGATATGGTGCAATAACATCAAAATACATCATAGAGCTCGAATTAATACTCAAATTTTCATAATTCTGTCATTGTTTACTTTCAGTCAAATGTTACATTTTGACATCTCTATACAATTTTAATTTTGCGCACTGTCTGCCTATCTGCTACGTGACCACGGCCCATCTGCTCAACTGATTTTGACGAAACTTGGTTCAAAGAAATCAGTTGCATCCCGGGAAAGAAATACTACTTTTAACCCGGTAAATCTAAGAATTTGCTCAACAAAATAGCATTATCTAGTATACATACTAACAGTATTAAGGCGAAAGTGAGTCTGTCTGTTTGTCTGCTACGCTTTAACGGCCCATCTTTTCAACCGATTGATATGGTAGTTATGGTGATAGGTTGAAGGACACAAGCTTTGTATCCCGGAAAATTAAGGAGTTCCCGCGGCAGTCGATACATTTTAATCTAGGTGGACGAAGTTGCGCAAGTATCACCTAGTATTTCATAATACAGGTAAGTGTTCTTCGCTCTTTTTCTTAATATAAAGTCTAGAAATTTCCACCGCTTCAGTGAGAAAGTATCCGCGGGGGATCTTTGTAAATAATGTTACCGCAGTCTCGGAATTAGTTGTTGGCACAAGAGGCCCCGGGGCGCCCCGGCTGCTCCCTCGCTGCCGCCCGGGGGATCTTCAAAGGGACAGGACGTACCTGGAACAAAAACAAATTTGCTAAGTAAAACACTGACAGGTCCGTTTAAATAACAGTCACAAATGTACACGTTAAATCCATGGCTTCGTACAAATGAATTCCCTAGTGTATATGACTGGGCACAGAATCACACGAGTATATATCCGTAACAGAATGACTGTTTAACTTGTCAATTTACAGCGCTACATACCAGAATAGAACTTTTTAAATTAACTATTTATACATGTACATACTGTATACCAACGGTCACACAAACTTGTGACCACAAAAGTGAACTCTAAACAAACCTCCGAACGAAAACGGAGCGGAAAATTACGTGACTTCATATCGCAATATTGGATAAAGTTATGCGTTATGCGTATTAAAGTTATACAAATTAGAGCCTCAGGTGTCTCGCAAAACATGGGTCAGGCGGTGTGTATAAGAACATTAATCGTCCTAAGACTTTAAAACTAACTTATTTATTAAAGCTCCCACTTTTTTCAAGCATAGGGCCGCGATTGAACATGTTCGGTCGCCCGAATCCGATTTCCAATGGAATTCGGGCGATATCGATCAAGTGTATAAATAAACAATCGACACTGGGAAATCTCGTCAGGCTCAATCATTTGTATCCGTATCTGCAGTACAATTGCGATGACCAGTGTAAGGATGCGTTTCCACCAGATATTGGCTACGTCATGGAACTAGGAATATGTTTAATGGTCTACGTTGCTAAGCTACGGAAGTGTGTCAAACTTACCAATAGTAGCGCTTGATTTAACATCTACTTAGCAATCTAAGCATTGATATACAATTTTAGTACATAGATTTAAATCATCAAAACTACGCGGTCGTATTGACGGGTTTGCCACATATCCGTAGTTGCAGCGTAGCACAAAGGCAGCCTAATATATCATATGTATCATATGACTGTACCCGAATTCGGGTACAGTCAGTACAGTGAACATGGTCGCTAGCCCGGTGCTAGCGACCATGTTCAATCAAAGCATTTCATCTCCTAATTCAACAGTAAACTGTATAAATGTTACATAAACATTAGAAATCGTACACAATCACAATGCGTTCAGCCCAGTGCTCCCCCGGAATCCAAAATACCGTATCGGTGCCCTCTGTAGCCTGTATCCCTCTGTGCCTCCGTCCTCGGATTGGCCTCTTCGTTACTGAAGCGTTCCTCGTGACAAATCAAAGGGGTCCATTTCAAAGGGATAGATTAACAGACGTTTTCGGCGGAGATAAACATGGAATAATGCTGATGGATGACTTTCTTGTGGCTACATTTTATATTACCTTTACATTTTATATGCGGTACCTGTTGTGCCATTGTTTTGACGTGAATTTTTTGAATGACAAATCAAAGGAAAGTTTTGTGTCTAAAAAAACATACAGTCGAATTGAGCCTCCCTCTCCAAAACCTCCTTTTTGAAGTCAGTTAAAAATAAAAAACGATTTTTTTTATTTTTACAGATTCATTTGACGATTAAAAGGCACTTGTAAGTGTTGATTTGAAAGGAAAACATTTGTGTTAGAATTTGAAGTAAGTTATGCTACAATCATAAAGCTACCTATGCAAATTCTATTCCTTGTCACATATATTCAGGCAAAATCCATTAATACTTGGCCATTCTTATCAAACTAACGTACCTATTGGGTTATACGAGAAGCTAATCCCACGGGATCATATCGCTTGGGCGCGCGCTAATCGAGACAAAGATTTAGAATATAGTGATATTAGACTTGTCACCCGTCGACGACTGGATCCGGTTCATTTCACCACGAGACAGACTTTTGAATAATTTAGATTTTATGACAGTTTGATTGAAATATTAAAATTAAAGCGTTTGAGGGTATTTGACTCTCAAACGTATATTACATGGTTTGTATTAATCATATAAATTTCAAACTATCGTTGCTGTCTCAACAGATAGATGTCCACTGCTGCACGCCTGCAGCCAGGTTCCCTGTATGGAGCTCCACAGGACTCGGTCTCCAGCCGCTTGCTTCCAGCAGCTCCTTTAAGACTTAACTACTCGCTTAAAGGTGTGTCCAAACATAGAGCGGCAAGTCCGCTTCAGCAACGAGCGGTGTTTGCAAAACACAATTCTTCCGAACGCTGGGAATTTGAGAACTATTATACCCGCTAAAGATTGTTGATTGTTTAGACACACCTTAAGATTGTCCGCCGTCAGTCAGAGTCGTCCAACGATGCGAGGCTTGGATTCAATTCAATTAATACTAAGTAAATATTAAAAAATCTCGGCTTGTTGCTTTACTTACCATTGTTCATTAATTTATTAGTTAGAAAAATAAAGATTGTCGTGATTGGAGTAAAAAACGGCGTAAAATCTATAAAAAATGTGACGATGCGTGTCAGCGTCACTAATTTACTCGACGGCGCGGCGGCACACAACTGGTGGTACATAATTTTAAAAAAAAGGTTTGTACAATAATATAATTCCAATTCCACAACAGCTAAATTCCAGGCAGCTTTTAACAACCCAAATTCATCTCATTTAATCCGACCGGCCGTAGATGCAAGTGTAATATTAATTGAAGTGTAAAGCTCGTTTCCACTCGGAGTGAAATGAATCCAGCGGCCCACAGTGGCCCGTAGTGGCCACAACATGCATCTCGCTTACAGCTTAAGACACATCTAGTTAAGATTGGACGTAAAAGATGATTACTTATAATTCGTTCATATTATAATTTCGAGTTTTAGAGGAAACAGATTCATGGATTTAGTCTGATCAAGAATTTGTTGATCGACAAAAAAACCCCAAAGATTTTTAAGAAATCACACTGACCATGTTTGATTTGCTGTTACTGGTTCAAGTGTTCTATTTCGAAATTTCTGTCATCAAGATCTTGATGAAGTTTTGGTCCAACCAGACAATTTTGCATAACTTTTGCAAAGAAAGTAGTCCAAACTTTTGTCAGGGCGAAGATTAGGTATACAATCGGACAATCGGCAACAGAGCAACTTATTGACGTGACTTTTTGCATGGGTATAGTTGAGGACCTGGAGAGTGACATTTGACTGGAGAGTGGCTTTTTATCCCAGAAAACTAAGGGGTTCCAGTGGGAATTAAAAAAACTTATTTCACGCGGACGAAGTCGCAAGCATCAGCTAGTATACAATATTGAGTCAAAACGTAACTCAGCGTGTATGTAGCGTAAGTCACGTACGTCGTCAGATACATCTGAATAAACTCTAACGACCGATCAAAAAGTCTTTATGTGCCGCCACCGACGAGTGGCCGAGAGGCGAGAGGCTCCCCCGGGATAAGCCGGGATAACGTTCAGCATTAAGCCGAACCAATAAAGTGCTCTGACAAAAATGATTGAGGATTTGCAAATAATGTTATTTGAATGAGGTACGTTTAGGGTAAACTAATCAGACAAAGATTTTAAGAAATGTTTATTATGCCTCTGTCAACCTATTATTATTATTTTGGCTTACCTTTTCAGTTCTCTTCATAAAATGAAGGTGAAAATGTATGCACGGGCCGGAGCCACGTGCCTACCTACCTACCACGTGGTTACCTACTCCTGTGTTGAAAACTTACGTACTACGGCACGTTTTCAAGGTTACGGCTTTTGCGGATTGCATTGAATATTTAGTGCTTTTAGACAATTATGCTATGTTATTATTATTATACTTTGTTCGGCCGCGGCTGCCAATCTCTGCGAAAATGAGCAAACTACGCATCCAATTATAAACGTTATTCCAGAAGTGAATATTGGTTTAACATTTTTAATATTTTTGTACTCTCATTTAAACTTGCACAAGTTAATTGTTATAGCATGTACTTAGAAGCCTCAGGAGAGATTTAATTTAATTGACAGCTTAAAAGCATAGATTTATATAATACCTACTAGCAGATGCCCGCGACTTCCTCCGCGTGAAATAAGTTTTTTAAATTTCCTCGGAAACTCCCTAATTTTTCCAGTTATATAGCCTATGACACAAATAATGTGGCTTTCTATTGGTACCAGAGTTTTCAAAATCGGTTCAGTAGATCCAGAGATTACCCCCTACAACGTCACTAACTCACAAACTTTACCTATTTATAATATTAAGTATAGATTTACCACCGTGTAATAGAAAGCTATATAGTGCATAAGCGTGCTGTATATGGGCTTACAAAGGTGCCTAAAGGTGCTGTATATTCCCTCACTCACATAGTCCGAACATACAGTTTAAACTAGTTAATTTTATCTCAAGACTAACGATACCTCTTGTTTTGGCTTCACATTTCGCAAAACAGAAACTTGAAAAAGGAACGGCAAGCTAACACGCCCGGAGAGAGATCAGGTGCAGGGTTCCCGCGCTCTCCGGACATGGGGGTGAACAGCGCCAACCTCTCAACTATAGACAGATTTTCATTTGGTGACAAAAACACAATAAATGTTTGACACCATGATCCAGCCACACAGCCATGAAATGAAATGATTTTATTTCACACAGGGCAGCTCGTGCCACTTATGAAATGTCCAGTTCTGAAAGCCGATTCTATTGGAAATAACTCATCAGTTGCTCGTTTTTTAAAAAGAAAAATGAATGTTATAATATGTAGCTAATACACAATACATACAAAATGTATCAATAATTACACTGACTTGTGAACTGCCGAATGCGAAGTCCATTATTTTCTTCCATGCAACTTTGTCATTGAGAAATTCATCAATAGTGTAATAATACACAATCCACCACTACAGCCCATTAACGTCCCACTGCTGGGCACAGGCCTCCACTCTCATAGGAGAGAGGGAATTAGAGCTTAGACCCACTACGCTGCTCCAATGCGGGTTGGCGGGCTTTAACGACTATTATCATGTTAGTGATAATAACCGAGACCGACAGCTTAACGTGCTCTCCGAGGCACGGGGGTGTAACACCGCCAACTTCCAACTCTGGGCTGGCACTGATAATTTTCTGAATTGAAAAACCCAATACCTAACTATTTTTATGCCGGGAATCGAACCCAGGATCTCGTGATATTACTACTTAATAGTCATCAACAGTATAATTGACACAGTATTTATATTTATGCACAAATCTAAGAATGTATACTGTATAGTGTATACTGTAAGTAAGACCTCTCTAGGTAGTAATTATCGCATATTCATGTAACTGGATCAGTTTTATAGGTAGTGGGTTACTCTCGAGAAGTTGAACAAGCTAAGCTAATATCAGTTAGGTATTAGTTCGCACTGAATCATTATAGACTAGACTAGCATTCCCTCGCATCCTAAAGTTTACTAACTTCGGGAGCTGAATTATCACATTCTGTTAAGTCAAGTTTTGCTGAATTGCTAGATATAATAGATATAATATTAAATTAAATGGCGAATTATTGTGAGGGCGAATCCATGGATCCAGTATTATAATAATTATATGCTCGAAGATACGTTTACACGTGTAAAAATGCGAAAGTGTATCTTTCTGTACATCTATCGGTCAGCCTGTTTGTCTGTCTGTCCATGAAACGAGGTCAAGGAAAACTCATATATTCCAATGTTACAAAGTTTTGAGATGGTTTGATGGTGTTCATGCAGATGAACATATTACAAAAATCACATTATCCCATTGCATAATTGCACCGTTAAAATATCTCGTCATGAACAAAACAAAGGAAATAGTAAATTATTTTGTAAAACTATTATTTTATTTGCGGCGTGACCGCATAACCTATTTCCCGAAATCGGTCGCCGCTTAATTTTTCAGTGTGTAATTTATTTGCAGGAATAAATTGCAATGAAATGAGTCGGTGAGTCTGGCCCATAAAGAGTAATAATACGTTTATAGTTTGGCCTGCAGGCAAACATATTTAGGTATCGTCAGCCTAACGAGTTACCGTGGGCCGTGGCACAGGAAGGACTTTCTTCCCTTTCAGGCTACTGCGTGCAACTTAAATAAAATGAATTACATGGACGTTTTACCCGCTAGACAACATTTGTCCCTTTACTTAGTTACACGGAATATTTCCAACTGTATCTCGTACTAATAGCACAGAATACTAACTTTATCAACGGGGTGACAGTAACAATAGGTAGGTACCACAGATCACGGAAACAAGGTAGGTACACTTGCTGCATAACCGATAAATTAGCGCACCGCGCAAGTTGACCTAAAACGAACTCTCTGACGCAGTGGTTCAACAACTTGAAAGCACCCATTTTCTGCCTGAATAAAAACTATCTAGAATGAAAAAAATATTTTTTCCTTTTTCCAGAGTTATGACCACATCATGACACTAAGTCCCGACTTGAAGACGGGCAACGGAGCGTAAGGGTCCGGAGGGGGTGAGGGGCGAGGGGCGAGGGAACGGAATACACCCGACACTATAATAGTGTTATTATCAAAAAGTTATTTTTGTCCCAAGGCTCGTGTGACCCGACCACGGAGAGATTTAAGCATCATGTTAGTCACGGATACAAAACTCGAAGAATAATATAATAACAGGGAAATGCTTAAGCTTAAAAAAGGATTTTTACTACTTTTTCCTGTATTGCCAACTATCAAATATACAAATAGGCTGAAATTGGGTGCGTAAAAATATATGCAAACCACTCGAGAGAAAAGGATATAATGCTAACTGTCATTCTAATAGCACGATTCGAAAGTACTTTAGAAGTTTATTTGAATAAACAGTATGATGTATCATGTATTTATTGTCATTTATTTACCTGGATATAATGGTTCCATTCAATAATTGTAAACCACTAAGGTATATTTGATTGGGGATAGAAATTCGTAAGGCGCTCATAAGCCGCGCCGGACAAAACGGGATTACTACTTCATCTCGGGAGAGGCGTCCTGGACTTGAAATGGATTAGTATGCAAATGAACGGCCGGGGTCCGGCAGCTAGCGGGGGCAAGGTTACCCCGCGCCGGGTATTATAGCTTTTTTATTGACTAAGGACTTGCGCTTGATATCAAATCAAATAATGGCTGATGATGCAGCCAACGGTGGAGTGCACAGTTCTTCAATAGTGTCTAATTCACTCTTGTTTTGAAGGGAAATTACAGTTTCCGCGGGAATCAAAAAACCTTAATACACGAAGGGGCGAAGTCACGGGCATCATCTATAGTACGACCTGAACAAATATTAGACATTTCAATAAAACACACTCTCATGGCTTTACTAGCAGTTTCAAACCAAATTATAAACATTTTCGTTTTATTTATTAAATGCAGCGTTAATTCGGTTTAAACAATTGTTAAAAACGTCAACGTTAAAATAAATACGAGGGAAACGGTCGAGCCGGTCGTTTGGTGCGGGATATAATCTCGTTTCCTCCGCAAAGTCACCCCGAGTCGGCGGCCGGCGCTACAGCCTACAGTCACGTGCCCGGCCACTCCCATTACGTAACTTCGAGTTACGTTTACGTCGTTACTCTTTCCGTTCCTTAATTTCTGAAATTATTGCTTACTCTGGGGCAATTTTTAACTTTGGCACTTTGATATTTCACCCTGGCTTCTTTGAAATTTCCACTCGTTCTATTGCCAATTCATTAAGGCGGATTCTCACGTAGTGAAACTAATTAGATATGCCTTTACATCCGCGACTAAAGCCGATGGTGATGTGCAACTGTTGCTTTAAGCCTAGCTTATCTTAATAAGCTAACCTAAGCTAGCTAAACCTTTTCCACCAAAGCTTTGATAAATCAAAAAAGAACTTTTAATAAGAATTCGAAATCAATATGCGCATGATGCCTAAGCTTAAAGAAAGTAAAATTGTACTTTTGTAATTTAAACATACTTCAATGAATTAAATTAATGAGTTAATTCAATGAATTTTTTTTCATTTACGCAAATACTACTTACTTGTATAAAAACGCGCGTCGTTATGCGTGGGCGTTAGCAGCCTTATCTCGTTTGTGTCGATAAAAAGTAAATTCATCGTCATCCATCCCAGATCCCAGCAAGCTAAAATCTTGCACAGATTTTAGCTTTATAACATAGATATCTTACCAGGAATGCAGGCATTTCGAACCAGTGGTGGATTCACTCGACGCTTTTGTCAAAGTCTACTTGAATAGAAAAGATTTTAGTTTGAGTTTTTTTATTGTGAGATAGGCTTGCGCTTAACGACAATCATGCTTAGTGCAAAGCAATGATGACATCTAGGTTAGAATGCGCTTGCCTAGAAGATGCCTATTCACTCTTGCCTTGAAGGGCCCTAAGTTATAAGTTGGACAAGGAATAAGGCTAGATTATTGACGTTAAGTCGCGGGCGTTGAGATGATAGTGCAATACCGTTCATCGATAAAAAAATGTTGTCACGTCAGCCGCGTGAGTGATGTAATATTCGCGAACTGTGAGCAACTCAGCGAGGCGTTATATTTCCAAAATTACTATGATTAAGGAGCGCGCGAGGCGGCGCAGTTTTTTGGCGCGTGATAAATTGCCCTTCGCTTGCGGATAGCATTTAAACTACACTGAAAATAATACTTTTAGGCTTAGTGGATATATAAATCTTTCAAACTTGACTAGAGCTGGATTTGGCTTTATTTAGATCAAAAACACACTAAGCATTGGACTAGACAAAATATCTTTTGACGAGCTCCCTGGCGCAGTCTTGAGCGCTGTTGTTTTAACGTGGGAGGTCCCGGGTTCGGTTCCCGGCAGAGTCACTTCGGGAATTTATAATTTCTGAATTTTCTCCGGTCTGGTCCGGTGGGAGGCTTCGGTTGTAGCTACTTACCGCCTTAACGTACTGCCAAGCGCTTAAGCGTTCCAGTACGATGCCACGTAGAAACCGATTACGGGTATGAGTTTAATATAACTGCCATACCTCTCACAGGCTAGCCTGCTAGCATCTTAGACGGCGTCATCACTTACCATCGCAGAGATCGCAGTCAAGAAACGACTGAATCGAGACGACTGCATAGGAGGAGAATGATGGCTTTTTCTGTCGTGTTAGTGTGTGCGGATCCGTATAAGAGTGAGTTAAGCGGAGTCCACGTAACCCACGTCCACGCTCACCAAGTTGCGGTCAAAAGCTTAGCCCAAATTATTGGGCTAAGCTTGTACTACGTTTTGTACTACGTTTGTACTACAAAAGCGAAATTTTAGCGCTAGTGACTTAGTAAAGTCTTATCTGAGTCTATAATCTCTCACCTAAATCTGCTGAAAACTTGGTGAATCCGGATTAACAGGAGATCCAAGTTGAACAAAAAGTTTAATGTTTCGCGGCGCGTGTAACGCTATTAATATTCAAAATAAGTATTGAGTTCCGACTTACAAAGTTACCAGCTTGCTACAACTTGCTTTATAGTAGCTGATTTATCCCGTCTTTGCATGGGTTTAATATTAAAATGTGTGGAAAGACGCGCTTATTGGTAAACTGTGCAGGTCAAATCTTATCAGTGGTCATTGAAGTTAGTGCTTTAAACAAGAAAACTTTGTCGTGACTATTGTGCAACCATCTCCTGGGATTGAGTCGGGACCTATTATAACTACCTATATTATAAACGCAAAGGTAGGTCTGTCTGTCTGTTACAAACAATGATTTTCTATATAGGTATGAAAATTGGTTTGCCTGTTTAATTAACCAGTTTTGGCATTTGCTATAGAATTAGCTCTTGGAGCTAGACATTTTATCCTGGAAAATTCAAGAGTACCATAGGATAAAAAATCTACAACCACGCAGACAAAGTCGCGAACACCATCTATATTTCAGACTATAATTTATCTCGATGCCAAAATCGAGATCCATTCAGCCGTTCTGGCGTGATTGAGTTACAAACATCCATCCATCCATCCAAACTTTTCGCTTAATAATTATATTATGTACAGATATAGATTTGGTATTGTTAAACCAGGAGTAAAATGAAAGCAATTATAAACAAGGCTACCGGAGACTAAATCCGCACGAGGCCTCCCAATTCGTAACAGATTAAAATTTTAATTGCTTTAACGAGTTTCGGATAATAATATCTGAATTGGTGTATTGCGGAAATATTATATCAATTAAAAATATCTTAGATATGTATTTTACAATGATAAATACTGGTTAACCCTGTTACTCTCTTATCAATGTACAACTACCGTTGCTTTAATAAGATTAGACGTGGCGGGAATTTACTATAACTACAAAAGAATTTTTCGGAAATTTCACCCGAACGAATTTGGCAAATTCTTAATTCATTATTTTTTAAATTCATACGAGCTTCTTGGCGAATTTCAAACGCGTTCCATTTTAGACTTCATTTCATTTTATGCTCGTTTTTAAACAACTTCATTAGAATCAACGGACATTCTTGAATATTCATAAATGTATAAAGTCTCATAAAAAGTTGAGTTTTTCTTTTGAATGAAGATATCTCATGCTTTACGACCTGAATGTTTTTCTGTGAAAATCATTTTATAGTTTTTAGTTTTTAATGAGTCTCTACTCCTTTATGTATAGGAGCAAAAATAGCCTTTTAAAAATACAATTTATCTTCATTCCAATTTCAAACGCGTAGAGGTAAAAAATACTTTTGCATCTGCCACAAAAATACTCGGAACGCATTACTTTCGCAAGATTAAGTGAGATTAAAAAATTCACTGGGAGGCTGTCGTGGCGCGCAGCTTCCAACGCATGACAAATTGTTATTTTTGTGCGCGCGGCACATGGGCGGCCCTGGGCGGCGCAGGGCGGGCGGCAGTTCATTGTGTGACTCTCTTAAAATATATTATCATGGAATGATCATCGAATCCGTTTTAAAAATACACATGGTTTCCACGATACAGGGAATCCTAGTGTTGAAACCACTGCCCCACTAGTTTTAACCGAAATTATTGTAATGATTTTTGGAACAAATAAATGAAATGAAATGAAATATATTATACTTCTTGCCACTTACGAGTACCTACTCAATAGAGTATTTTTGAAATTTATAAAATCTTAAAACCAAAACTTTTCTTTATGTTTGAGAACTTGAATATGACTGCCATTTCGATTGGTTTAATGTTACATAGAACTAGGATTATCATAGCGCACTGGTTTTTAATTAATAGACTATTTAATTTTAATAATATAGAGTCTCAGATTATCTTCTATGGCTATAAAAGAAGAAACTAACTGACTGATAGATAAAAGCATTATGATTGATAAAACCAACATGCAAATTCTTAAGTTTCTAAACTAATAAGTGGTTTAAGCTGCCAGTGGTTTTATCAGTCCCTTATTCGGAACCTGCTCCTGTAACGCTCTTCTTTGAAACTGGCGAGTAGTAAAAACAAATAACTGCACTTTTTTTTAAATCCATTGTTATCGAACAAGATACCGCCTCGCAACTATACTCATAAATTATAATAACGATCAATTCGGCCGAACTCGAGCCGAAGCCAATTCTCGTCTTTCAGGGAACAGTCTTAATCCTGCAGTTAAACTTTAAGTCCGCCCATATCGCCCGGCTGGATCTCGAGCACTGGAACTTTATGATTTAAACATGAAAGCGACATACAAAAGCTTCGCTTCATAAAGTAAAATAATAGACTTTGTAAAGTTTTCTCTTATTGCTCTCGCCCTTGTAAGTGAGGATGAAACCTAAAATGAAATCCTGAAATACATACTTAGCGAGAATGTGTACTATGTGTGTAGGTATTTTGTCTGTCAATTTGTTTAACAATTTTAAGCTTTTGATGCAGAGGTAAGTTGCATCCCAGGAAAAGGCAGGCTTTTATCACGGAAAATAATTATCGAGGAAATTCAAAAGACCTTAACTGATTTTGTCAATATTTTGGACTCCTTTTTTATACAGGGTTTTTGAAAATCCTTTGTCCACGCAGACTAAGTCCCGTGCATTATTGAGTAGCCCATAAATTATCTTGGTTTTCAAAGCAACGCACCAACCTCCTTCTATGAATGGAAGCTATGATATTAGACACTACGTATTGATTTTGACTGAAAGTACAAGATAACACATTCCAAACCTATTAAGGTAAGTACAAAATTTACAGAAAATATTGAAGAATTTATTCTATAGAATTTCAGAAATCCGATTGCTCTTCAGCTGTCAGTGACGCTTGAATCGTTTATAATACATGTAATGACGAGAGGGGAGGCTGGCGGGAAGGGGAGAGTGGGGGGGATAGGGGGTGGATACATCCATCACAGCAAGCGTCGTTAGCTTCGAGAGCACTCAGTTTTAATCGTCACGTCTCTTCTCCCGATTCCGATATTTCATAGTGAAGAAACGATTGAAAAGTGAAAATTATTATCATTATGCCTACATATTGCCTCGCGATTTAGACAGAATATTATTTTAGTAACTGAGTGCTGTTCATCCTTGTCCTCTGGAGATGGATACGACTTACGAGGCAGTGCCTAAGGTCGTTGCACGCCTTACTGGCTTGTTTGAGACATTTAGAGCAAAACCGTTTGGTGGGAATAGATTGGACGTGGACAGAATGAAGATGTCGATGTTGTCAGTTACTCTGTTCTGTGGTAGAACGGCAGTACTGAGTACTCTTACGGACTACTAGCGACGAGCCTTATGATGAGTTGAAGGGGAGAAGTCTATAACAATTCTTTATACTAATTTTATGTCTGCGTGTTCGTCGGACTTCTGCTACATTATAAACTTTGACGAAATTGCTTCCATCCCGGACAAGGACACTGGCTGATTGTATTCTGGAAAATCAGCTTTTTAATCCACTACAAGTTAACACTTGACTGCAATCTCACCTGATGGTAAGTGGTGAAGCAGTCTAAGCGATTAAGCGATATGGGATAACGTGTAAGGGGCATGGCAATTATATTAAACCCATACCCCTGGTCGGTTTCTACACGGCATCGTACTGGAACGCTGAATCGCTTGCTGGTAGGGTGGTAACTAGCCACGGCCGAAGTCAGGGAAAATTCAGAAATTATAAATTCCCAAATTGACCCTGCCGGGGATCGAACCTGGTACCTCCGCACGTTAAGACAACAGCGCTCAACACTGCGTCGGGCAGAGCGTCAAAGAGTTCCCATCTTCTATAGTTTTTCTAGTAAAATTCACGCGAGCTATGTCGCGGGCTTTAATTGGTACCTAATATCGGTTTAAAGATATTTATTTCTAATATTATGTACTAGTCTTTTTCAAAATGCCTGAATTTTTTACAACTAGGTATGTAGATAACACCCTTATCTAAAGTTGTAAAATAGATGTAACTTAAAAAAATCTAAAATTCCAGTGTATACTCGTGCACTCCAAATTAGTCACGAAAGTTTTGAACTTGATGAATATGAATCCTGAAAAGAGACAAAAAGAACTTGTATCTTTTACCTATTCTGTATAGAGACACTGGTCGGCGCTGGGGGCTACAAAGAGTGTTTTTAAAACAGCACTTGCTTCAGTGTTCTCGACTGAAGAGCTTCCGGCGCGCATTTTGCCTCTCGTTAGTCCTCTGGAGCACTGCATAGAGGCGAGTAGACACTAGCTACCCATATGCAGCTCGCGTTCATTAGATGTAACTCATAATATGTGCAAGTCCAATGATAGAAACAGCCTGATTATATTTCTAGCACTGCGTTGTGTTTTAGACTGCAATTCTGTAATTTCGTTTTGTCAGTGAGACCGTGACAGAGTGGAGGTTTTATTTGGGGGAAGTGGTAGGCTCCATACCCGGCAATATATGGATATTGATATGGATCAATCAATCATAGTTTATTTGGTTGAAACATTGTACAATTATGATGACAGTTCAAAAGTAGTCCACACATGTTTCGTCAATGTTGACGTGCAAATTTAGAAATTATGTATTGTACCTACTTAATTAATACATACAATATTTAAATCATTAGTAATCAGTCATAATAATTTATAAAATTCACTGCAACGTTCAATACTTAATTAATAGCTTAAATAAATAAATAAATGTCAAGTGAGTCTAGTGAGGAATCCCCACTCCAGCTCTCAGTTTTGAAGTTATAACCATGGAAATGAGGGTTGAAATATTAATACGATTTTTTTGTATTCCACGCGGACAAAGTCGCGAGCTTTTTATGCACCTATACAAATGTGCGTTTTTATTAACGCTCATCAATATAGAGAGTCCCCAGTAATCGCCCCTCCATGTCACATTAAAACAACGAACTGGAGCGCCCTCGACGCGTCCCTTCTCCCCCACTTGTGACTCAATTGACATTCTGCTCCTTATTTGAGTTCTACATCTGGTTGGTATCTACTCGTTTGGTTGAATGGTTTTTTAGAGACTCTTTACATTGATTGAGCCGTGGAAGTTAAATGGTATCCGGGGGCATATTATTACCATCGCAGCCGTATTGTTTTTTTGTTTCACGCGCAGCGGACCCCTACGTCCAAGTGCGGAAAATAATCCCAGGATACAAAGAAGAAGAAGCCGTATTGTTTATATATTATTGACGTTCGTGTTTTGGAATTTTATGCGATGGTAGTACTATTTAGTATGCCCCCACTAAACATAAATTTCAAATATAGCAGACACACTTTCACATTTAAAATATTAAGTAGTAAGGATTCCAATAAAAAATCTTTAATTCCAATAATATATCGAAAATCGATGTAATAACAGCACTTCAATGTTGTCATAGCCGTAAGATAAACCGGTACAAAAAAATATATATAATATCCGTGAGATGAGTCACGAGCGTCCATCGATCACGGTGCGCCTCGTTAACGCCGGCCGCTATAATCGGACTTTTCGTTTTTCGCTGCAATGGATACAATGAAATATAAATGGATTACGGAGAAAACTCTGTCGGCGAGCCAAGTGTTGCTCTTAAAATATTCATTTCGTTAACGATATACGCGCTGTTACACGATTTTATGGATAATTTGATTTCGGACTTTCAAATTCTAGTTTCTTTTTGCCATCGCTGTCTCGTGTCGAGTTAATATTGTGGGAAAGGATATGAACCTATAATTTTTTTTATATTGTGAGATAGGCTTGCGCTTGACGACAATAATGTTTAGAGAAAAGCAACGATGAAGTCTAGGTTGGAACGCGCTTGCCTAGAAGATGCCTATTCACTCTTGCCTTGAAGGTACCTAAGTTATACGTGGCAGGAAACACGTGCGCTGGGAGGGTGTTCCACACCCTAGCGGTTCGGATCAGAAACGTCGAGCAAAAACGTTTCGTGCGGGCAGATTGGACATGAACCACATAAGGATGCCAACGCTGACGGTTTCTCGCTGTTCTGTGGTAGTACGGGGAAAGAGGAACAAGGTTGTGAAGTTCCTGAGCACACTTTCCATGGTAACTATAATATCCAATTATTATATTATTCCAAGTGATGACCATGGTCAATTAACTTAATTTAGGCTTTATAAATTCTGGATTAATTATTATGATGACTCCAGGGTGCAAGATATTTTATTTTGTACAGTTAAAGTATGACTATAACGACTCATCTCACTCGCGTATAGTTACTCGTATTAAATTGTAGCAACAGCATTGAGAAGCTTTGTCGCGCTGATCATGCTTGGGTTGCTAATGCCACAACAGCCCTCGTATTTATTTCTACAAAGTCCGCAACAGAAATTCTAATAATAAGGTATAAGCTTTATAATCCCCGCATCCACACATTCAAATTAACTTGAAAAGGATTCAAATCCCAATTTAATTTAACCTTTGTGTCACTGTTATATGAATGCGTTTCGTGGTTGACATTTAATTAATTCGACATTTTAAGCTGCAAATTAACGCAATATCGGGGATCGGTACACAGCGGCGAGTTTCTAACTACCTCCATGGCTCAGTGGTGAGGGCTGTGGTCTTATAGTGGGAGATCCTGGGTTCGATTCCCAGCAAGGTCAATTTTGGAATTGATAATTTCAGAATCTCTGGTTTGGTCAGGTGGAATGCTTCGGCTGTGACTCGTTACCACCGGCAAGGACATACCGATAATCAATTTAGCGTTCTGGTACAGTGCCGTCTAGAAACTGATTAGGGGTGTGGGTTTAATATAACTGTTATACCCTAGGGGTAGGTATGGGTTTGATATAACTACCAGACCCATAGCAGGTGAGATCACAGTCGAGGGCTAACTTGTAGTGGATAAATAGTCTAAGAAAATCTGGAAACTAAATGGCAATATTATAACGCTTTAAAATGTAAAGCACTCGTTCGGATCGCAGCTGAAACAACATTTGCATACATGTACGTAATTACAATCAAGTAGCTTACGGAACGAGCCGCCCAGTTAACACTTGATGACGTAATTTTACGTCCGTAGCCGATCGTAGCTCCATCGCAAATACGCACTCTCTTTATTCAGGGAGATACACAATCTCTCTCTTTATCAGCAGGGAAATAAAACGGTATACTTTACGGCGTCTCGTTCATGGCCGTTCTGATTTTCGACGACATTGTACGTTTTCATGGCTCTGATTCCGGGCCGCATAAATGTTTAGGAACTACGCTAAAATGAGGTTAGTTTAATTCATTCAGAACATTGATGTAGGATTTTAGTACCTATTTCTATTTTGATGATTCAGAAGGATCTTTGTTTTCTTTTGTAATTAACTTTATGACACATGTACCTATCACATATTGTTTAAATTGTAACAGTGTAGTGTATCAAATTATTCTAAGTACAGAATTATCCCTTAAAAATGTATTGTAAATTATTATTTTTTGAAATTGACTTAACTAAGCATCTACGTTTCAATGGCCAACTTTTCTAAGACGACTTATTTTATTCGATTAATCTATACAAATTGACCGAGCGAAGCGAAGGTATCTGAGTCTACTTTAGTAAATTTGCACTTGTCCGTCCGTCCGTCTGTCAGAGCCTTATAACTTCTGAATTACTGAACGTAATTACTTCAAATTTAAATATAAAATGAAAGCTGATGGCCTCCAGCCCAATATGGTTTAAAAAGTTATAAAAATCTTTATTTCAGGGGGGCTCTCATAGAAGCGAATGCGGAAAAAAGAAAATTAGGAATAGAGTCATAAAATATGTTTTTTTTTATTTTTCCCCTAAAATTGACGAAATGGGGGGCTAGTATTATAAATGTGAAAGTTTGGATGGATGGATGGATCGACGAAGTCGCGGGCATCGGCTAGTTTATTCTACATTGAAATGAAATTTAAATGAAATTTTTTGAAATGAAATTTATTTATTTCTGTAAACTAAAGAAAGAAAAAAAGAAAGAAAATATATTTATTCATTGATGGTGTCACAAACAAACAGTAAATTATTGTACTATTGTACCTAAAATTATGCTTGTCTGTGACACCACCCAGAATGGGTGTACAGCTCACAGCTTTTGCCCTGCATCAAAACTTACGTTTGCACGTTTTGTGCAGGGCGCTGATTTTCAGCTGTGACCCGGGTGGCGTCACATCCAACCAAATTAATATACCTAACCTATATTCCACTATACTACATAACTAAAGCTAGCAAAAAAGACAAGAAAAAAGAAAAAGAAAATACAATCACATCAAAAGAAGCAACAAACAACACGTATATGCAAATATTAATTGAATATAATAGGTATGTAAAGATCATGATAATAATAAATATAATATAATATGATATAAAATATAATAAGAGAACATTACATAATAGTAATACATGATTTAACTATATATTAAATACTAGATGATTCCCGCGACTTCGTCCGCGTGGATTAAGATTTTTGATTCCCGCGGGAACTCTTTAATTTTCAGGGATAAAAATTAGCCTATGTACTTCCCCGGGAAACCATCTACCCCTGTACCAAATTTCATCAAAATCGGGTGAAGAGACAGTTTTTTTTATTCCCGCGGGAACTCTTCAATTTTCCGGGATGAAAAGTAGCCTATGTCCTTCCCCGGGATACCATCTACCCCTGTACCAAATTTCATCAAAATCGGTTGAACAGATGGGCCGTGAAAGCGTAGCAGACAGACAGACAGACAGACAGACAGACACACTTTCGCATTTATAATATTAGTATGGATTATATTCTACGAAAACTATACGATATCCTACACTTATTATTTAGTACCCTGACTATATAACAGATACATCCGCAGCGACCATTTCATATTCCCTTTGTTTAACAAGAATGAACTGTTTTAGTTTTTGTTTAAAAGCATTCTTAGAACGGCATTCCCGAATAGGCGGTGGGATGTTATTCCAACATCAGGTCGCCGCATACTTAAAACTGCCCCTAAAGGCAGCTGAACAATGATGCGGAACACTTAAAAGCTTACGTGCACCTCTGAAATGGTCTCGGCCCTCGTACAACCTTCCCAGCTTATCATAAATGTACGACTGTAACATTTCTACTTATTTCTAAGAACGATGACGGCTAAAAAAGTATAAACTGCGTTTCAGCCGTCAACGCCCACCTCCGAAACAGCTAGGTTACAGATATCCATAACTGTTATCTAAAATTAATATACTTTACAAGAACAATTTACTTAAATTAAAATTAAAATAAAACTTAATAGGGAAGAACTTAATAAACATTGTCAAGATAAACCTGTTTTAGTGACAATACAAACCTTTTATTCATTTCAAATAAATATATCGACACTAATTGGTACAAACAACCTCTCTGTTGCAATGCTAAATGAGAACTGACCTAAAATCTAGTCGGCGGCTTAATATAAAAAAGGTGTGTTTTGACTCCAACGACAAATTTAAGTTAAATCACACACCCTTAATTTAAAAATTGAAACAATATCTTATTAATAATTGGAAATCATGACATTATTAACCCTACCGTAAAATGATAATGAATAAAATTAAATAGCAATAATAATTTCGAAGTGTACCCTGTGACTCAAATTGCATATAATAATATGCCCACGGGGTAACACATTGATGTCGAATTACTGTGTACTCATTCTATTTCGATGGGGTAACATGTCAAATATTGTTCATGTTGAATCTGAACCTTTACCGACGGTTGTTAAAGAAGTCTTTCAGCGAATCATTTGATGCAATGGAGAAGCCATAGACGTGAGAAGGCCTAGGTTCGATTCCCAGCAAATTCAATTCAAAATTTATTATTTTTAAATTGCTCTGTACTTGTGGCTCCAACCAGACGGTGATTTTGCCATCTTATGAACCTATGCTCTTATGTAATTGATTATAGGTTCTGTGACGAGCCATCTTAGTCAGATGTTATAAATGTTTTTTTAAATTCAATCACAAGTTAGTCCTTGACTGCGATCTCACTTGATGGCAAGTAATGATGCAGTCTAAGATAGTAGCGGGCTGACCTGTAAGGGGTATGGCATTTATATTAAACTCATAGCCCTAGTCGGTTTCTACACGGCATCATACTATATGACTAGCCACCACCGAAGCCTTCCACCAGACCAGACTAGAAATTATTCAGAAATTATAAATTCCCAAATTGACCCTGCCAAGAATCGAACCCGGGAGACACGTCAAGACACGCTCTACACTGCGCCAGGGAGGTGTATAACTTAATAACAGATCCTACTCTCTAATGCCTTCGTCGTATTTAATGATATTAATATTGAGAAATTTTCGTATCGTCTCCGTGTCGTGACTGGAAGAATGAATGTTCGGTCAGGCTCAAACGCGCCCCGTCCAACGTATTGGCTGCAGTGAGCAGGCAGGTTCGCTACATTAGCCGCTGCTGGCTGCATGACTTGGCTCATTTTATGTACAACCGATGTTTAGCAGTAACAATGGTGATAATAGGACTTTTTGTGAACTTTTGTTACAGATTTTTTATAATGTTAGCGTGCATAATGAACAGAGGATGAACATATTTTTCGTGGAACTGCGCACTTTACCACGACAGGAGAGAACGTGTTTCCCATACAATGCGGGCGGTCTGTTTGTCCTGTCCTGACCATACATGTGTTTTCGCCCCTTTATTATAACCGTATTTATCAATGTTTTTTAACCCACATTATAAATATAAGAGTAAGAAGAGAAAACTTACACTATGTAGTGTAATTGTTTTGCCTGTATTTATAACGACTTTTAGCCGCAGCTGTGGTCACAGCGGTCTGTGGTTCGATTTCCGACACGGATGAATTTCTAAAGCATCTCAAGTCTGTTGAGAGCCTTCAGCCTGCTCTTGTAATTTGACAAGCTCTAACTCTGATGGATTCTTTTACCTACAAAATAAGTAATTTTGGCTGTCTACCAAATAAATAATTTGATTAATTTAATTGAAATTTAAGATAGCAGCGAAATAATAGAGCTTTTAGCTATCTAACCAGGAAGTTGGGAGCGAACTAACGTCCAGGCTTCGCGCCCAATTCCAGTCGTTATTATAATTTGTGGAAGTGTCGCCGCACTCCGCCGCCGAAATGTGGTCAGCGACAAATGCGGACGACATTATTTCCAATTGCTCGTTACGAGATTGCAACAATTTCATTCAAATTTTATATCAACTTGCTTCAAATATAAATTACTAGATGACTAGATTATGTTGTCTGCGAATTCGTCCGCGTGGTTTTAGCCTGTTTTTTATCAATCTTTGATTTTCCAGGATAAAAATCTAATAATATATCCGTCCACGTGTTGCAACCTATCTCTGAGGTACTAAAATTCTACATCAATGTATCTGTATCAATGTCAAAATCGGTTAAACAGATGGAACGTGAAAATCGTTAATAAAATCGTCAATTTAAAAACAGCTGTAGCTGATCTCCAGCATGACTTTGACTTACTATGTAAATGGTCTCATGATGTTGGATTAGTACTTAATTCACAAAAAACTAAAATGCTGCATATACGATCCAGTTATAATAAAACAACCGAAAAACCCAATCTCGTTTCACATACTCACGACTGCCTACACGCAAAACTACCCATGTGTAAATGTAAGACTATAGAAGAAGTCACTGAACACACCTACCTAGGCTTAGTAATAGATCACAGATTTCACTGGGAAAAACATATTGAGACCATATACAACAAACTCCGAGCAATTATGGCAAAATTATATGTACTTAGTTAAAAATAAAATGAAATATAAAACAGCTTTATTATTATACACGGCCCTTATGGATAGTATTGTTTTATATGGTCTCAGTGCTTACGGTAGAACATTTAAAACACACATTAATAAAATATATAATATACAAAAAAGAACCCTCAAAATGATTGTACCGCCAAAAGTCAAAGATAAATTTATTCAAAACGACGATGCAATATTTGAATACTGCAAGGTACTACCCATCCAAAACAAAATTAAACATATTCTACTTGTCCAGAATTACTTTGATTTCTACCAAAATTATGTAAACCATAAAATAACAACAAGGAAAATTACGGAACGGAAACTTATTACAACAAAAGCGAATAACTATTACGGCGAAAGAACTACATATTATTTACTTCCAAGGCTAATAAATGAACTCCCGATAGAACTTAAATCTAAAATAACAAAAAACAACATCAAGTACAAAATTAAAAATTATCAATTTTTTTTTTTTTTTTTATTATCAACATAAAAATTGATACAATTTTGTTGGGTAGCACAACGAAAAACCACGAAGGTTTAAATTGAGTGCTCTTCCGTCAACATATCGAACTATTTATAGCTAACTAAATACTAAAAATATAAAGAAAACTAAAACTAAACTACCTACAATTTACTTAAAAAATACGATTTTAACTTATATTTTAAATTATTTTTAGTTAATTCTATTTTAAATTTATTATCGATATCATTTATTAAGCGAGGGATCATGTATGCGCTAGTGCGCTCACCATATTTGTTCTTAGCTGGCACGGTTATTAACTTTTGTTGAGATACTTTACGAGTATTAATTTTGTGAGAAACTATATTTTGTATGTCTACGTTAAAGAATTGTTCTTTTAGAAGCTGATATTTGACCTTATCAAGAATATTGATTACCTTGCAGTGCTTAAATAGAAAATTTTCATTCGTTTTGGCTTGTATTTTAATATTTAATGGTACAATGGCTTTTAAGATCCTAAGTTGTAGTTGATATATGTACTGTAAGTGCGTTTTATCTGTACGTCCGTAACTGCTTAGTCCATAAGTTATAATAGAATCGGCAAGAGCATTATAAAGCATAATTTTGACTTTGAAATTTAAGCGTTTTCGAATTATAAACATATTTGCCAAAAAAGCTCTGAGCTTGTCACATACATGCTTTATGTGCTCGTGCCAGTTGAAATTATTATCTATTACTAAGCCTAAATATTTATGTGATTTAACTACGTCAATAGTGGAGCAGTTACAATTGAATTGAGCTTGATGTAAACACTTATGACTATGGGCAATGATTTTATGAGTTAGTATGCTGTTTGAACTTAAATTTGGAGAATGTATGTGGACTAATTTAGTCTTTTGAGAATTTAAAATTAAGCCGCTGTCATGGCACCATTTATTTAAACTATTAAAATCTTCCTGTAGCTGTAGGGCGGCTTGATTGACATCCTTAGCTGCAACAAGCATGCATGTATCATCAGCATACTGGTATGTCGTACAATGGCTGAATATTTGATTCATATTATTAACATAAGCAATAAAATGCAATGGCCCAAGCACGGAACCTTGAGCGGTGCCTTCGGTTACTGTGATTGGAGTGCTGTAGCTGTCACAAATCCTAACTCGGTAACTTCTATTAGTTAGATAGTTCTTACACCAGTTTAAGAGAGGTCCACGAATCCCTGAGTTATCTAACCTAATTATGAGCTTGTTGTGATCTAAAGTATCGAAGGCACGAGAAAAATCAATAAATAAAGCTAGGACGTGCAGTTTTTGGTTCATCCAAGAATTAACTTGGTCTGTAAAATCCGATAATAGCATTGTCGTATTTTTACCGGGCCTAAAACCAAATTGGCTAGAGCTTAAGATGTTATTATTTTGATAGAATGTGTGTATTTGATTGCAAATAAATTTTTCTACTATCTTATCTATTGATGATGTTAAAGTAATTGGCCTATAATTATTAGTATCATCATACTTACCTCTCTTATGGACTGGTCGAACACAACCCACTTTTAGTTCATCAGGATACGACTCGGCTTTGATACAAGTATTTATAAATTTAGCTAGTGGTTCTGAAATTAAATTAGCGATGCCCTTGATGTCTTTCATTCTAATGCTATCAAATCCTGGGGCTTTTTCAGTACTTAACTTCTTTAATAATTTGAAAATACTATCTGGCGTTGCCTTTTTAAAATACATGCTACAGTTAGATTCAGTCTCATGAGAGTTATTTAATACACTCACATTGCAATTTGGCAGTATATCTTTCACGGCAGAGTCAAAGTTGATTGCAAAATTGTCTGCAATTTGTTTTGGTAATAAATTTAATGACTTAAAAGCACTTAGTACAACCTCATCAATTGATTTAACTATCCTACCAGCGATATCATTTAAGATTTGCCATAATTTTCTTGAATTCGCAAAATTTTTAATTATTTTCTTTTTATAATATGAATTTCTATAATATTCTGTTACTTTATTCACCTTATTTCTCTTCCTATTGTATTCTAATCTTAGAACAACATTATTCTGGTCTTTTTTCCATTTATGAAACAATTCATCTCGTTTATTACTCATATTAATTACTTTTTTATTTATCCATGGCGCCTGGTGATATAATTCAAAGTTATTATTGACGATTTTTGTTGCTTTCGAGTAAGCTTTCTTAAATATATCATTAAAATTTGGAACGACATGTGTGAGAGTCAGAAAATTTTCAAAAGTAGGTTAAGGTGGTGTCAAAACCACCAAGACGAAATCAAAATGGACATCATCGCCTCACACAGGTCCGCTAAAAATTTTACTAAGTTCTGGAAGTCAACCAATAAACTAAATGTTCGACCGAGCTTACCAGTGACCGTTTCAGGCTGTGCCACGCAAAAAGATATCGCGAACTTGTTTAGGGATCACTTCAGGGTCTCATCGCCATTAGGGCCGTCGAGGAGGGTGGTCGACGCTGAGGTATGCTGTGACAGGGAGCTACTGCGTTTCTCGGGTAAGCAAGTTGCTGAAATAATAAATAAAATGACCAGAGGAAAATCACCTGGACATGACAGCCTCAGCGTTGAACATCTAAAATACGCGGGCACTCATCTGCCTAGAGTACTGTCGATGTTTTACTCGCTCTGCGTTAGTCACTCGTATATCCCTGGTGACATGATGAGAACTTTAGTGGTCCCCATTGTAAAAAACAAGACCGGTGACATTTCCAACCAGTCCAATTATAGGCCTATCTCGCTTGCTACCATAATTGCAAAAGTGTTGGATAGTCTGTTGGACAGGAAACTTGGCGAGACGCTTCAATTTCATGATGCACAGTTTGGGTTTCGACCGGGACTCTCTACAGAAACCGCGATATTAAGCCTGAAACAGACTGTCCAATACTATACTTGCCGGAAAACGCCGGTGTACGCCTGTTTTCTTGACCTCTCCAAAGCCTTCGACTTAGTGTCATATGATGTGCTGTGGGAAAAGATGGAACGAGCGGGCGTACAGCCGGAGGTGCTCAGTATTATGCGGTTTTGGTATGCAAACCAGTTGAATAATGTCAGGTGGAGTAAGGAGCTCTCTGAACCGTACAGGTTGGAGTGCGGGGTGAGGCAGGGGGGGTTGACCTCGCCGAAGCTCTTCAACTTGTACGTGAACGAGCTGATCGTGGAACTAAGCAGCAAACCAGTCGGTTGCTGGATAGACGGCGTCTGCGTAAATAATCTTAGCTATGCTGACGACATGGTGTTGTTGGGTCCCACGGCCGGCTCGATCAGGGAGTTGCTTAAATCCTGCGAGGAGTATGCAGCTACTCACGGGCTTGTGTATAATGTGGCCAAAAGTGAATACCTGATTTTTGGGGCCCCCCGTAAGCAAGTCCAATACAAACCTAGTATTGCCCTTAATGGTACTTTACTCAAGCGAGTGACCCAGTACAAATATCTAGGTCACTATGTTGCGGAGGATCTTAAAGACCAGGTAGACATAGAACGAGAACGGAGAGCCTTAGCTGTAAGGTGTAACATGTTGGCCCGCAGGTTCGCCCGCTGTAGTAAGGAAGCGAAAATAACGCTATTCAAAGCTTACTGTCAAACCTGCTACTCGGGAGGCCTGTGGACTAACTACACGCAAAAGGCTTTAGATACTTTGCGGGTCCAGTACAACAATGGATTCAGGATACTGTTGGGCTTGCCGCGATTTTGCTCAGCATCAGGCATGTGTGCAGAGGCACGCACTGATGATTTCTATGCCATCATCAGAAAAAAGACTGCATCCCTGCTGGCAAGGCTGCGTTCGAGCTCAAACAGTATCCTGATGATGATAGCGGGTAAATTAGAGTCACCGATCCTTCAACATTTTATTAAAGTTCTCGTTCGGTGACTCTGGCTTGATTCTTATTTTTACTTTGGAAATAATAATCCTAGAAATAAAATACTAACATAGTTTTAAGATTGTAATTGTACTAACAAACATGGGCCTCTGTTGCCTTAATAAAGAAGTTATTTATTATTTATTAATAAAAGTGTACATTAGCTGTGGTGACTGCATTTCATTAATAAGAGACCACTCCGTTAAAAACTAAACATTGAGTAAACTTAGTATGATTCCAAGTGAAGCAGCCTGTATACATAAAAGTTTGATTTGTATGCGCAACATTAGTCTAGTTTACTTTTATTTTAAAACTACCTACAACTACATTATAAGGAAAAATTAATAAGTAAGAACCTAACTTTTATAACTTAAATCTCTTATTATACTTATGTAACACCTTAGAATAGATTATACATATAATAATTAACACGTTTTACACCTACATATTTAGTTATTAAGCATGGAGGAATGCGCAGTGCTCAGACAAGCCGTCAAGCGCTTACGAGCACGAAGAAACCATAAAATATGTATTTTTTACTTGTGAAAGAAATAAAAATAAATAAAAGGGCTCAATAATGATTATCACAAACTAAATACAAATCACCAATTTACCATTATAACATTACTAGCTGATGCCCACGACTTTGTCCGCGTGGAATAAGTTATTTCCACGAGAACTCCTTAATTTTTTCAGGATAAAATTCGGCATATGACACTCTCCAGGTCCTAAACCAGGTCCGATGCAATCACGTGGATCTGCGTCCGTTGGTCTGTTGCGGCGTGATTGAAGGATAAACCAACAAACAAGCACACTTTCGCATTTGTAATATTAAGTATAAAACAGCAACTAAAAGCAACAGATGGAAAAACAAAAGACAAAATATATGCTTCCAGAATTATAATAATGGCACAGTTTATTTTAGAGCCATATAAACACTTTTATTCTGTCCGATCCGATCAGATATCCGATATAAAAGTTATTTTGTATAATAAAGCAAAAATACAATATAAAATGCCACATAGGTCGAAGAACCCATAGGCGATGGGGTCCCAAAGTGCTTGAATGGCGGCCTCGCACCGGAGAGCACAGAGTTGGTTGACCCTCCCCCCTCTAGGTGGATGGATGACCTCAAAGTAACAGCTGGGAGCTGCTGGATGCAAGCGGCGCAGGGCTGCGTACTGTAGAGATCCATGCAGTAGACCTTCGTCCAGCACAAGATATTTATTAGCTGAAATCACGAAATAAAGAAACAGACGTACCTGAGCACTGAGCGCACAATCCTGAAAAGGTAAAGGTAGAGCTTTAAATTTCTGTCAACTCCTGCACTACGCCACCATACAGTTATAAATATAATTATTATATCAAACTATCGAAACCTGCCATCCCGCGGGTAATTTCGAAAACCTGTTTTCCTTGAATAGGGTACCTACTTTATGAAGGAAACCTCTAATATATTAATAATATTTACCTATAATGTGTACGATTTCTCGTGAATGTCAAATGTGTATATTGTAAGTGTGCTAATTAAATTAAATAAAAATAAACCTTTACAAATACAAAACTTTTTTATTCAAGTAGACAAGTGACAAGTGAGTGAAGTAGAGACTTTGACAGGTGCTTTTGAATAGTCGAGTGAATCTATCACTGGTTCGGAATGCTTTTCTGAAATATTTCAGCTTCTAGGTCCAAAAGTTTGAGCTTGGTGAGTGCGTGAGTGAGTCAGCACCTTTACCTATAAATGTAGTGATGTCATTTAAATCTTGTATTTCACAACAATCGTTTGACTTGTTCGTAAGATCTCAAGTGTAGTCGTCAGTAATAAAACTGCTTCCATCTCCGCACCAACATAATGGATTGATAATATCTCGCGCACAATAATGGACTGACAATATTATGGCGCGTCAAATGGAGCGGACTCCCAGCGCGCCGCTCCAAGCGTTCCGGGGGGTTACTACCATCGCTTAAAGCAGTATTATTGTAAAATGACATCTTTATGTCATGAACATTGACGTCCTTAAAATAAGGACTATAATTCTAAAACACGAACGTCAACATTATGGTACTATGGCCCCAGGACTCCGTGACCCTTGACAATTATTATTATTATTATTATTGTCATCTATTTGGATTCGCGATTTCACATACAGATGGAGCCGGTTTCTTAGAAATCTCGTCAAGAATACAAGTTATGTCAGTGAAGCCTCGATTTGTATGATGACTCCTAACCCAATCTGGCTTGGCTAGGATTACCAATTTAGCTATAATTATAGTCTAACTACTTTATTGAAAAACCTGCATTCCCGTTGGTTTGAGCTATCCGTTGATATTATGTCAGTTAATTATTTATCCTTATTTGTATATATTGACTCATTAATTAGGTAATTATTATATTACAAACCCTGACGTCCCTAAAATAAGAACTAAGTATAATAATTCTGAAACAAGAGTGTCAACAATATTAAAATAATACTACTCAAAGCAATGGTAGTATGCCCCCGGAAATACTAGATAGATAAAACAAGTAAATAATTTATTAAATTATTTAATAAAAAAATTCTGATAAAGCTTTAGATAGATCGCTACAAAGAAATATAATGAAACAGCTTTTCCTTGATAATATACATTCATCAAAGATTAATGTGAGACCAAAATATAAATAAGCCTGAAAAAATGCCTTTTGCTATTAAAAATATAAATGTATACCAATATTGAAGGAAACATCTCAAAGAGAAAAATATTATGCTCACCATTTACCGACATTTGCCCCACAAATATAATATCATCTTTTGATTCGCGACGCTCCGCCGTCCCAACCTCGTCCCTAATACATTCTACAAAGGAAAGTCATTTCTGTTCCTCTCATGGGAATATTAAACCTTCTTTTTGTCACAGAAGTCATAATTTTCTGGCCTTATAGGTAAATGTACTTATTAAATCCCTGGGTAGAGATTTACAATTAAATTTCAACGAAATAATTTAATTTCAGGCAAAACGTTGTGGTCTTCCCCGGGCATGCCTACGGCAGTGTCGCATGCAATATGCCTGTTTCAGTATAGACACAGGCAGTGTAGTAAGTATAATGGCTCAGAGTTGTTATCTACACGTGGCTGTGTTGTGAGAGTGCGCGCATAACAGCTCTTCGACCGAGTAGCTCTCGCAACTTCATACTTCGCTAGGTAACGTAACAATTTGCATCCCCATCGATATACCTACTACGAAAACGTGCGAAGGGATTTGCTTCCTCGTCATACGCACCTAAATGAAAGGTAATCTTACTAATCTATACTTATACTTTTATACTAAAACTAGATGATGCCCTCGACTGAAATGAGCTGTGAAAGCGTAGAAGACAGACAGAGAGATAGACAGACAGACAGACAGACAGGCAGACACACTTTCGGATTTATAATATGGATAAGGATGGATGGATGTTTGTTACTCGATCACGCCAGAACGGCGGAACGGATCTGGATGAAATTTGGCACAAATAGATTGTGATGAAATAAAATAATTTTTTCTCTCATTTATTTGTACAAATTTATAAAATTATTTCTAAACACGTTTTACATAAATATATAAAATACTATACAAAACACATTTAAAAATAACCTTATAAAACTTTCACCCACTGCGGGGTCTTAAAGACCCAAGCAGCCGGTGGTCAGGGCTCCAGAGAGAGGAACTTCCTCACAATTCGTGCCGTCTCAAGGATAACCGCCTTCTGTACCCGACCCTTAAGCCAACAACCAAGCGAAAGCTTCTTAAGGTGTTGATCGAAACTTTTCGCAATAAGACCATTAACTGATACAACCATCGGTACAACAATCGTTGAGTCAACACTCCACATGGCGGTAATCTCGTGAGCAAGGTCCAAGTATTTCGATACTTTTTCCTTTTCTGCTTTCACCAGGTTATCATCATGTGGAATAGTAACATCAACAATTGTTGCTCGGCGCGCTGAGCGGTCGACTAACACTATATCAGGTCTATTGGCAACAATAAACCTATCAGTGATAACCGACCGATCCCAGTAGAGCAAGGCACTACTATTTTCGAGAACTGGCACGGGGTCATACCTATAGTATGGTACCTCAGTCTCAACAAGTCCGTACTGGAGAGCCAGTTGTTGATGGATTATTTTGGCTACTTGATTATGTCTGTGCAAGTACTCTCCATTAGCAAGATGAGAACAACCGGAGACAATATTGTACAGTCATTACCATAAATCACTCGGCGCCACGGATATTTAAAATTTTTCGAATAATAATGTAAAGCCAGAGGACCCTTAAAAACAACATTGGACGTCCATAAATTTCTTAGCCATAGACAGAATTGAGTGAGTTACAAAACGCAAAATCACTTGAAATATACCATAAATTGAACCCAGGAAAAAATTAAAGCTAATAAACTAAAGTAACATGAGCCGTAGGCGACTTAACGTTTAAAAGCAAATACTTAGAAAGTAGAGCAATAAATCAGAGGTATTTTTTGTGGATTTGCGAACAAACGCCTATGCAATATTAACAAAAACGGAGATGTGTGGCGCCTAGCGCTAGCTGTTAACGAAAAAATCATAAAGGTGGATACATTTTGCCTTGACAAATCACGTTTGAACATTTTACTGTGGGAGTTACCTTTTCAGTTTCTCGAATGAGGGCGGTGCCCAAAAGCTGGAGGGAGAGCTGGGGGATACTAGCTTCAGACGGGAGACGAGAGACTTCACTTCGATTTTAGGACTCCGAGAAGAGGGTCAAATATAGAGTTAAGCTAGTAATAGTTTGATTCGGTGTTAATCTTGATTTGTAATATAAGCAATTGCACTTCTATTTTGGCATTGCTCAACTTAGCTCGATATTAGAAAGTATAATTGTATTGTCAGTCCCTATACATTTAACGCCAGTGTAAGAAAATTAGACGGGAGGTTCATTTTATAAGAATTTAAAGGGGTAATAATTTGAAGTCTATTAAATAAGTGAAAGGCGACGCGACACAAGACACCGGTACCGGGTAATGTATTCTAATTCAAATTATAACTAACGGTCTGAGTAGTTTCACAGATATAGTGTAATTTTTTTTATTTTTCACTTGAGAAATAATTATTTGGAAATAGCTATAATGGACCCAGAAACCGCCTTAGAGTTATTGTACTCGACAAAACAAAGGGACAGAGACTACACAAAAGTAGTTCTGGATTGGGAGTTTATTGCGATATTCGCGATGTATATTATATGGCTGCTCATAAGACTATGTAGTCTAATTTGGATATTCAGAAGGGGTGAAAATCTATAACGATCCATACAAGCCATTGTCTTTATCATGCCTGTCCAAAAGTATAACGGGAACAAATCCTTTTAAAAGGAGATGAACAAAGACCACCTATCTGTGAACCTATTTAAACGTGAAGTAAATATATAATTATAATTTTACTGTAAAATTAAGGTGTGTCCTTCTTCCTTTACGATGGTGAGAGAACGTGTGTATATATATATATACATATATCTGTTAGACGTAAATAATTATGTGGCATGTGTGTATTAATTATTAAGGTGTAACTAGAATAGATAGCCGCAAGGGTTTTTTGGCTTGGATATGTCGTTTTTCCCTTATTAGCATGGCTGTTTAGTAACGAGATATCCAATTGAATTTCGATATGTTATCACATTCGAAATTCAGTTTAAATAATCAAACAGTTTCTTTTTTTTGATACACTCAAGTGTTGAGGAAATAATAATATATATTATGACAATAAACCCACCTTGAGTCAAACTTACCTTCTTTTATTGATATAATTCAAACATCCCTTTAGATTATTCAATACTGGGACATTCATAAAGTTCAAGTCTATTGTGTTATCGCTAGAAGACCGAGCTAAAGCTTCATTTAATTAACTTATGAGATGAACTAAAATGAATCAACCAATAATGAATTCTCTCTCATAACCTATTCATGACTTATATAAGAAGTAGAGCTAGAAAGAATCATATATTTTACCTTTACCTAGGTAAATAGTTCTAAATATATACCGAAGATAATTAACTAAAATTATCTCAGAACAGCTAGAGTTCTTTCCGAACAGAGCAGATAAAAACAAGTGAAGTCAAAATATAACGCAGTCTATAGAATTTTGACTTAGTTGCCTTATGTAACGAATAATTAAATTAGTATCGAAACTCATTACTGAGTTTAGAATTCTATAAATAGAATTATTATCAAAAACTGCTAGTGTAATCTTTTATACAACGAGTTGGAGTGTGGCCACGTGCAAGCGCAGTCGGCGAGGCGAGGCAGCCGGGCGGGTTTGTCAAGCAGGTAGGAAAAGGGTCTATTGTTTGTACTTTCTTGATTTTAAATTCGTAGGGTGACCATATTGGTACTGACGAGTAAGGGACACCGAGGCTCGATTGGACATTAAATCATGTTATTGCAACTTGACTATATCAGTCAAGTTTTATAACCAAACAGCACATGGTTATCGGTGACGTTCTCGGCGGCGATTTTCCGGCACAACCAAACACGCCATGTCTTTACAGCATCGACTCCCGACCTAGATTTGGCCAAATCTAAACCTAACTGAAACAAATAAATACAAATAAACAAAACCATGGTTTCGGGGCGAGCTATTATGCTCAAATAAAAGAATGTACCAACCCGCATGGGTGAATGGGAACAAAAAGTACCAGCCTTTTAGGTGTTCGGGAAATCTTAGTACCAGCCTTTCAGGTGTTCGGGAATTTACGCTTCGCAGCGTTCCAAGGGAGTCTGCTGTGCCCCCATAATACGGTTCAGAGCCATAGTGAATGGCGTAGGGATGTCCCCCGTGCTAGCAGGGAAATCGGTCAGAACGGTGGCCAAAAAGAGGTAAACACATACATCAGCTAACCATCCACTCTAACTTGTCCGTAAAATTAAAATTTCATGGTCTCCCTAGTTATTTCAAAGTGTTGGATAAGAATCAACCTAACATTGTTAATATAGGCTCAACTCGAGTCTCGCGAAACAAATAGAGTGAATTGGTTAGCCTGTCTGTTTCACATAACGCAATGTGCTGCCCAAGCCTGAGTGTGCGCATCCACTCCCCTTGGGAATACGCGAATTTCCAAAAAGACTGCCAGAAGCCGAAGTGTCCTTTATCCTAAAGTATTATTATAAGAATCTGCTTTATTTAACTCAATCACTAATCGACAAAAAGACGATCACGATTGGTGCCATCACAGAAATTTGGTGCCGTGACCAGGATCTATGTCCTGTGTCACAGATCTGTGACCATGTAGGTCACAGAAATTTGATGCCGCGAGACCAGGGGTCTAATGTACGTATTCGAAATAACGATATGACTAGATCTATATTAAGAACGAAAAAAAAAAACACAACGTAGAAAACATGAATGGGTTATATGAGCGAATTATTGTAAGAAATATATAAACAAAAATGGAGGACAAAGGAATTGGGACACACTGTGCATGTTATTATTATATTGTACATTTAATTATTATGTTGCACGGATATTTCAAGTATAGGGGGAACAGAAATAAGCAGTATGTCTTATAAATGTACAATTTACAGGATTTCAAAGGAGAGCGCAGTGATCGAGATATTACGCTTGCTTATTTCTTAGACTTATTTACTTACCCTTGCTATATTTTGGGAATAATTTCTGTTGAATCTAGAGATTCTACATAAAGCGAAACGCAATTCGAGTATCGCTAACATCTGATGTTAATATTGTATCATTTGGCGGTTCACAAAACTACATAACAAATAAGTATTCGGCGAAGCCTAACGGTAAACATGTCAGCTAGGAAGGGACGTAAAACAAAGCAGGTAGTAGCGGAGCGACCCGACGTTAGTGCGGTGGATACGAGTGAGCAAACGGGAACCTTAGATAGCTCGGCGTTAGAGTTGATTTTGCAAAAAATTAGTGAATTCGAAGGAAAACTACAACAGCTGAGTTCGAAAGTGAACCCAGTGCCGAACGAAAATGCGAGTGTGACGTCACACGAGTCGGTTGGGGTAGCGAGTAATGAAAGTGACAGGTCCGGAGGACGGGGTCCTGGGTTCGAGTCCGCAAGTTCCAATGTGTCTTCATCGGAAACCCGGAACATTTATGTAGTACAACCTTCTGTTACCAAGCCTAGCTTCGATGGAAAGCCATTCACGAATCCTATTGCATTTTTAAAGCGATTAAAAAAGTATATTAGAGCGGTAAATGGATCGGATCGAGAGATTGATATAGCGTTGGGGTGCGTTACGGGGCACGCGCGCCAGGTTATGGAGTTATATTCCAAGAATTGGGCTACATTCGCGGATTTTGAAAACGATTTTAGGCGTACCTATTGGACAGAGCAAATCCAAGAGTCTGTGAGACATAGATTGATTAATGCAGTGTATACGAATAATTCGGGCATGACGATGTCTGAGCATTTTGCTGCCCAGGTTGAGTCAATGCAATCATTAACTATAGCGTTTAACGAGAGTGACTTAGTGAATGCGATTATGCGGCACTACGCGATTGATATACAACGACTATGGTTTACTAGAACCGATGTAGTTAGCATAATGAGCGGGGCGAATTTTCTGAGAAGTATAGAACAAAACATAGTAGAAAAACCGCGGGAGGCCGCGAGAGTTATTGCTAGTAATAGTTTTAGAGGTAGGCGTTATAACGAATCACCGTTGACACGCCCTATTGTCGCAACAATTTTCAAAAATAGGTGGAGTACCAGGGGAAATACGACCAGACAACGGGGTTATCACCAGAGTAGGTCAGGGTATAGGGCGAATGTAAATAGGCCTGCATTGCCAGCTTTTGAACGAGTTAGACCGGCCATTACCTTTGTAAAGGAGGGTGAAGGCTCTGCTTTATCGGAAAATGTGGGGGAGGGAAATTCAAAAAACTAGGTTTCCCCACACATACGAGGTCCAAAGCATTAGTGTTGTGTAGAGAGGGGAATAACGGGATCTCGGAACGCGAAACGGTAGGAGTGGCTTATAATATTTTGACTAAAAGTGGATGGAAGCCAGGACAGAGTCTAGGCATTGGAGAAAAGGGTCTTAAGCGATTGTTAAAGAGTAGCGGACATAGCGACGAAAGTGACTGTCAGTCGGAAGTTAGAGGTATAGGTATATTATTAGAGAACCAGTTTAACAATATAGTAGAATGTAACGAGATGGGAGTTTCGTGTGAGTTTTGTGTGAAAAGAGAGTTAAACATATACACAATGTTCCATGAACTCGACGAGGAGGTTGACGTAGGAATTAATTACTCTTTACCTAAGTTACCTGAGGTATGTGTATGGTTGTACGGAAGGAGATTAGACGCTCTTATCGATACGGGAAGTCAGATTAGCGGTATGACTAGAGAGTTGTACGAATCTATTCTAGGTGAAAACATAATTTTACCTGAGGTCGCGATCCCAGTAATTAGGATACAGGGAGCATTTGGGTCGCGGAGCGAAAGCACAAATCGGTTGGTACTAATAGAGTTCAAATTAGGTAGTACTTTAGTTGAAGCACCTGTACTAGTTATGCGACGGTTGCCTAGGTCGTTAATACTCGGATACGATTGGTTGGAACGGGTAAAGGGCGTAGTGGATTGCGGTAACGAACGGACATTGACGATTGAACATTTGGGGGTCAAGTCCTGCGTTAGGTTAAATTCAGATTGTAAGATCGAAAGGTTGGGAGGAGAAGCGAATGCTGCCACAATTAATTCGATATTAAATCAAAATGATAGTCCGGTAGGGCATGGCGTATTGGGTAGACAATCGGATGACGACAAACAAAAGGGCTATTGTTTGAATGATTCAAACCTAAGCAAGGAACAAAGAGAATTGTTATTGCCTGTTTTAGAAAAACATTGTAAGGTATTTACAGACGAGTTAGGTTTGACTAGTAGATACGAGCATGTTATTGAATTATTAGACGAAATTCCTTTCGTAAAACATAGTTATCCAGTGCCGTTAGCATATAGGGATCAAGTTAAGGAGGAGCTAGAAAAACTAGAGAGATTAGGCGTAATCCGACAGGAGGCAACTCCGTATTGCAGTCCTCTCACGTTTACAAAGAAACGGGATGGGTCAATAAGGCTCTTATTAGACGCACGCGAACTTAATAAGAAGATGGTAGGAGACGCGGGTTCACCACCACTCACGTCTGAGATTTTGCAATCCTTTCATGGAGTAAATTATATCAGCTTGATTGACTTGAATAATGCATATTTTCAAATACCTTTGCATCAAGATTCTAGAAAATATACGGGTTTCTCTTTTATGGGAAAAACTTATACCTACCAAGTATTACCGCAAGGATTAAAGACATCTGTGGCAGGGTTCTCCAGAACAATGGACTTAATATTAAAAGAAGTACGTGGGTTTTGCGTAAACTATTTAGACGATATTGTTATATTCACTACAGGAGATATAAAACTACATTTAGAACATTTAGACCGCGTATTAGACAGTTTAGAAACCGCAGGTTTAACGGGCAGAATAGAGAAATGTCGGTTCCTATGTGTTGAAGTGAAATTACTAGGACATATAGTAAATACTACAGGAGTGCGTATGGATCCTGAACGAGTGGAAGCCATACTAAACTTCCCCATACCTCGAACAATAAAACAATTACGAGGATTTTTGGGATTAATAAACTATTTTAGAAGGTTCATTTCAAAATATAGCGAAGAGGTCCGACCTCTCTGCGATTTATTAAAACAAAATACCAAATGGTCATGGACCCAAGCAATAAATGATTGTTTTGAGAAGGTCAAGACATTATTTTTAGACACGGTACTCCTTATACACCCCGATCCGAAGGAGACGTATTATTTACAAACCGATAGCAGTAATTTGGGAGTTTCCGGGTACGTTTATCAACTGAGCGATACAGGTGAAGAGCGGATAATAGGATTTTGTAGTAAGGCATTGACGGATGCTGAACGAAACTGGACTGTTACAGAACAGGAACTGTGGGCAATCATCTTTAGTTTGTCAAAGTTCGAAACTTATTTAAGAGGAGCACGTTTAGTGATTAGGACCGATCATAAGAGTTTGATATTTTTACAGACATGTAAATTACTGAGTGCACGAATGATTCGTTGGGTATACTACATAGGACGATTTAATTACACAGTTGAACATGTGAAAGGAAAATTAAACACAGTAGCTGATGTATTATCTCGACATATAAAAGGGACTACAGATGTATTGACTAATAAGACCGCGGGGCCTGAGATGAATCTATTCAAAACATCATTAGGACGAGTAGTACAAGCGAAATGGAAAGAAATAGGTAGCTATCAAAAGAAAGACAAGGTCGCTAGCGAGATAGTTAGGCGAATGAAAGTATTAGGCACGTCTGAGTCAAAGTATTATATACTTAAGGAGGGAATCCTTTATAGGTCAGGAATAAATAGGGATAGTTTGAGGCTATATGTCCCGGAAGTCTTACAAAGAGATTTGATTATTAGTATCCACGAAGAAATAGGTCATTTCGGACGTTACAAGGTATACGCTATGATGAAACGTCGTTACTATTTCTCGAATATGTCACGTGCGATAAACCATATTGTAAGAGCTTGTGAGGCATGTCAGAAGTCAAAACACGCGTTAGTAACACATACGGGACCAATCAAAACGGTGATAGCGAATGAAATAGGAGAACGTGTCTTTTGTGACATTTACGGACCGTTACCGTCAGGTCAGTTTGGCTACAAATATATATTTGTAATGCAAGACGCTTATAGTAAGCTAATTAGGTTATATCCATTACGTCAGGCGAGTGGAAAAGCCACTTTAACATGTGTGAAAAAGTTCCACAAACAGGTAGAAGTTAAGACATTATGTTCTGACAGAGGCGCAAACTTTACTTCAAAGATTTTGGAGGCAGGTGTTCGTCAATTAAACATTGAGTTAACACACACTTCCGTTAGGAATCCACGACCAAACTCAACGGAGAGAGTTAATAAGGAATTAGGGAGGTTATTCAGGACGTATTGTTATAAATCACACCGGTCTTGGGTAGATTTGTTGACCGATATAGAAAATTGTTACAATCAAGTAGTCCATGCTACAACGGGCTATGCACCAAACGAAATCGTATGGGGAAAGCGGACTATACTATCGACTGATTTCGACAAGAGCGTACTGAGCGAAAACGATTCACAAAGAGAACCGTTAGAACAAATCAGGCAACAGGCGCGACGGAACATAGTTAAGGCGGCGGAAAGTAGAGAGTTCCATTATAATAAAAACCATAAGTTGATACAGTTCGAGATAGGTGACTGGGTGAAACTTAAGACATTTGCCAAGTCAGATGCCGACAAAAAATTAACAAAGAAATTCATGCGGCTTTATGAGGGACCTTACGTGATAGGGGCAGTCCCGTACAATAATGTATATACATTGATTGACGTTCATACGGACAAGACAAAAGGGAACTACAATGCGATTCACTTGTTCCGCTATTATAAAAACTCGTCAAAGGATGAGGATTCCACTAAGGAACAATGAATGCGAACAATAGATAGTAGCGAAGGGTAGAGACAAAGGGTCGAGTTTTTTTTTTTAGAATCCGGAAGCACAAATATTGGTTGAGTAAAATTTAGGATTAACGCGCAGATACATACGAGGAATAGATTTCCAAAACAACTAGGTATGGAAACTAAAGTATATAGTAGGACCTTGTGTATTTAAAAATCTATTCGGGGGAGTGTGTACAGTCATTACCATAAATCACTCGGCGCCACGGATATTTAAAATTTTTCGAATAATAATGTAAAGCCAGAGGACCCTTAAAAACAACATTGGACGTCCATAAATTTCTTAGCCATAGACAGAATTGAGTGAGTTACAAAACGCAAAATCACTTGAAATATACCATAAATTGAACCCAGGAAAAAATTAAAGCTAATAAACTAAAGTAACATGAGCCGTAGGCGACTTAACGTTTAAAAGCAAATACTTAGAAAGTAGAGCAATAAATCAGAGGTATTTTTTGTGGATTTGCGAACAAACGCCTATGCAATATTAACAAAAACGGAGATGTGTGGCGCCTAGCGCTAGCTGTTAACGAAAAAATCATAAAGGTGGATACATTTTGCCTTGACAAATCACGTTTGAACATTTTACTGTGGGAGTTACCTTTTCAGTTTCTCGAATGAGGGCGGTGCCCAAAAGCTGGAGGGAGAGCTGGGGGATACTAGCTTCAGACGGGAGACGAGAGACTTCACTTCGATTTTAGGACTCCGAGAAGAGGGTCAAATATAGAGTTAAGCTAGTAATAGTTTGATTCGGTGTTAATCTTGATTTGTAATATAAGCAATTGCACTTCTATTTTGGCATTGCTCAACTTAGCTCGATATTAGAAAGTATAATTGTATTGTCAGTCCCTATACATTTAACGCCAGTGTAAGAAAATTAGACGGGAGGTTCATTTTATAAGAATTTAAAGGGGTAATAATTTGAAGTCTATTAAATAAGTGAAAGGCGACGCGACACAAGACACCGGTACCGGGTAATGTATTCTAATTCAAATTATAACTAACGGTCTGAGTAGTTTCACAGATATAGTGTAATTTTTTTTATTTTTCACTTGAGAAATAATTATTTGGAAATAGCTATAATGGACCCAGAAACCGCCTTAGAGTTATTGTACTCGACAAAACAAAGGGACAGAGACTACACAAAAGTAGTTCTGGATTGGGAGTTTATTGCGATATTCGCGATGTATATTATATGGCTGCTCATAAGACTATGTAGTCTAATTTGGATATTCAGAAGGGGTGAAAATCTATAACGATCCATACAAGCCATTGTCTTTATCATGCCTGTCCAAAAGTATAACGGGAACAAATCCTTTTAAAAGGAGATGAACAAAGACCACCTATCTGTGAACCTATTTAAACGTGAAGTAAATATATAATTATAATTTTACTGTAAAATTAAGGTGTGTCCTTCTTCCTTTACGATGGTGAGAGAACGTGTGTATATATATATATACATATATCTGTTAGACGTAAATAATTATGTGGCATGTGTGTATTAATTATTAAGGTGTAACTAGAATAGATAGCCGCAAGGGTTTTTTGGCTTGGATATGTCGTTTTTCCCTTATTAGCATGGCTGTTTAGTAACGAGATATCCAATTGAATTTCGATATGTTATCACATTCGAAATTCAGTTTAAATAATCAAACAGTTTCTTTTTTTTGATACACTCAAGTGTTGAGGAAATAATAATATATATTATGACAATAAACCCACCTTGAGTCAAACTTACCTTCTTTTATTGATATAATTCAAACATCCCTTTAGATTATTCAATACTGGGACATTCATAAAGTTCAAGTCTATTGTGTTATCGCTAGAAGACCGAGCTAAAGCTTCATTTAATTAACTTATGAGATGAACTAAAATGAATCAACCAATAATGAATTCTCTCTCATAACCTATTCATGACTTATATAAGAAGTAGAGCTAGAAAGAATCATATATTTTACCTTTACCTAGGTAAATAGTTCTAAATATATACCGAAGATAATTAACTAAAATTATCTCAGAACAGCTAGAGTTCTTTCCGAACAGAGCAGATAAAAACAAGTGAAGTCAAAATATAACGCAGTCTATAGAATTTTGACTTAGTTGCCTTATGTAACGAATAGTTAAATTAGTATCGAAACTCATTACTGAGTTTAGAATTCTATAAATAGAATTATTATCAAAAACTGCTAGTGTAATCTTTTATACAACGAGTTGGAGTGTGGCCACGTGCAAGCGCAGTCGGCGAGGCGAGGCAGCCGGGCGGGTTTGTCAAGCAGGTAGGAAAAGGGTCTATTGTTTGTACTTTCTTGATTTTAAATTCGTAGGGTGACCATATTGGTACTGACGAGTAAGGGACACCGAGGCTCGATTGGACATTAAATCATGTTATTGCAACTTGACTATATCAGTCAAGTTTTATAACCAAACAGCACATGGTTATCGGTGACGTTCTCGGCGGCGATTTTCCGGCACAACCAAACACGCCATGTCTTTACAGCATCGACTCCCGACCTAGATTTGGCCAAATCTAAACCTAACTGAAACAAATAAATACAAATAAACAAAACCATGGTTTCGGGGCGAGCTATTATGCTCAAATAAAAGAATGTACCAACCCGCATGGGTGAATGGGAACAAAAAGTACCAGCCTTTTAGGTGTTCGGGAAATCTTAGTACCAGCCTTTCAGGTGTTCGGGAATTTACGCTTCGCAGCGTTCCAAGGGAGTCTGCTGTGCCCCCATAATACGGTTCAGAGCCATAGTGAATGGCGTAGGGATGTCCCCCGTGCTAGCAGGGAAATCGGTCAGAACGGTGGCCAAAAAGAGGTAAACACATACATCAGCTAACCATCCACTCTAACTTGTCCGTAAAATTAAAATTTCATGGTCTCCCTAGTTATTTCAAAGTGTTGGATAAGAATCAACCTAACATTGTTAATATAGGCTCAACTCGAGTCTCGCGAAACAAATAGAGTGAATTGGTTAGCCTGTCTGTTTCACATAACGCAATGTGCTGCCCAAGCCTGAGTGTGCGCATCCACTCCCCTTGGGAATACGCGAATTTCCAAAAAGACTGCCAGAAGCCGAAGTGTCCTTTATCCTAAAGTATTATTATAAGAATCTGCTTTATTTAACTCAATCACTAATCGACAAAAAGACGATCACGATTGGTGCCATCACAATATGTCTGAGGGACTCCCCAGGAAGATGACACGCACGACATATGTCAACAGTGCCATCTTTCATAATGTGTCTCCGATAGTTATTCGTCTTGATAACTTCATCCATAATTGCACACACAAAACCTTCGGTTTCCCCAAAGAGGTCACCGAACATACATAAACATACATTACGTAATGAAAATACAAACAGACCGGCGCCATACATCAAAGGGTAAAAAAGGCAATCGAGCCTCATGAAATATTAATGGCAGCTGTAAGAGCGCTATAGCCTCGCGCCGCTGCTTTGCATATCGCTTCCCTGCGCGAGTCCGGACACACACCACCGACACACCGACGTGTACGTGTTCGTGTTCGTGTTCGTACAGACAGACAACAGCCATTGTGGTTACGAATAGTACCATTAGTTAGAGTACGGGTATTGTACGATAAGTTTCTACGTTTTGCTCGTTTGTATCGTCTAGGTTTGGGATTCCTCTATTTATACGGAACTAAATGATGCCCACGACTTCGTAGTTCGTAGGCGTCGGTTATGTTTAATTTATTTTATGGTAGAACTGCTTAATTATTTTCCAATACATTATTGTATTGGTATGGACGTAGGTATGAGACCGTATGACAAACCCAATATGGTATTTCGTGTTTATATCGAAAAGTAAAATTGCATGGCGGAACGTATTCGCTGGAAAGGTGATTGCCAATCATGATCACCTTTTGTAATAGAAATAGTGTAAACTAAAAGAAGTTAATTCCAAAATCACCAAAATGCGCACCGAATAAAATATATAATTATTTCATCAGCGCCTATATTATGTAGGTACAAACAAGCCTTTATGAGTACCAACTCCTAAACATTAAAGTCATCTTAGGGGTGGTAAAATATAATATTATACATAGTTGAACTCTGCGTAGAATGTCGTAAGTAATATAATGTAAAATATGGCAACGGTTAGAATGTTTGTAGATGATAGCGCCGCCTCCAATTAGGACGCCTTTGATGTCAAATACCGAGCGTGTTTTAATTTGTACCCCCGAGTGTTACTTGTAATTGTAAACGTACTGTAATTAATTGTTTACGCTCAAAATACTAACAAATAAAATAAAATTTAACTTTTTTTGTCAATCTCTTCGTCCCATTGCTTACCTGGCTAACCCGTTGGCCCAACAGGTTAGCCCGCTACCATTTTAAACTGTGACCATTTTAGAATGTTGGGGGTATGGCGGTTATATTTAACCCATATACCCAATCAGTTTCTACACGGCATCTAAGCATAATATAATATTGTGTATAATATGACTGATTGTCACTAGCAGTAAATCTTGAGAGATTTAGATCGCTTCATTGAGGCACAAAACTGATGAATATACACCGATAAAAATGTGAGGTCACGTATTTATCTGATTTGGGACACGATCCAAGTTTTATTCTGGTTATTTCTAGATCCTAGTCCAATAAAAGTCTGCTCTGATCTGTATTGCGGATTGTTTTTTTTATCCACTACAAGTTAGCCTTTGACTGCGATCTCACCTGATGGTAAGTGATGATGTAGCCTAAGATGGTAGCGGGTTAACCTGTTAGGGGCATGGCAGTTATATTAATAAACCCATACCCCTATTCGGTTTCTATACGGCATCGTACAGACACGCTAAATCGCTTGGCGGCACGTCTTTGCTGGTTGCCAGGCCAGGGAAAATTCAAAAATAATAAACTCCTAATTTGAACATTCAACACTGCGCCATGGAGGTCGTCAAAAAAGTCGTTATACACTAAGAATTTATGTACAAAGAAGTGGAGGAATTAATATTTATTAACCATTGATATTAATTGTGGCGTGGCTATTTACCACCCTACAAGCAAAGACGTTCCGCGTTCCGATGCGATGTCATCTAGAAACCGATCAGGTGTTTGGGTTTAATATAACTGCCATGCCCCTAACAGTTTAGCCCGCTACCATCTTAGACTGCATCGTCACTTACCATCAGGTGAGATCGCAGTCGAAGGCTAACTTGTAGTGAATAAAAAAAAGGAAACCTTGTACACATGTTGTAACATGTAGTGTTAACTATTGAAATGAAATTATTGTCTGTGGTAAGATAATGTCAATAGCGTCTATTTTTGAAGTTGACACACGTCAAGCAAATGTCAATTCTCTTCACAGCGTTTTTCTGTTCTGATCGTACCTATTTTCTTAATTGTATTCTCTCGTTTTTCTCTAAATAAAACCAAGTTCAGTTGTGCAAAGTAGTTTTAATACAACAGGTTATGGCCCAGTCCATCTATCTGATTGAAATAAGTATCGATATCTAAAAAAGAAAACTACTTCGAAAAACGACAAAATCGTTTTTGTGAACTTTGGACTCTGCAACGGTTTGAATGTTAAAAGTTACGAAAAAATGACTTCAAATAACGCAATGACGCTTATTGAAAAACTTAGTGGACGTGACAACTACTGCACTTGGAGATTTGCAGTGCAAACATATCTCCAACATGAAGAATTGTGGAGTTGCATTGAGCGTCTGGACAGTGACCCCGTGAACCCTAAACTTGACATCAAAGCTAAGTCGAAAATTATATTACTAGTAGATCCCATTAACTATGTGCACATACAAGAAGCCAAAACTGCTAAAGAAGTATGGGTGAATCTCGCTAAAGCTTTTGACGACAAGGGATTATCACGCCGAGTTGGGTTATTGAAAGAGCTGATTACTACGACGTTAGAGGGTTGTCAAAACATCGAGGAATACGTGAACAAAGTTATGTCAGCTGCACACAAACTAAGAAACATTTCATTTGAAGTAAATGATGAATGGCTAGGTACTTTACTCTTGGCCGGATTACCTGAAATGTACAAGCCGATGATTATGGCTATGGAAAGTTCCGGTGTGCCTGTAACAGCTGACTCTGTAAAGACTAAGCTATTACAAGAAGTTAAGAGCTCCGAGTCTACAGCTTTGTACGTGAACAGAAATATTAAGTCTAAGCAGACTGAGAAGAATAAAAGCCAAAGAGGTCCGCGTTGTTTTTCCTGTAATCGACATGGGCACATCAGTAAATTTTGTAAACTAAAGAAGAAGGAACAGAATCAGAATAAAGAGTCTGGCTATGTTGCTGTATTTTCTGCAACCACAAGCAACTATGGCGGTTGGGTGATTGACTCGGGAGCATCATCGCACTTAACGATGAGGGATGACTGGCTCTATGACATAACACCACCTCCGATCTCAAGTATCAGAATTGCCAATGATAAAATGCTCGAAGTGAAAAGTTGTGGAAAAATAAATTTAAATGTGGTTAACAACATTGAAAAAGTACAAACAATTCAGGTTAAAAATGTTCTCTATGTACCCGAGTTAGCAACAAACCTCCTTTCTGTTAGTCAGATAATCAGTAATGGATGCTCCGTTCAGTTTAACGAAGGTGGCTGTAAGATATTCAACAAGGAGAATACTGAAGTTGCAGCAGCTACACTCATTCAGAACATGTACCGGCTGAATACACACAGTGTTCCAGCATACATCTGTAAGTCTAATGAGTCTGATTGTTATCTATGGCATCAAAGAATGGCACATTTAAATTTTGGAGATTTAAATAAACTAACAGACTGCGCTGAAGGTGTGAAGGCTTTTAAAAATAAAGACAGTATTATCTGTGAATGCTGCCAGAAGGGAAAACAGTCTCGACTGCCGTTTCCCACTGAGGGTTCCAGAGCAAAGCGACCCCTGGAAGTAATACATTCTGACATCTGTGGACCGCTGGAGATGAAATCACTGGGAGGAGCTCGCTATTTCCTCACCTTCACAGATGATTATACAAGGAAAGTATTTGTTTATTTTTTAACTAATAAGTCAGATGTATTTATCAAGTTTAAGGAATTTAAAGAATTAGTAGAGAATCAACTTAATTCAAAAATAAAATGCATCCGCACAGATAATGCAAAAGAATATTTGAGTAATGAGTTCTCAATTTATTTAAAAAGGACAGGTATTATTCATCAAACTTCTAATCCATATACTCCACAACAAAACGGGCTGGCTGAGCGTATGAATCGCACCTTGATGGAGAGAGCTCGCTGTATGCTAATAAATTCTAATTTACAGAAACAGTATTGGGCTGAGGCAGTAGCTACAGCAGCCTATATAACAAATAGATGTCCCACACGTGCACTGTCATATGCTACACCTGAGGAGTTATGGTCCGGGAAGAAGCCTAATTTGAGCCATATTAAAATTTTTGGTTGTGAAGCTATGGTTCACACACCCAAGCAAAAACATCAGAAACTGGATCCTAAGGCAAGTAAAATGATTTTTATTGGATACTGTGACACTACTAAAGGATATAGGCTGATTGATCCTAAAACTAAGAAAATAGTAATTAGTAGAGATGTTGTTTTTCTTGAAAATTCGATGAAAAGAAGTTGTGTGATGGTACCCTTGACAGAAAGTAGCAATGAGAAGTCGGTAACAACCAGCTCACAGACAGAGAATCATCAAGGTCCAAAAGAATTAGATGCTACGGCTATCTCAACAGATGAATCTTTCTATTCTGATGATGAAGGGTCTGAGTATATACCTGAAAGAGAGGAATCATCATTAAGTTATAGAAATATTACCTTAAGACCTAGAAATAAAAATAATTTAAAACAAAATACTAATACATACCTTTGTCAAGGTGGAGATCTGGAACATCTGGCCCTGCCGCAAACCTATCATGAAGCCATTTCCTCGGCAGACAAAGAGAAATGGGAACAGTCGATTCAAGAAGAATTGAAAGCACATGAGCAAAACCAGACTTGGCAATTAGTGGAGAAACCACTAGGAAAGAAGATAATTGGCTGTAAGTGGGTCTTCCGTATTAAAGACGAGCCATCCGGTCCTCTTTTTAAGTCTAGGCTATGTGCTAAGGGATGTTCACAAAGTTATCAAATTGATTACAATGAGACGTTTTCACCGACTGTGAGATATGACTCAGTCCGAATATTACTTTCTGAAGTATGTCAACAAAATCTAAAAATGATACAATTTGATGTTAAAACTGCATTTCTCTATGGAGATATAACAGAGGATATTTATATGACACCACCAGAAGGGCTAGAAGCACCAAAAAACTATGTATGTAAATTAAATAGATCCCTGTATGGTTTGAAGCAGGCACCACGATGTTGGAACCAGAAATTTGACTCTGTATTGAAGAAATTTGGTTTAGTGAACAGTCACTCTGATAAGTGTGTTTATACAGGTCAATTAAATAACACTAAAGTATATTTACTACTGTATGTTGATGACGGGTTGGTTATTTCAAAAGATGAGTCTATTTTGGAAAAGATAATACAGGATCTCAAACAAAATTTTCAAATAAAAACCTGCAAACCAGTGAATTTTGTAGGCTTGCAAATAGAGAGATATGATGATCATATAATTATTCATCAACAAAAGTATATTGAAAAGTTGCTTTCTAAATTTAACATGAGCAATGCAAATAGCAGTAGCATTCCCGTTGATCCTCATACTACCCTGGAGAAGAGCAAGTTAGACCCTGACCGCAGAATACCGTACAGAGAAGCGGTAGGATCTCTCATGCATTTGGCTATAGTTAGCAGACCTGATATTATGTATGCTGTCAGCTTAGTGAGTCGGTATTTGGATAGTTTTGACAATACTCATTGGAATGCTGTTAAGAAGATACTTAAATATCTGAAGGAAACTCAAGACTATGGTCTCAGTTATTCAACATCAACTCACAATATAGTTCAGGGCTACAGTGATGCTGATTATGCAAAAGACACTGAAACCAGAAGATCCATGACTGGGTATGTCTTCATTAAAAATGGTGCAGCAATCACGTGGGCAAGTCAGCGACAGCAGAGCATAGCCTTGTAAACCACAGAGGCTGAGTTTATGGCTGCATGTGCTGCTACAAAGGAAGCAATATGGATAAAAAGACTGTTGTTAGATTTAAGTATATTTAATCAGGATTCTGTATGTTTGAATATTGATAATCAAAGTGCCATCTCTGTGATTAAAAATATAGATTATCATAAACGTTGTAAACACATAGATGTAAAGTATAAATTTGTAAAAGAGAAGTTTCAGGAAAAGGAAATAGATTTAAATTATGTATGTACGAAGGATCAACTTGCTGATTTGTTTACAAAAGCATTGCCAAGAGATAGATTTAAATATCTAAGAGATAAGATTGGCATTTGTAAAGTCAAAAATTAATTGTTTTGTTTGTTAATAGCTAAAGTAGAGGCAATAATTTAGTGGGAGTATTGAAATGAAATTATTGTCTGTGGTAAGATAATGTCAATAGCGTCTATTTTTGAAGTTGACACACGTCAAGCAAATGTCAATTCTCTTCACAGCGTTTTTCTGTTCTGATCGTACCTATTTTCTTAATTGTATTCTCTCGTTTTTCTCTAAATAAAACCAAGTTCAGTTGTGCAAAGTAGTTTTAATACAACAGAACAGTTTTAATAGAAAAGGTACTTCTGTACGTTTCAAAATATAATTAAAATTGTAATAAATAAAAATAATAACTATAGTCATGTATTGGTAAGTAATCGTGCATTGTCGAGTCAACATCTCCTGAAGATGCTCCAGTATCGGAGTGAATTACGTTGAAAGTAATTTGGAAGACTTCTGTGGTGTGGTGAATTTGGCGGGCTATAGGTGCGGGATCGGGGATACACGCTTTACCACAAATATTCACCCATTGTCGCGGATTATAGCGACTTAAACTTCTAGTTCCTTCATTGGTAAGTGCCACAATCTGCTCTCAACCTACCTACGTATATCCCCAGAACCGAACACGGGAGAAGACGCGATTACAAGCTTGCCACGAGACATCATTACTTTCCCATCTCACTGTCACTACGTATACCGGCGTGTTGCCTCGCCACAGCAAGCTTACATCACAAAGTCGGCTACAAATCCAACAGAGCACGCGTCCGAATCGCAATAATTGATTCCGAGCCCGCGATCCCCGCTCGTTAGTATTCCGCCCCGGTACAACGGTGTGCCACTTTGGATAATTTATTGTGACTCAGGGGGCTTGTCCATGGGGCTACCATGTCTTAAAACAGTATTAATTTAATCTTATTGACACTCGTGTCTCAGAATTAAGTAATCTTTATTTTAGGGACGTCTAATAAAAGTTTAATTCCAAAATAATACTGCATCAAGCGATGGTAGTAAGCCCAATGGTCTACAATTTTGAGCTTGAGCTTGAGCTTACGTTAGTGCTGTCATAACGGCCGGCTCACAATACTCCTGTTGCTGTGTTACTCGATGTCCAGTGTGATAACATTTTCACTGATTATAGCCATCCAGTTGTCATTATAAATGCTAATGTAAGTTTGTTTGCTTGTTACGATTTCACGGTCTATCTTTCAAATGATTTCGATGAAATTTGACACAAACATAGGTTATGTCCTGGGGAAGGACATAGCCTATTTTTAAATCCAGAAAATTAAGGAGTGTCCGTGGAAATAAAAAAAGGTTCAACCACGTGAATGAAGTCGCGGGCATCAACTAGTCAGTTATAATATTACTAGGACTATTTACTTATTTTAACGACCAGTATTATCAGATATCTATATTAATATTAATATGTTACAGTAATAATGACAACCAATTGATTAACTGGAGAAATATTTACCGGCAAAATGTTGTCTTTGTTGTCAACGATCAAACGAAATTCTCTGATATTAATTTCAGCTATAATTTTGATCAGGTAGAGTTGATGTTTTATCAATATTGTAAGTATAATGTTTACTAGTGAAATCCAGATCAAGTGGACTAGGGTTATAAGCATGCCAAGGGTGTAAAATTAGGTGATCAACTCGTGGGGGTGGTGGGGACAAATATGAATTAAAATTTTTACTCAAAAAGGGTTATTATAGATCATAATATTTATGTGTAACTAGCTGATGCCCACGACTATGTCCGCGTGGGTTGAGGTTTTTGCTTCCCACGGGAATTCCTTAATTTTCCTATGGATAAAAAGTAGCCTAGGTTTTATTCCAGATTAATTATAATCTATCTCTGTGCCAAATTTCATCCAGATCGGGAGTGATTGAGTAACAAACATCCATCCATGCATACATCCATCCATGCATCTAAACTTTCGCATTTATAATATCAGTATAGATAATTAAGTATCTAATCATTCATAATTTCCTTAATTTCCTTTAGGTGTTCCATCAAGCGTATTTAATTTAATTAGAGGCTTGAAATTTGCTGTCGACTCGTGCGTCTTCTAATCTGGAGCAGAAGTCGCGACTGCCAACAGACTGAGATTAAAAATTAATTAGAAAGACATGCCCCCTGTCGTAACGAAAGCTTTGTGATATTTTTATACAAATTAATTTGTAGAGTTGGCTTGGTGAAACGAAATTAACTTGGTTTGTGCTCTAATGTGATCGATGTTTGATTCTAAATTCATAATAAATAATATAATATTGCTTATCTTAACTTAGCTAACTTATGCATATTAACACAAAACCTATTCACACATATAGTTATGGTTTTGATGTTTCAGTTATGGTATAATATACAAAAGTAACAAGGGTTAGAGACTAGTGTCATGGGGTGGACACGTCATAATATACCTTAACCTCGTATGATCTACAAAATCTATGTAAGAGACATATGATATTATTTTCGCAAGGTACGAATTTCGTTGGTATTTTATGAAACTTAGTTTTTGTAAATTTAGAAACAGTTTAAGACATACTTATCTGAAATAAATTATAAGAGTTGAACATAGGTCAAACACCGCTCATTCTCATAAAAGCCGCTCGGAACACATTCTAACCGCGGTCAAGCGTGTTCACGCTGAGATGGAAACCTGAGGCGAGAGGAATTTCTCATCTCGGAGCCGAGCAGAATAGCTGATACAAGCGAACATGTAGTATCGAGATATTTATTTACAAGCTCTTATGATCAGTTTGCTTGTACGAGTATATTAGGCGTCAATTTTGTCACAATATGCAGGCAGTAGGTATACAGCGAGTCGGCTCAGAAAATAAATATCAGCAAAAAGCTAATAATATACTAATACAATGAGACGTGATTTTGTCCACGTGGATTTACGTTTTTGAATTTCTATGGGAATGTTTTGAGTAGGTACGTAATGACGACAATACATATTCTGAACTTCACCACCACTACCACTACAGCCTATTAACGTTCCACTGCTGGGCACAGGCTTCCACTCTCATAGGAGAGAGGGAATTAGAGCTTAGACCCACCACGCTGCTCCAATGCGGGTTGGCGACTATTATCATGTTAGTGATAATAACCAGGACCGACGGCTTAACGTGCTCTCCGAGTCACGGGAGTGAAACACCGCCAACTTCCAACTCCGTGCTGGCACTGAGAATTTCTTAATTGAAAAACCCAATACCTAACAATTTTTATGCCCGACCGGGAATCGAACCCAGGACCTCGTGATCCGCAGTCGACTATTCTAACCGCTAGACCAACGAAGCAGTCTGAACTTCACCACAACAATAAATATTTTCGACTTATCACGCATGGAAAAGTAAAAGGCAGTCGAAGGCCTGGGTCACAGAAGGATATCGTGGTTTAAAAACGTACGCGGAAGCGCGGAAAGAGCATGAGATATCTATTTAGATCGAAAGCTGAAATTGCGATAATGATTACAAAGTTCTTAAAGGAAAGCCAATTAGTCTCAATTAGCCTGCAGAAGTAGGGGGAGGCAATTCGTAACTATGATGGATGTTCTCGTATTACCTATACGTCGCGTTGGTTCAAACATGATCGCTATTTTCCTCATAACGTCATAAGAAAGCTCAGGGTCACTCAAAGGGCGATGGAGAGAGCTTGGGATTGCTTTCCAACATTAGAAATGAGGAGATTCGAGGAGGAAATAAAGTTATCGGAATTGCTCGACGTGTTGTGATGATGAGGTGGCAATTATAGTCCGTAAACCGATAGACGTTAGGGTTCCGCAGTGGTGGAATGGTGAGCCCGCACTAGAACTCAGAGTGGGCAGCAACAACCCTGCAAGAGACCTATGTCCAGCTGTCTATCGGTTGACGACAACGTCTCGGTATGTCGATCCAGGCACACGCAGTAAAGTGATATGCAAAGCAGCGGCGCGAGGCTATAGCGCTCTACAGCCATTAATATTTCATGAAGGCTCGATTGCCTTTTTTCTACCCTTTGATGTATCGCGTTTGTTGTTTCCATTAACGTAACTCCGTCAACCGTTCGCTACAAAACAATCAATTTGGTATTTATTTACTTTATTCGATCCAATTTAATACTTGATGAACCGACTGCTTCCAGACTGTTACCCTAACTCTAAGCGAGTAGGTACCTATAGTATTTACACTGAAGGTAGTGAAGTAACTCAGCCGGGGCTTTAGTCATGATGACGTAAACATGACGCGGCCACGTTAGCCAATCACCTACATGATGACGTAAACATGACGCGGCCAAGTTAGCCAATCACCTACATGATGACGTAAACATGACGCGGCCACGTTAGCCAATCACCTACATGATGACGTAAACATGACGCGGCCACGTTAGCCAATCACTATTTGAACATATAAATGCCAAATCATTGAGACAGTCAAAGTTATGATAAAATATTGAGTACCAAATTTTACTTAGGTATGGTAGTTATCGAATATAACATTATGGTGGGTATGTAAAGAAGTTATGGAATATACCCAAGGTATGTATATGGAGGTATTTCATTCGGTGGATTTTACATTGTATATAGTTTAGTTCTTCTTCACGATCGTTTAATAAAATCTTACTAATATTATAAATGCGAAAGTTTGGATGGATGTATGGATGTATGGTTGTCTGGATGTTTGTTACTCAATCACGCCTCAACGGCTGAACGGATCTGGCTGAAATTTGGCAAAGAGATAGATTACAGTCTGGAATAGCACATAGGCTACTTTTTGTCCCGGAAAACTAAGGAGTTCCCGCGGGAACCAAAAAACCCCAATCCACGCGGACGTAGTCGCGGGCATCAGCTAGTATATGATTTAAACTGTTATAGGTACTTTTTGTGAATGACTAAGTGTATAAAGCCCCACTCAAAAGAGCTTGGTTAATTTATGTCCGCAGCGTCGATATTTCAGCGGAAGGCAGCGCGTCGCAGATTTACGGCCCGACTGAAACTTCCCCCGATGATGGATGCGTGCTCCCCCGTGCTCCCCCGCGTCTCGCGAGCGCGCGCTGAATCAATCCGCGACCAAGTCCTCACTGCTCGTATAACTCACGTTGCGGTATTCAATTGAGTTTGACAGCACCGACGTCATTTATCACCGCTAATGCGTTTTGTTTGTTTTATTTCTGGTAATAAACGAACTATATTATAGCAGGTAAGTATTTTATTTTTTAAAAACAACAGAGCAACGACAGTTACGGTTGCGTAGATACGTAGTAATATTTTGTAGTTGAGATAGAGTATCCCGCTGAAACGAGAAAGTCGTGGCCCTGCGTGTGGCATTTACGGTCTCGAGTAATATTATCATGTCAACTTTCTTGGGTAATAAGGCCCTCTTAAAAAATTGGTATTATTAAGGTATAAATAGGATACACAAAAGGTTGGCATACCTTAGGTAAATAAAGGAATTAGCTATATCCATAGCTAATTTCTTAATCAATAATAAGTAAGTTATAGTCTGCCTAAGTGAATACATTATCCATACTTAATATCATAAATGCGAAAGTGTGCCTGTCTGTCTGACCGTCTGTCTGTCTGTCTGTTACGCTTTCACGGCCCATCTTTTCAACCATTTATGATGAAATTTGGAACAGGGGTAGGTTGTATCGCGGAGAAGGTCATAGGCTTATTTTTATCTCTAGAAAATTTAAAGAGTTCCACGGGAATCAAAAACGTTTACCTGTCCATGCGGACGAAGTCGCGGGCATCATCTAGCTATTTACAATAGTATTACAACTGTGGTATTACTATTATTAAACTATCTTATCTTACTAATATTATAAATGCGAAAGTTTGGATGTATGGATGTCGGTATGGATGTTTGTTACTCAATCACGCCCCAACGGCTGAACAGATCTGGATGAAATTTTGCACAGAGATAGATTATAGTCTGGAATAACACATAGGCTACTTTTTATCCCGGAAAATTAAAGAGTTCCCGCGGGAACCACAAAACCTCGATCCACGCGTACGAAGTCGCGGGCGTCAGCTAGTTACTTATAATTACATACTATAATATTATTACGTAACTAAATATTACCTATATTTCAACAAAGTAAAAAAATATGAAGGATGAAAATCCAATTTTCCTTTAAAAACACCAATCAGTATCAAAGAGGAAAACATCTCAATAAAATACGTAGGTAATAGGTCTTATCATACAAGCCAAATAATATACTACTTGCTTTGACTCCTGACGTCTTGCCGGCCCGAATATTGTCAACAAAAAAGGTAATTTGTGAAAATCTCACGGGTGATATTATTAAAATATGTTTTCGGAGGAAAAAAAACTCAATTTTCCCTCCCCCCCATTAGACAAGCCGTGGCCCAGTAACGAAGTTTCAATCAGCTTTTCGCTGAATCGCTTATTGAACTCTTTACAAATATTATTTGCGTATATATTTTGAATGGAGGTTTTCTCGGTACGTAATATCAATATTATTATTTATTATACATACATACATACATACATACATTAGCCATACAATACATATTCTGTTATTAAGTAGGCTTTAACAGTGCAAGAAACAGCAATACCAGCCATTTTTACAATTCCGGGTCTAATACAAATTTAACGAAATAAGTATTGTCCACTGTTAAAACAATTCGGCATGAAAACCATAATAAATAATTGTAGAGACGGCAAGGTAGAAAACATTTTAATTTAAATTGTATGATTATCTGCCTCGATGGTCTAGCGGTTAGCATGGTCGAGGTCATAGGCTCGCGACTAAAGCAGTTGAAAAATGAATCGGAATAAATTAAAAACAAACATTGAGCATATTTTATTTTTAATTAAGCGTTCCCTTCGTGTGGGCAATTTGGAGCGCGGACCCGATGTCCATAATAATTATAAATTAATGGTACTCATTGAGTATCTAATTAAATGCTCAAAGATGGTACCTATCTACCTTTTGGAAACACTTTTTATCCGGAAATAGGCACGAAATTAAAGATATCCTTAAAACAAACGCAAGATCCAATCGTGTTTTAATTAAGTGCCGCCGCCGCCGCCGCCGCTCACTCCATTCCCAACTTTTTCCTTCCCTTCATTAAAACCGAAAACTGCTTGCAATTAAAATGCGTCGAACATGGGATGATTAAAATCGCCATTTGTAAGACCTCAAGCTCGCCCCAGCGGTGCTTTAATCTTCTTTGTTCAAAATCTGACCTCTTTTGTAATAATGTCAATTTTTTAAAGGATAGGTATAATTGATTTTATACACCAAGGGGATAAAGCACTGTTTTATGTCACGGGCGCTACATTGAATCCTGAACGTAACGAAGGACTCCAAATTTAACTCCCGAGCGCAGCGAGGGTGTTATAAGTTAATTAAGATTGAGATTGAGTCCTGAGTGCAGTGAGGGATTCAAGCGCCCAAGAAAAAAACTGCTTTATCCCGGTGGTGTATACTCTACTTTATACTTCTACCATAACAGTAAAACAAACTATAACGGTTAGATATTTATTGCAAATCATAGTAAGTAGGATATACATACGTCTAGTAAATAATAAAAAGAAAAGACAAATTAAAAGTGAATGTTCACGTTCGATAGAGTCACATTTGTCCATTTGTCATTTTGCTTTTCATGCTGCCAGTGTTTATGCAGGTACACATACTCCTTGGTTTAAAAACTTTTATGTCAAATGGTACGATCGTTTGGTCGACCAGTCTGGAGCCTAGACTCTGTGCATATTTACAGTATGGGGTTGGTCAACTAGTTGGGCGATCGATCGACTAGATTACGGCCCTAGGGCATGAAGACTGACTTTAGACCCGCAAAAGTATGATTAAAACAGTAGTAAAGGTATGGTAGAAGTATAAACTACTATTATAATGCGAGGAATAATTTATCGATTGTCTTTCTTTACAATTGTGGTACTATTGCAGTTTCACTTGGTGGAGAGTAATAAATCCATACTAATATTATAAATGCGAAAGTGTATCTGTCTGTCTGTTACGCTTTTACGGCCGTACCGATTTTGATGAAATTTGGTATAGGGATTGTTTGTATCCCGGAGATGGACAGGCTACTTTTTATCCTGGAAAATTAAAGAGTTCCCGCGGGAATCAAAAACTTTAACGAACGTTGATGAAGTCGCGGGCATCATTTAGTTAATAATAAATAGGTATGACTATGGAGTTTTTGTCAGTTTATTATTACGAAACTCCACCGTCCTTGACTGTTGACCACTATTTTATAAGGTTTTTACTTAATTCAGTTAGCCATTTTTTCATAGTTTTATTGAGTTTTCTTAGGTTAGACGATACTACATAAATGAGCACGAAACAGTTTTAAAGATCGGAAAGTAAGAAAGTAAATTGTAAAGTACGCAATTCATCAAAGTAGGATTCTTGACTTTGTTGGAAAACTAATAAACTAACTTAATTTCAAATAGTAGCAATCATAAAAAAAATATTTAATTTAAAACTAAATTTCTAGCCGTTGGAATGCATTGATATATTAAACCCAAAAACTTATTGAGAAAAGAAAGCATTCAAAGTCAGACTGAACTCTGAAAATCTTTATTTGGTTTCGACATAAAAAAACGATGCATGTAAGAGGGTTGGAAATACCACGTTTTAGGCAGGCGAAAGTTAACCCCTGTAATCTGGACTGTTAAGTAAATAATGTTATTGGTGCGACATACACGCTAATCTTTCACACGACACCTAAGTGGGTAGAGCTTTGATACGCGACGGTTAATTGACCCTCCAAATTTGATCAAGTCCCGGACGTCAGTTCCTTCGCCGTCCCAATTACTGCGATAATTAAATTCTGAATCACTAATTTGATTGTTGTCTAATGTTGCTGATTATTTGTGCTTTGAACACGTGTGCTTTACTGATGAGCGGGAACATCGATACAAACAAAATGGGCTGTACGGGACCGAAGGACGAGTAATAGGACACATGTAAGTGTTTGTTAACTTTTGCTCAAAGTTCACCGCAACGTACCTACCTCTAACTGTCTAAATCATCCTCCCGACCGAATTTCGGCCACGGTGGCCAATCTCCACGGAGGTCATAATATGGGGATCTTCAAAGGGGGATAAACAAGTATCTCAAAAGCCAGCAAAGTATTGGCAGTTCCTCTGGTGCAGCAAATGTTCATGGGCGGCGATAATCACTTAACATCAGGTGACCCGCCTGCTCGTTTGCTCACTATTATATAAAAAAAATAGTCAATGCGCCGGAGATATTATAGTTTACAAAAGTATTTAAGCACACACAGGTGCTCTCTCTATTCCATTACTCTCATAGCCCGTTAAAATAGTAAATCCAATAAAACTAGAGATAGAGATCGGGTTCAGAACAGAGGCAAGGGGCCTCGGAGACCACGTTAATCACCATAAAAACGCGTGGTTAATCATCGTAAACTTCCAAGCTCCGGGCAAGTACTGAGAATTTCTTGTCACAAAAATTATGACATATTAACCACCAGACCAAGGGGGCAGTGTAAGCGTCTAATATTCCACTGGCCCTTAATTCTGGAATTATTAAACTCAACATTCAAAATACTGTCTTTCCATTAAAGTAGATACTTCCTCTTGCCCCGGTCGCGCTAATTGCACATTTCTGTTACAAAATGAAAGAGGCTTCAGTGTGGCAATAAGCTATATTAATTAACGAGTATATATTTCGGGCCGGCGCTTTCACTTATTTATGAACCTTTCATAACCTACTTAATGATAATTATGACTTCATGGAAACTGTTTATGTACAGCGAAATATGATTTATAATTATTGCGCAATTTATTTTGCTTTAGTCAAAACCATACAATATTGTAATTAGTAACTAGTATTAACTATTAATGGCGCTGATACGTGGACACTAACAAAACGGCTGATTCACAAATTTAAAGTCGCTCAGAGAGATATGGAGATGGCTATAGTAGGAGTTTCTGTTAAATAGGATTCGAAATGAAGAGATCAGTTACAGGAGAACCCAGGGCTATGTCAGTGATGTAAGCTGAAGTGGCAGTGGGCAGGCCTTGCTTGTCGTAGGAGCGATGGCCGCTGGAGCCAGAAAGCTTTAGAGTGGAGACCGCAGAAGCGTAGCGTGGGGTGCCCTCCAGCACGATGGACCGACGACATAAGAACATACTTAGCCTACTTTTAATCAAGGAGTTCCCGCGGTTATGAAAAAACTTAAACCACACGGACGAAGTCGCGGTCACCATCTAGTTTACAGATAATTTTCCATCAGGAGAGAAAACATAACAAGAACAAAACTGTACCGTTTTTAAAAATGGATTTTTCCTTCGAAAACTAATAATTTATTGAGCGAATACTATTGAGCAAATAATCTACTGTGTAAGTTACAGAACCTGGAGCAAACAATGCGTAGTCGGCCGGCTGTGTCGGAGGCCGGAGTCCGCAACACTTCCTGACACAATACCCGCCGGACCCTCGCGCATCAAATCCCTTCATATTCAGATCACGTATCGAGGCATCGCATGTTTGTCTGGAAAACACAACATTCATATGTATATAATTTGTGTGCCTCTCCCATTCGGAACTACATATTCCAGCAATTTGTACCGTTACGCTTTGTTTGGTAGAATATATGAATTTTTGAAGTAAAAACTTCTTTAGCCGCGTAGAGCACTTTTTGGTAGGGGGTAAACTTGTGGATTCCCGTCACCGACACCCTCACCGACACCTCGCTCCAACATGCTCGCAAACAACGAAATGATCGCGTTGTTACGAAGACAAAAGGTCTTAAATACAAATATACCACATTCTAAATTAAACTTTAATGCCTTAACATTAAGTTTATGTTTTAATTATTTAAAAAAAATAGCTTTCACTTCTATCGGCATATGACTGCGAATTTTTTTAATGTACTTATTATTAGGTTTACATACCTGCCATCTTTCGGTCATTTATTTTTGTATGCTTCAGCACTATTTATTACTATTATATGCTTGTATGTTCGTTTTGAATAAAAAGTCACGTCAGCAAGCTAGTCGAGTGGGGCCACAAACGTGAAAATTGGACACTAGATGGTAGTACGAATTCGCTGAACTCATCGACTGAGTGCAGGATATGGGCGAATATGCACAGGAACATTTTATATATTCACTTAAAATATTTGAACAATCTGGCATGTTTAACAAAATAATCAGTGATTTCAAAACAACCGAACAAAAGTAAAAGAAAATAGTCGAGAATTTAAAATTTTATTAGCAAGTTAAAGTTTTCAATAATTCGTTTCACGAGTTCCCGTCTCGTTAAAGTTTCCCCCCCTCCCCCCTCCCTCGTCCACTCTCCCCCCACTCCGGGAGCTACTGGCTACTGCAGCTACCTGCTTCAAGTGCCAACGGAAAAATCTCAACACAAACAATAGAACACCGACTAGTTAGTCGACGATTTAATTCACTCGGAAAACTTGGCTTCATTAATTAAGATTTTTTCCCCGTTCCTTTTCATCAAAACGGAAACTTTCCCCAATTAAAAAGAAGGCATCGATCCAGCTTACAAACTGTATAAATTGGGAAAGTTAGCAGCAACGTTCAAAATAATCAAACTGTGAACAAGAAAAGACGAAAACGTGATAGCATGGAGATAAATTAAAAAGTTAATAAAAAAAGAATTGACTGACCGCCAGGTTGTATTTTTTACTAAACAAAATATAATTTTATCATCATGAAAGTAACACTAGAATAGTATTATAGAAAGTCATAATATTTGGGGAGACCAGTCACCGAAAAGCTTCGCGTCTATTTTTTTCTATTATTATTAAAATGTTGAAGGTACTAAAAATGATATAACGAAAACGGGGCTCTTCATAAGGTAATAAAAACTTTTGTTAATTAATTGTATTACATCAAAGCAAGGGCCCAATCAAAGAAAACTTTGGGATCCTTTCCGTAATTAAATTAGCAAGTGTAAGCGCGAAGGTGGATGGGAGCGTAAATCTGTTCAATTTATCTGAACACTGTAAATTGAATTGTAAAGCGCCAGAACTTGACGATTGAGGACTGAGGAACAAGTTAAGCTTGAAGGCTTCCTCGCTCAAGTGAATCTACTTGTTTCTTTTGTAGCACGCTTGCATAAAGATATTATTTATGATCTGATACGAGTTAATAATATATTCTATATTAGGTGGCGAATCTTGACCCTGAATGGTATTACAGAATATTATCTTCCAAGCTGAATGTCCTTTGGGTCCCCAATATAAATTGACAATTCTGTTCAGCTCAGGCGCTGAAACTTACTACTTCGAACGGTGCGTGTTACCAGCGATGACATACGGATCTGACATGTGGTCGCTATATATAATATATAGGATATATAGGATATAGGACTCGTAATATGGTCGGGCTTTCTTGATCACATCACTCGACGGAGTGAGAAGCTAGAGCGGCAATAATTTCTTGTTTCTTGCTGGTTCTTCTTGGTAGGAATGGCATTCCGAACCAGTGGTAGATTCACTTGACGATTCAAAAGTACTTGTAAAAGTTTATTTGAATAAAAAACATTTGAATCTTGAATTATAGTCCGAAGAACGGAATTATCAAAGATATTGTAGCACCTGTGGTTCCTCCGCTCATATCCAAATAGGCATGATGACTGATTTTGAAAAATGGTCAGATTATGTTCGGAAGTATTTCGAAAAAATATCTTATTTCAGCAGAAAAATAAGGTTTGGTAGATGAAATTTGCATTTGAAATTTAAATTTTAAAATTCACGCCAAAACGTTCGGCGGTGTCATGGCGTCGTTTGTGACGTCACTATTATTTTTACCAATGTACTCTGTGCAGTGTGCAGTAAACAATAGTGTGATTGTCAAAGTTCGAAAATAATTGTGACGTCATTGTCGCTTCATTGGTGTTTTAACCAATATGGCGGATTGCTGTATTTTATAGTTTTATTTTATCAAAATAAATAGCAATCTTACTCGAAATAGGAAAAAAAATACGTTTTTTATAATCCATGAATCCAATTTTATTAGATAAATTCTTGATTCTTTGCTACACTGTTACCCCATTTCTAACTCTTCGCCACTTCGTCCCCCTCAGCTTTGAAATCCTGTCACAACATTGAAGGTTATTACTCACTATCTAAGGTGAGTACTAAAATATACGTACCTAGCAGTTTCTTTCCGATTCAAAGAATATTTTAATAACGTTGAAGCCCTCGTCGTTATAATTACAATTATTATTACACTATCACATTTCCAATAAATTCATTTAAATGACTCCCGATAAATCCCGATATCGTTATGAGGCCACTTAAAAATTCAATTTCGACAGCAAATCAAAATACCAATTGGGAGATGGTAATTAAAATGAATAATGACGACCTTATAAATGTATATTTAATTTATTCGGTGTTATTATGAAAGTTCATTTTGATTCCTAAAAATTATACGAGTTAAATTTAAGATGTTACCTTTATATAGAATGCTTTAGCGTAGATGTTTGTAGAACAACGAAATAAATAAATGAATAAGTGAAAAAGGTCTACTTACTCTTGTTTTCAATTTATCAGAGTCTATAATAGGCAGACTTCATGTTCATACACCTTTGAGAACGTTATGTAGAACTCTCAGACATGCAGGTTTCCTCACGATGTTTTCTTAAAGCATGTATATATATAACTATGGGGGCCAGAACCCTTACCCTCCGAATATAAAGCTGAGGTCTCATCGACTACGCTAACACCGTTTCAAACACGTGACAAACGATTGTATCAGGAGAAACTCGATAAGCTGTTTATCTCAGTAACAAGAAGCTGAGTAGCGTACAGAGATTTATCTGGGCACGATTCTTACGCGTCCCCTGTTCACACAGGATCGGGATCCGGGACACAAGCTCGCGGGATGGCGACAATTCACACGCCCAATATTATATGTATCGGTGTCAATCTTCTGGCTGCATTTCTGGTTACTTTTACATTCCATTGAAACAAAACTACTGTCACATGAACTAGTTTATTAATAAAAACATGGTCATACAATGAGGCACCATCTCTAAACTAAACTAAGATTACAGCTCTATTCATTTTGTTATCCCTTTTAGAATACTCCCAGTGGAAAGCGGCAGCACTAGCTTTAGAGCTGTCATTTTATTTATAGTTTAGAGATTGTATTGAACAGAATCGACCAGAATATAGTACTTAGTTTTTTATTCCGTCAAGTTCACTACTTCAGTACTTCAAAATATAAGCTTATGTTATTATATGTATATTATAAAACCAGCTTTTTGCACAGTGTTAACCCTTGCAGCAAGTCTCCTACAGCGGCAAAGGCTTCTGCAAGTTTAATTGCTAGCGGATATTCAAACAGTCCACAAGTCTACAAAATACGATAATATTCCTCCCTGTCGCTGATATTTTACGCACGAGATCTCAAATTGAAAAGCGCGTAGCGCCTTTGAAGGGAGTTCTGAAATTCAAGGGACAATTAAGGCGCCATAATGAGTCACGACGAGAATATTCCTCCGCCTTAGTTAGGCCTTCACAAGTTTACACCAAATATATACCCGCCTGAGATGAGTGTGGGCTCTTCTCAGACCACTGCGCGATTGAAACCATCGATCGCAGCTTTAGTTTTAACACACAGTAATTAATTATCACTATATTGCCGATATGCATATACGAGTAAGGTATTATCAATCCATCCATAAAGCCTTGCATCCAGTGACCCACAAGTCAGTGTAATACTTGTAACGTAATGTATGTGTCGTATTGTTTACATAATGTAACCTTTTTCTTTTTTAAGAAAAGAGCAACTGCTGAGTTTCTTACCGGCTGCTCTCAGTAGCGGACAGCTTTCCGAAACGGTGGTAGAGTCTTAACGTATCATAAGTGACACAAGTTGTCCTACATGAAATAAATAAATCGTTTATTCATTTATTTAATCAATTTTTGGGAACAAAGCTGCATAGAAACTAATTCTGGAGTTTATAAATTACCGTACCTATTTCTTCCTAGTAAAACCTTTTTCATCTTAGACTGCATCATTCCTAATAACCAAGTGAAATAGAAGAAAATTAATGATAGTCAAACAAAAATAATAAAACTAAACTTCCGTACAAAATGTAATAAAAAGATCGCCTCACGTATATATGGAGTAATTCAGCCTGAAACATGCTCGATAACTCAAGGACTCTTTTACACCGGCTCTTTGTAACCCTAACGAATTTAACCAGCTTAACGAAGTGTGAATTGGTTAGGTTAATACGTTTGCCCTTTCAATATTTCTTTCTGAATCAATCTGTATTGATTATGTAGGATCGTCATGAGTAGGAGTAGATATTATAGTTTTAAAATGTCATATTAGAATGAGTCTAAAGTGACAGTTTTTTTCTGAGTGCCTTTCTAACAGCTAAGGTTAGTCTACTACTGGTATCAAGTCTTCGGATGCTGTCATAATAGGAAGGCCAAGTCTCTATCTACTAAAGAGATCTTAAATGATTAAAAACCATTTTTAAAACAAGCTTTTATCGTTCGCCATATCGTGGGACATCTTTGTCGATCAATCAATCAATCAAATCATTTATTCAATATAGGTACACTGTAGGTACACTTATTGACGTTAGAAATTACTTACTTATAAAACGTGATGGTGATGGCTTAAAACTAAAGCCACGAGGGTTCCAAACACGCCATCGCCGCGCCGCTTTCTCATTCTTGCTGAGACTTGTCCTACGTCAACGACTAACCGACTAACGCGACAGTTTGTGTTGTCTATGAAGTCGTGTCGAGTTGCCTTGTCGCTCAGGACAACGTCTCAGAGGACCGGCTAGATACGTGACACACAAACTAACACGTCCCCTTCATCCGGAGCAACGATCCAAAACATATTAGTGGAACGGCTCACGCATGACATTAGGCGCGCCGCACACCGCCCCCGCCCCCGGACCGGATCTCGATTTGCCGTCAATTTGCGCTGTTTGTTTTCGCCTCAACTCAACGTTGACACACAAGCTTTTATCCCGATCAGCGGGCCTTTGATCTGTTTGCGTGCGCCGCCGGAACGCCGCCCTTCAAGTCTCATACAAGTTAATACAATATATTGTGGTAATTTCAGACCCTTTTAGGATGGGTGAAATGTTACAAATACAAATATCTAATTTTTATATTATTATATTCTAGTAGGTATTCTATGCTTTACATGCTCTTTTGATACCTTATAACTCTACTATTTACAGCTTAGTCTCTGAAGGTGCGGACGGGAAAATCAGCAAGCAACAAAAATCTACAACAATTAAGTAACAAAATTTTGGTGTTTTGTAGAAACCTGAATAAGACATGCATGATACTTAATATGTATGTCCCACATAAAAACTTAAAAGTAATCTTCTATATATATAAAAATGAAACCCGTTTTCCTTGGTCACGGCATCACGCGTGAATGGCTGGACCGATTTCACTAATTCTTTTTTTGTTGTATTTGTTATTATTAGGAGAAGGTTCTTACGGAAAAAAATATTAAGAAAATCTCTCAGAAATATAATATTGAAAAATATACATTTAATTTTGCATACTAAGGCGGTACGAAGTTCGCCGGGTCAGCTAGTAGCAGATAAGTTGTGTTTAAAGTTTAACCAACGAACTCTACATGACGAATGATTTACCTACTTGGTTTATCAACAAAAAAAACTTGCTAAAAGTGCCTGCCAAAACACCTATTTTGACTATCAAAATTACACAGAATCAAATCAGAAATAACATCACGCAATAATAATATCTTACAACAATCTCATCAAACTTTACGAGTTGACGTAACATTGGAGATATTCCGGGCCGAGTTGCAATAAGAGCGTGCTCCGAAGCTCGCTCGAGTGTCGTAACGAATTGACAATTCCTCCGCAGCTCAGGGTAAGCACTTTACTGCCCATTTATCAGTCCCAATCACAGGCCCGTCTGTCGCAGGCGCCTCGCTGATACCAGAGTTTATCACGCCGCTACGTGACGCGAATAAGACATCCTTACTGTAGACACGACCACCCCCACACTCTATACAGCCATAACTATTTTAGCTCCTTTTTGTTCCTGGCTTTTATTAAATTTTTCCGTCTCATTTCGCTGTGCCAGTGAAATTTTTTGTGAAAAAATACGGGTCATTCACTACAGGAATGGAAAAAATGAAGGACGGAAACGAAACTGCGACGAGACTATTTACTTGTATAACCGGTATATGCTTGTTGAGTTTTACGAAATACGAGTATAATATTTTCGGCTGTGAAGCGAACACCAAAAATCATGTTGCATTTTAGTACTTAGCCTAAAACAGCGAATGTGAAGTTAAATGTAAAGATAGATCTGAAAATATCCAATTGCTAAAATCTATTAAAATTGCCCCATTTCTTGTTTAAAGAGTTGTTTTCGGTGTAGTAATAATTATACAGTCACTTTTTCAAACTTTTAGCAGGTAGAGTTATGCTCTGGTTAACAAGAGCAGACAAACTCCGTGGCGCAGTGTGTAGCTCTGTTGCCTTAACGTGCGGAGGTCCCGGGTTCGATCCCCGGCAGGGTCAATTTGGGAATTTATAATTTCGGAATTTTCCCTGGTCTGGTCTGGTGGGAGGCTTCGGCCGTGGCTAGCTACCACCCTACCGGCAAAGACGTGCCGCCAAGCGAGTTAGCGTTCCGGTACGATGCCGTGTAGAAACCGAAGGGGTATGGGTTTAATATAACTGCCATGCCCCTAACAGGTTACCCCGCTACCATCTTATTCTGCATCATCACTTACCATCAGGTGAGATCGCAGTCAAGGGCTAGCTTGTAGTGGAAAAAAAAAAACTTTTAAGCTTATGAAATTTAGCACCTAATAACTTCTGACGTTCTTGCAGACCAAAATATTATATTAGCTACATAAAACAAGTCCATTTTATTTCTCAAAGTTGAATACTTCTAAGACAGAAAATAAAGTCGGGCTTTTACGAAATAATTCCGAATTAAATTTATTGCAGTGAAACTTCTTTAGAATCGTTGTGATTTGAAAATTCGATGAAACGGATGTTGTCGCCACGGTAGGTACAAGTGGCGCCACCGGACGAACGTGTATACAAAGCGTTCCATTTTTGTAATTTTCTGTTTGATTGTTTCATTAGTGTAGCAGTAGAAAGTTAATTGTTTTTTATGTTTTTATTTCAATCCGCCTCTGGGCGATACAACGAAAAACGAAACAAAAAAGCGACACCATAAAGAGACAAACATACTCATAATAGGATTTAGCCTGCGAGAGAATGAGATAGAATACAAGTCATATTTATCTCATGATCTCGTATGCTACTTTTATGAAGCTTCGCTTCTGCCGTGTGTGTGTGTGTGAATTGAATACACACACACACTTTTTTTTAAATTTTCAGTTCGGGACGATCTCGCGGGCGAAGTACTGAACGCGGTATTTTTGTAACTGGTAGTCCCCGGTTCAAATTTAAGGTAGAGCTAATTTGTCATCGTCGACTGATACCTATGGCCACAGCTGGACCTAGGTTTTCTGTAGGCATTTTCACACACTGCTGCACCGCCTGGATTCTGGAATCTGGAGCTAACTTGAGAACATATAATTTCTTAATTATCATGGTTATTTAGCATACATTACAATGCCACTTACTTAAACTATAAACTTAAATTGAAATAGGCTGTAAGTTCAATTAGACTGTGATACCTCTTATAAGTGAGTCCACTTCCGTCTTAAGAGCGCACCGGATAAAAAATGTTTCAGCTATAGTATGATATTTGGCATTGTTTCTTTTCAAAGTGTCCGGGTTTTATCCCGTGGCCGGGACTTTCCGGGAGCGACCGGGACGATCCGGGAGTTACCCGGACGTGAACTGAATGTGACCTGCGGGTGGTTTGAGTGTACCCTTTTCGCGTAAACCGGTAGTGAAATGGTGTGAAAATATCGTGTTCTCGGAAAAAAGACTCCTTTAATAAATAATATCTTTGTGGAAGGCAACTATTTATTGTATTTATTTATTGTTCGGTGTTTATTCATTGTATGGAATTGCGAGCTAACCTAACTCTTGGAAAATATTTAACGCTCCAATTGGTTTCAATATCTTTCACGTAAATTGACGATCTCCCGGCTGGTGCTGCGGTATAAGCGCTTTAGTTGTCTTCTAAGTTGGAGGCCCTGGGTTTTAACCCGGCAGAGTCCATTTGGGATTTTTTTGAATTTTCCCAATTATTTTCTCCGGTCATAGCTTGGCTGGAGGCTTCGGCCGGGGCTAGTTGCTACTCGACCGGCAAAGACATACCGCCAAGCTGATACCGATAATAGTATGATAGACTGCTACAATCATAACAATTCGCCTATGCCGTAATACGGCTATGCCATAGTGGGGTAATAAGTGTGTTGGAAAAAAGAACCTACAAGCCCTTTTGAATTTCAGATTGGCGATTTGGTGGCCAGCTATTACATAACAGTAAACTCTTCTGCTACATTGCACAATTATTATCTGCAATTGTAAAGCTAAAACAAGTTTAAAATTGCAAAAACGCTCACAAAACTGCGCCGCTAAAACGCAAGAGCCGGATGTATCGGGCTAGTCTAGCCGCTAGCTGGCTAACTAGCCGAGCCGAGTTGCCTAATTACAAGCTACGACGTGGATTACTGCGTTGGGCCCCGGCGATTGTTTCATTTGCACTCCTGTCGGCCAGTGCCCGGCTCTAGTGCTAATCTGTCATAATTTATTGCCTTTAGCCTGTAATTTGCTGTAGCCAGCACTAGTGCTGGATTTTCGTTGACAATTAACGTTAGCTCTACATATTTGCGTCTGTCGGCAGATATTTGATTCCTTAAGTCCTGCCCCGAGATCCAACCTACCTCTGTACCAAATTTCATCAAAATCAGTTGAAAAGATGGTCCGGGAAAGCGACAGACTTTCGCTTTTGGATAATTATCTATTGGTTGGTTCGATATTGAACCTTGAGTGTAACTAGTTTCGATCTTGTCATATCTCGTGAACGAAAAATCCACGTAATTTACATTTAAATAAAGCGCGCTCATTAGCGCGACAAGACAAAACATCATTCTCCTCCGACATGGATGCTATATCACGCATTTAAACCATAAAAGCATAAAAACATCACGGTATAAGAGAAACTATAGAAAACGTCTGCACACGATGAATGTTCAATTCACAAAATACACAAACGCAAAATTGTACTTCAATAATTAAATGTCAACATTGGTGTTGGAAACTGCCTTTTAACAATGTATTTTTACAAAATCATTTGCGTCTTGGTACTATAACGATATTATCAAATTTTATCTTTAATTTCATCACAAACTCCAAGTAGGCATCTTCTCCAGTAGGTATTCGTAATTCAAATTGGATATCATAAAATATTACGTAATCTTGATTTTTTGTTTCAGAGAATTCATACCCAATTCAGTTTTCAGGATATTGAATATGATTTTTTCAGTAGAGAGTTATGGGAAATTGAGTCTTGAGTACAACTTCTCCATGACTAATGGATGAAAATATGATGAACAGATGAATGAAGTGATTTTGATATACCATATGTAATTGGCTATTTGACAGTTGTAACGATAAAATATAAAATATGTTATATATGGAAGCTCAAAGGTTAACAATTATTATACCATATCTTTTTTTTATTAAATTAAATTGTTAATATTTTATTTTTGCAAAATAAATTTGGGTTTTTTAATCTGTGGATTGCAAGACCCGAAACGCGAACGCCATTGCTTTAGCATCGTGTGACGTCACATCTCAAAAACAATCGCACGGAACTCTTATACTCCTAGCGAAACAAACGTCGGGTGTTACTTAGTAGTATTCGTTTTGTTGAGAAAATTAATATAAAATATTTCGATTTGAGCTTACGAAAGGTTTTACGAAATGGAGTCAGACCTGCCTAAAGTCGATTCATTTATGATCGCAAATTTCTTTGCATGTAATCCCGACTTGCTCTGCCGAGTTTCGGAATGCAAAAACTTCTGTGTAAGTACCGAAATAAACAAAGTAATATTACTTAGGTCTCGTGTTTCAGACCTAAGAAAGTACTGCTGTAAAGTGACAGAAAAATAATTTATTTTAATTTTATGTTATGTTTTATGAAGAAAATGTTAGGTTAGGTTAGGTTAGAGAAGAAATCAGATCTAGCAAAAATGAATTTATCATTTTTGCTAAATCTGATTTCTTCTTGATAATAACATAAAAGTGGTCTTCACAAGGTAATAATATCGCACATATATTATATCCGATTTAAATTCCGGGTCTCGGCAGATTAACTGTAACCACTGCTTTCGACGTTTATGACTTAATATTGTAGGAATGTGTTTATACATTTTGTCAGGATATTAATTAATTATTATTTATAGTATTTCTACACACGTCTTATAGCTTGTAATTTTCACAATTGCATTAAAAACTTTCCACTCAAATTACTTATGACTTAGCGAGCGTCGTAGTTAGCTTTATTTTATTTTGTGCTATGACGTCACAGCTAGCAAATGTCACGTGACCGGCTGTTTTCGCGCGAATTTAACGTTAATGTATTAAAAATGTATTTTTTCCTAATAACTAACGCTTTTTTTGAAAAAAAAGTAATTGTAAGAGGTATAAAATGAACCCACGTACATTTCTAAGTATTTTTCCGAAAACTGTCAAATAGCCAATTGGCATATTGACGTACCCCAGTGCTTCAAGTTTGAGCTACTTTGAGTATCACAGGAAGACATTTTCAAACTGATCCAACTATGTAGATGATATATAAAGCCAGGGCAACTTTTTATTTAATGGGATACCTATAGATTATATAATCACCCTACTGTCAGATTAATAAATACTTTACATTAATACCTACGTCAGCTTGAGTTTATTTCATTGGAACAAAATATTAAAAATAATACACTGCACTGAAAAGACTCACTTCGGTCACTGATCAACAAACTGCCCTAACAGTGTACCATGCTTACGTAGCATCAGTCCTTAGATATGGCTTAATTCTATGGGGAAATACTTCTGAATTTAACAGGGCCTTTATTGCCCAAAAAAGATGTATTAGAGCAATTTGCGGAGTCTCGCCCATAACATCTTGCAAACCTCTCTTTATAAAATCTTTTAACACTGCCTAGTTTATACATCTATGAAATATCTGTGTTCGTGAGAGACAATCATAGTATTTTTATGAAAGCTAGTGATATCTACCCAGTACCCACGGTGCACTAGAAACACGGACAGGCTTGTGTTGCAGTGTCGACCGAGGACGGAATTTTACTTAAAAAATTGCTCAGCCTTACGTAAAAATTTATAATAAGCTGCCAAAAGATATTAAGGCATTACCAATTAAATTATTTAAAAATAAGTTGTATAAAGGCTAGTAGCCCAAAACTTCTATTCTTTAAAAGAATGCTTGAATTTTAAAACTTATCACCCGATTTAAACTCTCATGTGTCTATTTATTTTATGTTTAATTTAATTTAATTTTACAAAAATTTTAAAGCTTGCAACTTGTTTAGTCCGTTTTATGAAACCTATGTTAGTTTTAAGTATTTTGCACGCCATTGTATGGCTGATTGTAACATGCTCACCTTATTACATAATAACACCGTACTATGTGCCTACTTACTTACAATCATGCAAATAAATAAATATTCTATTCTATAAATATTCTATTCTAATATTTTATTGAAGAGAAGACTCAGTTGGATCTTTCTGGAAGTATTAGGTCCCATTCATCGTGCGCCACAATCCGCACATTGCTAAATGTAGCGAAAGTTATCTCGAATGAAATAAAATACACCGCGACCCCCCCCCCCCACTCCGTCCCCTGCATTGCGAGGTTTACTATAATCCGGGAATTTTGACATTAAACACAGTCTACATTACATTCTGTACGTTTCTGTTTCGCTCATACCGACCTAATAATATAAATATTCCGTTAGCAAGCGATACCAGAAAAATATATAATTTGACCCGCGACTTCATACGCGTAGATTGAGGAGTTTATCAGCTATTTCCTAGTTTTAGTTTTTAAGCAGGCAGTAAAATAAATTATTATTAAACATTTTTTTTTTCATTTTTATCCACTACAAGTTAGCACTTGACTGCGATCTTATACCTGATGGTATAAGTGATGATGCAGTCTAAGATGGTAGCGGGCTAACCCGTTAGAGGGTTTAAGTTTTAAAAAATCGGATTTAAGCTGGATTACGGCAGCATAAAACACCAGCTTTACCGTGAATAAACCTTCACCCCCCAGCTCCTGCCCTGCCAGAGTTGCAGGGGGTTTATTGCACTTTACTTTCATAACCCATTCCTCCCCCAGCCACAAGAACAACAAGAAATTCCCTACGAGAAACAAATTTAATTTATTCAAAGATTGTTTGAATTATTTGAAGTTTGTTTTATTCTTTCACTTTATTTTTTCTTGTTTGTTGTACTTTTTTATTGAATAATAAGTAATTGCAATTTCTTATTGAGTCCAACTTCATAACCGAATAAAATTAATAATGTACATACACATTAGTTCAATTCCAATGAATTATTTGATTTCTCTTTTAGTCTTAAAAAAGTTACCGAAAGACTAAAAACTTCGTAGATAAAGTTAAAAATTAAGATGATCAACTGATCAACTCAGAGTGAATTTCGCGGTAATAGCTTCAAATCGCTCGGATAAACGATAAAAACCATCGTCGTGAACGCTCTTACTTTCCAACTTTTGATGGCGATTCATTCGCTACATGGGAAGAAGAAAACGTCACAACTTTGGAAAATTACACTGTGTATATATTTCTGTTGTAAAACTATAAAAAGTGGAAGTTGTTGGGTTCGATTCAGTCTTTGATTTAGCGTTCCGGTGCAAAACTTATAATGTAATGGGAGTCATAAAACTACCATAGTTACTCCTTTCAGGTTAGCCCACATCTATCATAGGCCGTATGATGTATACTAACAAATCGTAAGATGAGAGATTGCAGTCAAGGAGCTAATTTTCAAAATGTCCCTGAAAGGTATCGAAATCGGATCCCACAGTGGTTGCCACTGCACCTTATTCAAACAAGGAAAACTAGATATTTTGAGATATCGGTACGGTATAATGAATTATTATGTATTCACTGGGTGTGACTCGATAGAAACTCACCAAATGAGGGTGGGTGAATGGTGTACCCCTTTCCATTAAAATGATATTCAACTTCTTTATCAAATCGGCCTCGTAGCAACAAAACGGCATTGCCATCTATAAATAAATCCGATCGCAGGAGACAAAGTCACTAGTAATTGTCGTGACGTGCCCGCTGGATCACGGCATGACGTTTTGACGACCTCCGTGGCGCAGTGTGTAGCGCTGTTGCCTTAACGTGCGGAGGTCCTGGGTTCGATCCCCGGTAGGGTCAATTTGGGAATTTATAATTTCTGAATTTTCCCTGGTCTGGCCTGGTGGGAGGCTTCGGCCGTGGCTAGTTACCACCCTACCGGCAAAGACGTGCCGCCAAGCGATTTAGCGTTCCGGTACGATGCCGTGTAGAAACCGAAGGGGTATGGGCTTAATATAACTGCCATGCCCCTAACAGGTTAGCCCGCTACCATCTTAGACTGCATCATCACTTACCATCAGGTGAGATCGCAGTCAAGGGCTAGCTTGTAGTGGATAAAAAAAAAAAAAAAAAAAAAAAAAAAAAAAAAAAAAAAAAAAAAAAAAAAAAAAAAAAAAAAAAATGACGTGTTCATTGAGAGGTAAGATGAAAGGCTGCCGAGGTGGTGTCTTACCATTGTACCTATTCTGTGGTGATGCGTGCGATCCGAACCCTAATTATTATTGGCTGATCGAATGGTAAAATGGTCGAGCGATTAGCATTCTCGTACAAACCCCCGCCAGGCTAATCCGCTACCATCTGAGACTGCATCATCATTCTAACTGTAAGTTAGTTAGTTACTCAACACTATTTAATTTACCACATTATTTTGACCTGATAATTGAACCAAAAACCTGGTGGTCATTCGCAGTCGAATGATATGCCAACCGCTAAACCAACAAGACAGTCTTAATTGTATAAACGACATGTTAACTCACAAATTAAAATGCTGCAACATTCGGAGCACGTCGACAACTTTATCTTTATAATTAAGTAGAAGAGCCTTTTTTAATTATAATTAGTAATTGTAAAAGTCTATTTACACCGGCCGTGACGTGCCGGAGGTGGGGCTTGGCCGTGAGCTTTAAGCATATTTTCTACCGAATTCAACAAAAAAAGGAGGAGGTTCTTTGTATTTTTTTAAACAAGTTTGTGAACGGATCATTGTGAAGCTAATTTGCAGACACAGCTTTTCGAATCGCATGCGTGTAAAGCAATGCAACATTAGTTTATGTGCCACAAGAAACATGTTTCTCAGTACCAGAAATTAAAAAAACTATGCGGACATTAACGTTAAATAGGAGACGCGCACGTTTCCCTCCAATGAGCGAATGTTACACGGGGACTTTTTATCCTGTCCGGTCCGTATGTTTTCGCTCTTAGAGATTTATATCCCTGAATCCGCATTATCCCCGTTGCGTTCGGGCGGTGCTGAGCGATGCTCGGAACTCGGCAGGCCGGTCGCGTCCCACAAACGTCACGGTGTAACGTTGAACCTTCCTAAAAGCTAATTCTTATTTTTGCAATCCAGCTAATTCGTTCACATTAGCAGTGAAGTGGTTTCGGTTAAAGAGCACTTACCTTGTAACTTGTAGCGTGCAAGTTTTATAGGTTCGCCGAGTTAGCATTAATTGACTTGAGTTGGATTCGTTTTAGCACTTAAAGAACACTTTACAGACAAATCCCTGTCTAGACGTTAATTGAACTTTAAAGTACTTATCTGAGTCAAAAATGAGTAAAATTTAAAGGTGAAAGTTATAAGATCAATTAATTCACACTAGCGCCCGCACGCGGCTTCGCTCTCGCGGGAACTTCGAACAAGCCGACCTTACAACTTTTTTACATTATAAAGCGAACATAAATCATTATGTACAAAATTTCAGTTTTGCACATACAATAAACAGGAGTCAGATTTTTATTGCATGTGACTATGAGAGTACAATGCTCAAATATTCAAGTTATATCCATGAGTAATTTTCAAAGCATTTTTTGTCATAGGATCAAAATAACTTGGGTGCAGTAAAAAATAATATAATTATCTTGCGTAGCTTTAGTTTTAAGATACCGTTACTGATTATTATCGCCATTATATTTAATAAATAACTAGACGTCAATAAGCGTAGTATACCTACCTATATTGAATAAACATTATTTGATTTGATTTACATGACAGGTACAGGACCCATATAAAAATTGCGAAAGTGTCTTTGTACGTTGGTTTGTCCTTCAATCACGCCGCGGCGGAGGGACAAATTGACGTGATGTTTGCCTTGGTGTAAGGCCTGGTCAGTGGTATAAGCTACAGTTTTTCCCGGAAAATAAAGAGCCCGCGAGATTTCAAAAAAAAAACCTCGCGGATGAAGTAGCTAGCATAGATTTCTAACATTTTAATTTAATTACTTATATTGTAAAGTCATTCGAAATAATTTTAAATTTAGTGTAATATATAATTTTTGCACACTGTCTCTGACAGTAGATTATGTACGGAAAGTTTCTACTTATACCTACAGCTGTTATACCCACAATTTTACAAAATAAAATATGATTTATGATTTATTCACTAATAGTAACCGATGAGATCCAAATGAGCAGAAGTACTTACAATTTACATGAGGACTGTAACATACTCCGAATTATACGAAAAATCTAACTAAAATGTTTTTATTCAAATAAACTTTTACAAGTGCTTTTGAATCTTCGAGTGAATTTACCACTGGTTCGGAATGACATACCTACTCAGAAAAACCAGCAAGAAACGTCACCGCATTCAGTATTCAGCGGTTTAGTCGTGAGAACAGACAAACACACCTTCCTAGCGTTTGATTTGAGTTCCACATAGTTGGCTAATGCAGTGAAATGAAAAGACAAACAGAATATATTATTTCAGCTTGGAATAGACGCACAGTAGAGCTTTATTTCAAATGAAACTCGAGAATAATTACGCTAATTTCTCCAACCAGCCTGCAATTGTTTTTGACATTCGATTTACAACAGCCTCATAATATTAATCAGAATCATTTTAAATCTAGACATCGCGGATTGTGATTACAAAATACTTACCTATACTATAGCACGGCAAATTTTACCCGTCTATTTCCGATAACCTGTAGGACAGATGTTTTTTTAGTCAACTACAAATTAGCCCTTGACTTCGATCTTACCTGATGGTAAGTGATGATGCAGTCTTAGATGGTAGGGGCTAACCTGTTAGGGGTGCGATAGTTATATTGAACCCTAATCGGTTTCTACACGACACAGTGCCGGAACGCCAAATTGCTTGGCGGTAAGTACGTCACTGCCGGTGTTTTATACGACCTGAACCACAGATAACGGATTGTTTCTGTTATCTGTGACCTCAACTTTATCAAGCATGTCGTCAAAGTTTTATATAAATGAAGATTCATTTATTGAGGTGACTTTAAAGTTTCAACACCGCAGCAAACTTAAATATACAAGTTTGTAGAGTTGTGAGGGGGTGCCGGGCGGGCAATTCTGCCGCAGCTCGGGTAATTGGAATTAATGTCTTTGATGCAACTCCGTCTTACTGTGTTGCTTCGACCTTAATGATATTTAGCTCTTAGCACTGATTGAAAGCACTACGGGTCACAGTTGAACAGCCATGGGATTTTTTAGGACAGGTGGAAAAATAGAAGATTGTTTTGCTCAATAACTCGGTTACTCGACGACCTCCCTGGCGCAGTGATGAACGCTGTCGACTTAAGTAAGTGGGAGGTCCCGGGTACGATGCCCGGCAGGGTCAGTTTGGGAACTTACAATTTTGAATTTTCTCTGGTCTTTACTAGTTGAACGGTTCGGTCGTGGCGGTGGTGAATTTGTTATTATTAGATAATTTTTGCATGCCAATACATGGCAGATTGTAGTTCATAGCATAGCAATGTAACACCAATGTACCTACGCAATCTGGGCAAATAAATGATTTGATTTGATTTGATTAAGTTGATATTTGACTCATTCGATGTATTTCACTCGGTTTGTTCTTTGGCGGGGATACGCCATATTGGATTAATTTGCATAAGAGTATTTTGACTTTGTTGGGTTAGTCTGTTGCCGACAGACAGCGATTATTGAATACTTTTGTGTTTAGATCGCAATTTGTTTTAGAGCTTAGCAGTAGCAACTGCAGCCTGATCAAATGATTAATTTATTGTTGTTGTGATGCTTTGGCCAAGTTTTTATAATTAACTGTTTACATTAAATCTCTCGTGAAACCGCTACACGTTTAACCATTTATTCGTGCACGTTTTGAAGAGAGTACAAACATATTTTTAAAGTAATTTTAATTATTCACCCACTTCTGGAATTATGCTTACAATAGTTACCTCCCTACCGGCCAGCGATTAATGTGACTGTCATACCCCTGTCAGCTAGCCCGCTCTATCTTAAAGATTCCATCATAACTTATATCGTCAGGCGAGATGGCAGTAAAAGTTATTTTCAACCTTTCAAATGCGTTCAAATTCTCTGGAGGGAAGGTTCCTGCTCAGCATCATGGATCTGGAAGCTGCAGCGCTGGTTGGCCTCACACGCAGGTCGGGTCACGGGCTAAGTTACACGAGGTCTTAGGTTTTATTTTATTATATTTATTGAAGAAGAAAAAATAGAAATATTGAAATGAAGAAAAGTTTAAATGCGTCTTTAAAAAAATATATCAAAACTCGCTGGTGCTCGTCCGCGTGGATTGAGGGTTTTTGGTTCTTGCGGAACTTTAAATTTTCCGAGATAAAAAGTAGCCTATGTGCTATTGTAGACTATAATCTATTTCTGCGCCACATCCAGTTCCGTTTAGCCGTTCTGGCGATTAAGTACAAACATCCATCTATCTATATCCAGCCGTCCATCCAAACTTTCGCATTTATAATATCAAGTATAGATTTCTTGTGTCACCAAAACACAAGCTATCTTTATGAAGTGGAGGATATCAAATTATTATTGGTAGAGTATCACCATGAGCAGGCGACGACGGGCAGAGCTGTCGTAACGTTGTTAATTGTTATTAATGAGTTTGTCGCGAGTCCCCGCAGCGGGCGAATTCGCCCTTGTCGGCAATTACTTGTGTCGCCTTCCGATAATGGCGTGCCTTGTTTATAGATATCCTTTTGGACCCTACATCCATACTAAAATATAGCTTATTTTACCTACATATTGTCGATTTGTTAATTAACTTAAGCAAGCCTTTGACAACCTCCCTGGCGGTGCGTTGGGCGCTGTTGTCTTGTGTTGTTGTTCTTGTTGTGTTTGTTGTGTTGGCATCCTGAGGGCATTTGCTGACAGGTTTGATTGTCAGTACCTGAACCATTGTCATATGGTTCACGTGCTGACAAATCAAGGCTGTCTTAGATAAGGTTTTAGGATTAGGTAGTTTTTAGATTTACTAACATTAGGTTATGGTGTGTGTTTCTTACTAACAAAATTTTATGATCTTTATATGGTCGAATTAAATGATTTTTATTTATTTATTTATTTAACGGGCGGAGGTCTCGGGTTCAATCCCTGGCAGGGTCAATTTGGAAATTTATAATTTCTGAATTTTCCCTGGTCTGGCTTGGTGGGAGGCTTCAACCGTGGCTAGCTATCCTTATCACCCTACCGGCAAAGACGTACAAGCGATTTAGCGTTCCGGTAAAATGCCGTGTAGAAACCGATTAAGGGTATGGATTGAATATGACTGCCATGCCCCTAACAGGTTAGCCCGCTACCATCTTAGACTGCATCATCCCTCACCATCAGGTGAGATAGCAGTCAAGGGCTAACTTGTAGTGGATAAAAAGAAAAAGCCACTCAACCCATTTCAGCAGGTTTTTATATGGTAAAATTCACAGAACTTTTACTTTTACAGTAACGGCTGAGCACGAGTCTCCTCTCGGAATGAGAAGGGTTTGGCCATAATCCACCACGCTGACCAAGTGTGGATTGGCAAACGTCTCACAAATCGAGAACGTTTCGCAGAACTCTCGGGCGTGTAGGATTCCTCACGATGATTCCTTTCAACGTTTGAAGCAATTGATATTGAATGTCTCAAAACGCACATAACTTGGAAAAGCTGGAGGTGCGACCTCCTACACAGGTTCTACGTGATTTTTCAAAACTATCCGATCGGAAGAAGTTCACTACACTTGAGACATTGGGACTAAGTCGCGGGTAGCGTCTAGGAGGAAACCAAACCAGGAATAACAAAGTGTAGGTCATACCACACTCTTTGAACATTGGGAGCAAAACAAAATGTCTATATAATCTTGTAGAAGTATAAATTTATTATGAACATATCGAATCAGTGTAACAGAGCAAGTGGTAAGTATTGAGTGGCAGCTGATACTCGCAGCAGCTTATGTAGTAATGCGTAGTGTTAGCAGTAATGGAACACTTGTGCACGAATTGTGTTCAAGTGTGAGATTAGCGATAGACCGTTAATTAGCGATTGATCCGATGGAGCTGGGAGCATACTACCATCGCTTTATTGCATTAATATTGTTGACGTTCGTGTTTTAGAATTATAATCCTTAATTGAGAGACGTCAAGGTACGTGACATAGATCTGTCACTTTGAAATAATACCGCTTTATGCGATGGTAGTAACCCCGCAGGGTTGTGCTCGCGGGGTGGGTAATTGTAGTAATTAATAACAATAAGTTGGTAGTAGACACTCAGGTAGGTCTCTACTACGAATACTTTGACTTTAAAGTTGTTGGTTTTTTAACAGGGCTAAACACTCTTCACTTGTCGATCTCTGGTACTTTATCGTAGTGCTGGAACGTTGAGGTCTTGAGGTACACAACCCACATTTACAACAGACATTTTAGTGTTTTACTATGAATATTGTAAGCATAATTCCAGAAGTGGGTGAATAATTAAAATTACTTTAAAAATATGTTTGTACTCTCTTTAAAACGTGCACGAATAAATGGTTAAACGTGTAGCGGTTTCACGAGAGATTTAATGTAAACAGTTAATTATAAAAAATTGGCCAAAGCATCACAACAACAATAAATTAATCATTTGATCAGGCTGCAGTTGCTACTGCTAAGTTCTAAAACAAATTGCGATCTAAACACAAAAGTATTCAATTATCGCCGAGTCTGTCGGCAACAGACTAACCCAACGAAGTCAAAATACTCTCATTTATGCAAATTATACCAATATGGCGTATCCCCGCCAACAAACTGACCGAGTGAATTACATCGAATGAGTCAAATATCGGTTTAATTATAAACCTTCATCAATAAATAAATTAACAATCATTAATCTTTTCTAAAAATTCTACTTTAATTTAAAAGCAAAGCTGACAATATTGAAATTAATTTTGTAATTTTTACCAAATTACAATACCGGAGACGGTATCCATACTAATATTATAAATGCGAAAGTGTTTCTGTCTGTCTGTCTGCTACGCTTTCCCGGCCCATCTTTTCAACCGATTTTGCTGAAATTTGGTACAGGGGTAGATGGTATCCCGGGGAAGGACATGGGCTTTTATCCCGGAAAATTAAAGAGTTCCCGCGGAAATCAAAAAATCTTAATCCACGCGGACGAAGTCGCGGGCATCATCTAGTATTATGTATTTGCCCTAAGAGGTTGTGCATTTGCTTTTTTTTATAGTATTTCTCACACTAGGCAAGTTTCTAAACTTAAATACGTATCAATACCTAATTGCGGAACCGGCAAGATTTGAAGCTGCGTCTCTCGGGGAAACGGGAAACGCGCTCGGAACGTACTTTGACCGCTAGGCCACGGTTCACTTTCTCGTCAGTGTCGGAGATATGCATATTATATTTTAATCCAGTCCACGCGACTGTTAATGCCATCTAGTAGCGATATATTGCAGTATCGAAACTACTTTCAAAGACCCATATCCACTGGAACTCTTCCAACCTTGTTGAACCCATCGCTTTTAAATCGAAAAAGGTGTTGAAGTGTAATGAATCGTGAGAGAAAAATAATACAACTTTTCTTAATAGCTGGAGAAGGATTTTTAAATATCAGAAAATAATTTCTAAGTGGAGAAATACTTCAAGTTACCACAGGGCACAATAACTCAATGGTTGAGAAAATGAAATGTTACGTCATCCGTCGTAAGTCTAAACTACACACATTGACAGAAAGTATATTTTCCTATCACCCTATCACATGCAGCATTATCATTACCTACTTTAGCATTTTTAAATGAAGGTAATAGTTTCGTATAAAAGATAATGCTTTATATTCATTAAATAATAGATCACCGAACAGAACAATATAGCCATAATATCAAAATAAATTGTATTTAAATGTAATTGTTACCTACTTTAGCATTTTTAAATGAAGGTAATAGTTTCGTATAAAAGATAATGCTTTATATTCATTAAATAATAGATCACCGAACAGAACAATATAGCCATAATATCAAAATAAATTGTATTTAAATGTAATTGATTAAAGCTTAAAATCTCACACAAAAACGTTTTACGGCTAATTACGAAATACTTTTTACGGAAAGCGAGATAATTAAGTAACTTCCAAGAAAAGAAATTACAATAATTTAAAACCGTGGCTCCGTTTGACGTGAAACTGTGGTCCGCGCGCCCCGCGCCGCTCAAAAGCTTATCCACCGACCACCGTCCACAAACATTCACGCCGACATGTGAAAGCTCTTGAGCATTCATTTGACTTTTGTCTAAGTAATAAGCTAACATTTACACAAGTTATAATCATCCCTGTGAGAGCCACAAGGGTTTTACAAAATTATTTTACAGTAGCTTCAATATTGACTTCGTTCCTTTCTTATAAAAGATTTTTTATTCAAATAAACTTATTCAAGTATTGTGTTAGTTTTCGTTACCAGGTCTATTTTGTTCTGATATTTCCAGCCTTTTGGTTATCTTTAAGTATAATACCTACTTCGGCAAAAAGGAATATAAGTACAGTAACATTACTTTTTTACGACACTATCAAAATCAAAAGTTCATCTCCACACTTTGTCGGCGTGATTAATAGTTATGTATATTTTATATCTATGCCAATTAACAGCTTTCTTGTCGGCCCACTAAGTAACAGCCCGCTGACGGACATGGCGAAACTATACCTAAGGGCTTGTTGACTACGGAACCCATAGAACTGAAAAGTAACTGACTACTAACTGCTTTATCTAAGTAGAGCTCACACTGGCTCTACATTGCAAGTGAATCAGTCAGGAAAAAAAATACCATTGTAACTATTCTAAGTAGGACTTCCCGAAGACCCTTTTTGAAAGGGCGCGTTTGGAACTCTCGTAGCTTTGTAAACGTGACGTTCAGAAGGTGTACTGTGTAGGTAGGTATTTTGGATAAATATACTATTGAGTTTGAGTTAGGAAGCTTGCAAACGTTAGCTGAATTTCAGCACAATTAACTAGTCGAAACATGGTTTAACATAAATACACACAGGGCAGACAGAAAACCGCTTTTGACCCTTTTAACTATTCATTATTGAAGGTTAGGCTAGTTTATTAATGCCTTCGTTCACCCGCCTGAATCTACCCCTCAGGCAGCTCGATACACCTATCCGTATATTAGAGCAGCCAGAAAATCTTAACATTATCCTTTTTACTGTAAATGCTCAGTTACGAAGGTTATATTATATTCTAAAACCATAACTACTAAGGGCTCTGATTTCAAAAAATAGTCAAAGAGCGTTTTGGACACATTGCCTCATTGCAGCAGTTTGGATGATTTTTTAAATGTTCAGTTTTAATTTAGATTTTAATGTATTTCATAGTTTTATTTGATATTTTTTCCAAAGAGCTTAGTTATGTATTAACAAATAAGGGTGTAATCTACTTTATGAACTAGTCAGAACAAACCTCGAGCGGTGCCGGCCCTCCGAGGTGGCCGCACCGATGTGTTCCTCTCACATTCACAAGTTCACCATAGTGTAACACTTCACAGCACACGTATCGCAGCACGTCAGCTGTCGCGGTATGGCGCGGGTCGCGGCGCGTCACGCCTGTGCGTCACGGCGGGTACGAGCGAGGCGGCGGGCGCCGCGCGACTGGCTCGGGGCTGCAGCCCGCCCTGGCCGGCGGCAGCGCGCGCCGGCCGTACCTTGCTGAGTTCAAACTTAATGAAAAACGTAAACTCATTGAAAAGTCTTATCACAATGTAAAGGATTAGTTAAATTACAAGGAAGCTTGGCTATAATTTGCTCTAACAGTTCTTTAGTTTAAGATAATTTGTGAGATGATCATAATTAAAAAAAAGCGTCTGAGTTTGTTGTGGGCATAGAGGTGATATCAGTGGTTGTGGGCTCTCCTCAGACCAGCGTTTGGAAGTCTCGTAGCTTTAGTTTTAAGATGCCGTAACTGTTTATCATCATCGTGTTTTATAAGTTACTAGCTGATGCCCGCGACTTTGTCCGCGTGGTCAAAGTTTTTTTATTCCCGCGGGAATTCCTAAATTAGCCTGTCACTCTACAGTTCCTCAACTATACCCATGCCAAAAATCCTGTCGATCCGTTGCTTGTTGGCGTGATTGAAAGACAAACCAACAAACAAACACACTTTTGCATTTATAATATTAGTATGATGTAACGTCAGTAGGTAGGTGTGCAGTGTTCGTAAATGTCAATCGTAATAAATACGCGAGTAGTTAGTTGCATTGAATAAAATACCTGAATTTTTGGGGTACCTCTGAATTTGGTCGTATTAGTCATAGTCATTAGTCATAGTCATTTATTTATTAAATATCGGTACACTGTAGATACCGATACACGGTAGGTATTTTCGTCTAAAAAATTTACTTTAAAAGCATGATGGTGATAATGGGTAACGTTATCTTAAAACTAAAGTACTAACTAACTTTTAACTATATAATATGTAACTATTCTTTTCTGACATCATCAACTTACTAACATGACGTGTATCTTATCCTCATAATATTATGGAGCTTTGGTGGGCCTTTAATATTTAGCATCTGCGACATCTTAAGACCTGCCTTTGTCCCAAATACCCGCCTTGGTCCCATGAGAGATAAGAATCACATATTAACCTGGTAATATATGGAAATAACCCCTGAGGTAGAATTCAATATTATTAATTACTTATAATGAAATTATAACAATGCACCACTCTGTTTTTAGACCCATTATAAACGAAACATCAAAATTAACTTCATTAAATATCAACCATTGTATTGAATCCATTCTAATAATATAAATGCGAAAGTGTCTCTCTGTTTATCTGCTACGATTTCACGGCCCACCTGTTTAACCGATCTTGATGAAATTTGGTAGCGGGTAACAGAGATAGATTGTATCCTGAGAAAGAACATAGGCTACTTTTTATTCCGAAAAATCAAAGAGTTCCCGTGAGAATCAAAAAAACTTAATACACGAGGACGAAGTCGCGGGCATCATCTAGTTAAAATATAAACATATAAGTATTCGGTGTTCGACACCTAAGTACTATGTGTCGAAAAGGTAACAATATCGATGTGATATTAGTAATACTTAGCCAGTTGATAACTTAATTACTGCAAATATAAGCCGGGTACCTGTCACAAAAGCAAATAATACATGAAATTGACAATTCAAATACAGTGATTTGACACGAGCGGGATTTATTGGGTCAGTTAATTAGCGAGCCGCTGAAATGTGCGCCGAATAATATATTCATTGGCGAATGTTTTAGCTATTGTCCAAATTGCGCTTCGGTAATTGATTTTTATTTGAGCCAGATTCCATTTTTTAAACTTGTACAATGTACATGCAAAAAATTGGACTGTAAATTTTCAGTTCTATTGTATATTATTAATAATAGCCTTAGAATTTCATCATACTTAATTAATATTATAAATGCGAAAATGTGTTTCTTGGTCGGTCAATCAAGTCGCAACACAGCAACGGATCGACGTGATTTTTTGCATGTTAGTGGATTACCTGTAGAGTAGGACACCTGGATATATGCTACCTACTTTTTATTTCGGAAAACTAAGAAGTTTCTATGGGAATTTTACCTACGAACGAAAAGTGTTACCATGGAAACATAAAGTAAATAACGTAACGGAGAAAGTTTGATTTTACTTCCCATAAATTTTCATACAGCTTATGTATATGAAAATCGATTCTTAATTAGGTAAACTCCAAAAACTTATTCCATGCAGACGAAGTCTCGGGTATCAGCTAGTAGGATAAGTCTTTTCTCGAATTCTATTTGATCAATTTTGAAGGATTGGAGTTTCGTGAACGCATCAACATCTACCGGGGCAACTCAGCCAATCCATTACATTTTATCTTTTGAACTTTAAAACTTTTGTCTCAATCAGGTGGGTTTCGTGAGATCCATAGCCTTTTACTATTTTGCTCCGAGGATTCTTTTATAGCTAAAACTAAACCATGTTTGCGTCTCCGCGGGGAATCGACGCAAAGTCAACGCAGACATTTTAAAATGGCGAATTGACGCACGATGAGCGTCGGGGAAAGGCGACTAGATCGCTATTCAGAAGATTCTACTAATAGTACGTTTATTCCGATTTTCCGATTTATCCTTCCGTGTTTCCGAAACTTATCACTCCAAAATTAATGCTAGATATAATTAATGCATATAGTTACTTCAAATTATCAAATCAACCGTGTTTGGTGGCGCGCTCTCGAAAAGGCCTATGTCCAGCAGTGGATGCATACAGGCTGATGGATGGATGGATCAAATCAATGATCCATAGCCTAGAAACTTCCCTTTCAGTATCTACACTACACCAGTATCAATCGACAATATTAAAAACAAATGAAATTATGACTCCTTTTCTGCGCGAGAGACTTGTACAAGCACTTGTACGAAGCTTACATACTAATAATATTAAATTGCGAAAATGTGTTTGTTTATCTGTCTGTCATATCTGTCGCTTTATTAACAGCCCAACTTTTCAACGGCATCGACTAGTTTGTTATATTTTATGAATGGATTTGACTTTCAAGCCTACAATACAAAGTACGAGCGAGGACAGCGCGACGCTTGGACCTTTGACGACCTCCCTGGCACAGTGATGAGCGCTGTATTCCTTAAAGTGGGAGGTCTCTTTTTTCCAAATTTGTCTAGTCTGCTCTGGTGTGCTGATGACTTTTACTATGACTTTAAAATACAGCATTTAATGCCAAAATTAATAATAGCACCTTGTCGCAATAACTGCATTCAATGCTGATACCGATTACTAAAAGTATGATGTGTGCTTTGGCCTTAACGGCTTCATATAGCTCTCCGAACTTCCCCTAAACATACGTAAAGATAAGAATATTATATTTGGAATTGGGTAATTTTGCCTCAAACCCGTAGTTACTTACAAACTTGTTCGGTATCAAACGCTTTCAATTTCAATAAGTGGTCGTTTTATATACAAATCCCGGTCCAATTCCTTCAAAAGAACCGTTCCCTTATAACTGCCTACTTTCATTATAGGCTCGACACTTAATTCCGTCAAAAAAGTCACCACTCTGTTAATAAAACTTAGGCTTTAGGTTTAATTTAACGTATATTTATATCAAAATATTATATTTCTTTAATCAAATCTGCTACAGTAAAGTTTAAAAAGTGTACAACTTTGAAGAGACAATTTTACAAACAAGACTACAAAAAATAATTATTTTAGGAAATAATATGTGTTTTATATGTTTATTTGTAACATGCAAGAATTTTAATCAGAAAGGTTCTTTGTAATATGAATAAACAAACATTGTAGTAAATGATCGTAGAGCCACCTTTGAGGCATCTCTACAGAAGCTTACAGACTTACAGATGCTGACAAGAAGCGATCGCTCAGCTCAGATAATACGAGCAGCCAGCGGGTGTCCAGCTTCCACTCATAACTGTCTCATATTTTACACAAGTGAATAGAAATTATAACGGGAGGTACCAATCGTTTATGCACGTGACACGTCTGTGCCGAACCGTAGAGAATTCAGATAATTTTTTATGGTATAAAGCTAGGAGCAACGGATTCAGAACATTTATTTTTCTGAGGTAGAGAATAATCTACAGACATTTTACACTGTCTATAGTCTATACTAAATACTAATAATCATAAATGAGAAAATTTGGATGGATGGATGGTTAGATGTTTGTTACTCAATCACACCAGAACTGCTGGACGGATCTGGATTCAATTTGGCACAGAGATAAATTATAGGCTTGAATAATACAAAGGCTACTTTTTAACCCGGAAAATAAAAAACCTGCGGAAACCAAAACACCTCAATCCAAGCGGACGAAGTTGCAGGCATCGGCTAGTATTGTATATTATCTCTCGCGTAGATGGTTTATCTCAGGAGATAGGCCGCCCTGGCCGGTCGGGAGGATAGTATCGATATTTTAATCCAAGTTATGAAACCCACTATTTTACTACTATTAATACTAGATATGAAAATAAATACGTATACTGCACAACAATAACATGAGCTACAAAGGTTTTTTCGATTTTCATTGCACGTCAATTAGAATTCAGTGGAGTAAAATATTTCGGTATAATAAAGAAGCAGAGCTTTGTACAAAACTGTTGTAATCGGCACCGCATCTCATTGTTCGAAGAATTTTAAAATAATTCATGATTCAATTCATTTGATTATCAGCGTAACCAAACTTTTACAAAAGAAATATTTTCGACAAATTAATATTCATTGGTTAACAACGAACTATGATAATATCTCTGCTAAAACTTACCGTTTTACTACTTTATAAGATACTTATGTAGTTAAATACTTTTCTCTCATAGAATTTATGGGAATCTCTAATCTACGATCAAACAGTGTTAGTGTGTGAAGTATCAAAGAAAAAATGACAAAAGACTACAATTGTGGTAAATTCTGTTTAACACAGTCTCTAAACTAAACTAAAATAACAGCTCTAAATCTGGGACTGCTCCTTTCCCCAGGGAGTATTCTGAAAGGGATAGCAATAAAAATAGAGCTGCCATTTTAATTTAGTGTAGTAGTGGTGAACAAAAGAATTGGCCTCAATATCGCTTAGCACCTGCAGGTATATCGCATCGCGCATGGACTCTCGGGCCGGTGTTCTAATCAAGTAATTAAATTAGAACATTGTTCAAAGACAAGTCAAGTATGAATTACAAGACAGCGTAGCATGACCGACGCCGGTCGTCGCAGCGCCGGCCGCCAGTGTTCACGTGGAGGCACTGCCTGCGGCGGCGGGCGGCCGGAAGGGCGGGCGGAAGGGCGGCCGACGAGCTGAAAGCGTTATTGTGCGCTCGCCCGGCCGCGCCACACAATTGTTATTGTACACTGAGGCTTGATTAATTTACTAGTAAATGTTACGTTAATCATTTATAATACAAGCCATTACCCGCGATTTTGCTTGTGTGGGTTATTTTTAAGAAAATAATGTGTCCTTCTGCGGAACTTGGATATTTCTTGAAATAAAAAAGAGCCTGAATTCGTACTATATTCGACACACATACACTTTATTAATGTAGTTGAGGTATGTGCTTTGAAAGAGAGTATGTAATGGCAAGTAACTAACTTCATACAATAAACAAACATAGCAGGGTTTAATTTAACGGGTAGTGATTATTAACAAATCGAAGCTCGAAGAATCCCGTATAGTGGTGGATTCGCCTTAGTTAATTGTGTCAAACTACTCGCTTTTGCAAGAGAAGCTGCTAATAAGGATTTGAAAACGAAACAGTTTTACACACTAATTAAAGTTGTATAACATTGTAAATAATATTTTATTTGCGGATTTACTGGCGGTTCAAACCTGTCAATAATCTCACGCAATTAAAAAACTCCTGACTCACTCACTCACTCCCACTCACTGATTAACTCATCAAACCCTATCCTTGTGCCTAACATTAAGTTCGCCTTTCTGCAAACAAGACAAGTGAATATAATTACAATTATTAAAAAATACGACTGCTCTGCCGTAGCCCGTATATTGAATAATTACCTTTGGAATCTTATTCACATTTTTATTAAATGGTATTTTGTGTGAATCACTGGATATTGAAGTATAGTGTTATATATTTTTGGAATCTACTCATCATTTTCTAGATGATGATTATATAGTTAATCTTATTTTCGAATATTTTTTTTCAACTTTAGTATTTAATGCGGTACCATGGTCACCACATCAATTTTTTTTAATTTTTACTAGCCTATGTCACCGGGAATAAGCTAGGGATTCTAACGATACCTCATTTATCAAAATTGGTTCAGGCGTATAGAAGTTATGGTGGAATATACAAACTCACATACATACATACATACATACATACATGAACCCTGAAAACAATATACTCCTTTTTTCAAGCAGTCGTATAAAAATATAAAGGCGGATTCCTACTGGAGTGAAGCCGCTGGCAATCGTTAGTAAAATATAAACACTATAGTTTATTTTTAAAATGGATTTCAGTAAACTTTTTCATACAAAGCATTGTTTTTATATGAAATATGTCATTGTTCTAGTTCGCTTCAATTTGTGAAGTAATTTTTCACAAATCGATATCACGCGACACCTCCGGCTCTCCGGGTTCACGCCGCGCCGCTCTAAACATTTCAGCTGTTGTCACGATAGCTTAAACTCGTAGCGCATTCGACACAAAACGATCATTTCATGCCAGATTTTTCATTTTATTCGCAAGTTTATGAGAATTTGTTTAGCTCATTGAGCACGCTATTTTATTAAAACCTGTATCATAATAATGGTGACATTTATTTTTATCTGTTTGATTCATTTTATTATATTCCTTTGTTATGTTATTTTTTGTTAGGTAATGCCCGTGACTACGTTCGCGAGAATTTCCGAGGGGACTCTAATGCTGAGACCTATAGAGCGTACTTTGACTTAGCTCAGACTTTACTTAGATTTAAAACGAGATGGACTAACGTGAGTTTTTATTTATTTTACTTATTTTAGTTACATATATCTGTCTCGTTTTAACCATGTCTTAAATCTAAGCCAAGTCAAAGTTCGGTCTATAGATCTCAGATAAAAAGTTATATCACCTCCGAGTCCTCAATTATTTCGATCTGTTGTCCTGTTGCGGTGTGATTGAATAACAAACTATACTTATTTGACTCATTTTGACATTTATAGTATCAGTATGGACTCTTAGTTTTTATTTTCATTTGAGAGTTATTACTTGTTGTTGTTGGTAGGTTCAAGTGTGCATAATATACACACATACGTACATAACATACATAGTACATAGGATAAGTCTCTTACTAACCATTATGGACCTTTGCTGTCTGCAGTCAATAAAAGATTCATTAATTCATTCATTCGTTCATAATATTGACACCAATGTTAATAATAAAGAGAGTGGATGCCTGTGCCTAGCAGTGGGACGTTAATGGGCTGTGTATGCGTGGTGGTTTACTTAAAATCAATTTTCTATTATTATTGATGCAAAAGATAACTTGATTCCGCAGTCTTATAGCATGAGAGCAGCTACCAATATCTAGCTCTCGTTATCCAGTATTCAAATGGGATAAAGCTAAGCGCTCATCTTAATCGCTGCACAGCGTAAAGCGCACGAACTCACAGCTTGAGAACAAGTGGCTATCGTTTTCTCAGAGCTCTATCTCATTGAAAAGGAATAGCATTAGATAAGGCGAGCAGTCGGTATTGACGCGACCTGCGATTGTATTACTGGCTCTTATCCGCCGCAGTCGCCGGGGATATGAACTCACTTTATTCACTGAAAGATGGCCGACATCCAAATGTTAAATCGTCTCCTTTCTTTAAATTTTTCGCCATCGTTTCGAGTTAAATCTTAGTGAAAAAGGAATAAGGTTATCGAGCTTTAAGTGCGCCTTTTGTATGACTTATTGGTTGTGTAATATAAATATAATAAAAGCTTGTTTCTTCTCTAGAACGTAACTGGTTCCTAGTTTAGTCATACATAATTAACATATGTGAATACTTATTTGGAATATTTAGAATCAATGTAAGTTTGTATGAAACGTGTATGGGTAAAGATAAAATCCACACCAAGTCGACAAGTGATGACGATCATGTTTTTAATTAGTTGGCCTTTCCGTTTCACTGCTGGAGTTAACTTTATCTGCATGAGTACTATGATACTTTAGGATGTAGGATGTAGGGTGAAGACTGATTGAAAGATTTATTGAAAGAATAGTTTTTATTATCTGTTAATTTATGTTTCGGAAGATCCCGGGTTCGATTCCCGGCAGGGTCAATTTGGGATTTTGTATTTTTTGAACTTCCTTTGGTCTAGTTTGGATGGCTGGTTTCAGCCGTGGTTACCGGCAAAGACGTGCCACTAAGCGAATTACCGTTCCGGTACGATGTCGTGTTGAAACCAATTAGGAGTATGGGATTAATATCTTTTACTGTCATACTCCTAAGAACAGGTTAGCCCGCTACCTTCATTCTAACTGCATCATCACTTACCAACATCTGACGAGCTCACGATCGCAGTCAAGGGCTAACTTGCTATTTGGAATAAAAACATCGACTTCTATTTTGATGAGTGGAGATGCGCAATGAAATCTAACCCAATTAAGACAAAAAATCTTTTTACCCAAAAATTGGGCTCAGAATCGGACAAAACCAAAACACTGCGCCTGAAACCACTTCATGTGGAAAATATGGAAGCTGAGCTACGCTTACATTATCTTAGTATCGGAGGGTAGGTGATAAATTACGGGACAACATGGCCGCCGCCTAATTGTGCCGTCCGGCGCTGCGCCTCCCCGCCGCCCCGCCGCCCCGCTCCGAACACGCGATATTCACAATTTACTGCCAACTAATAAATCCAGCTAATGTTAAATAAAGTACGAGTATGTTGGCCGATTTCTGTGATCTATTTTTGCAAGAGTCAGGCGTTAAATAAATAAAGTTTGGACTACATAAAAGTCTTTGCACCAAAGGCAAGACGCCTGCTGCAGCTGAAAATGCTCCAGTATACAATGGCCGATAAATGAGTAGTTTCCAAATTTCGCAAAAAAGTCGGCAAACCCGCTTGTGTTCAACAAACGTAGCAAATGTACGTCACGTGACACCGTACACGTCTGCCGAGCGTACGTACCGAGTGCGCTTGGCCAATATGTAGAAGATGTACGGCAGATTTATATTTGGTGTTGCTTTTATAATCTGAGATCGCAGGCAGCTCGGGTGGCCGCTATATTATAACGCTTAAGTTTCTTCTTAATAGATGCCATGGCTGTTAAACAGGCCAGACGTTCTAAAGCGATAGTAGCCAAACGCCCAGCCTATATATGATGTGATTTTTCCTTGAGTATTATGGTTGATGCAATACTCAATTCATTTATTACACGTATTACATACAAGTGTCTCTTCATATTTTGACCCTACCACCGGTTCAGGATGGAGATTCTACTGAGAAGAGAGAGATGCGGTATTATTGTTTCGCATTTATAACATCGGTAACAGGTATCAATCACACTGTGTTGACTAGCGAGTCGGGATTGAGCAGTCTCATGACATGCGGATAATCCGACCTGTTTAAGGAGCTCGTAGATGCCTGCACATCAAAAAGCATGTATGAACTCCTTAAACAGTTCGAGTAATACATTTTAAATTGTCAAATGATGACGATTTGCTTAGACAATTGGTCCTCTGTTCAGTGAGCGGCGGCCACACACGTCAGCGGCTCTGTGGCGGCGTGCCGTGTAATATACATCGCCTATACTGTGGTATCAGCCATTTTCTAGATCCACTCAGCGCAGGGCCGACACATTTGCCTGCACATAACACTGATACGGCCTTTGCTAGTTGGTAATGTTATTGTAAAGTTAGTTTAAACATTAAAAATCTTAATAAAAAGAAATACACACTCTGCATTCATGTCTGATACATTTAACGCATTTATTGTACTGAGGGTCCGGTCATGCCATTAAAAAAAACATGGCGTATTTATTCAACTGAACGAATCTGTGTAGCTGTGTATAGGCTTATGTAAGATATAATCTAAATAAATAAAAGGAGAACCTGACTGACTGACAACGAGCAGCTCAAATCACTGAATTTGGCTGGGCGTAGGTGTACAGATTGTTAATATGACTGATATTAACTATCAGCATATTATAATCTATTTTCCGAACCGGTGGTGGAGTCTCAGAAACAATCATAAGAGCTCTAAGTTGACCTACACAAAATCCATAAAAATACTTTCTATAAATAGAGTCTGCTACGTTTACGCAGCTCATCTGTTCAACCGGTTTTGATCAAATATATAAGTTTTGATCAAGTATAGGTTTCACCTCAGGAAAGCATAAATAAGTTATGCCAATTTTACCCCGGGCGATCATCCGTCATCATGGTATTTCTCAAAAACCTAATTTCACGCGCCTTGCGCATGAAATCGCAATCGCAATATCTACCATTTGATATTTTAGAATTTCCAACATGAAATAACCATCTAATTGATGTGTTGAAGTTTGTGGGGTGTGCAGTTTTAATACAAAGTAAGATGCCCGTACGGTTGCCTGCAGTTGAGGAAGTACAAGTGCAACATTGTAACGACGTGCAGCGGAACTAGTCGGGTGTCGGGCGGATGTTGAGGCGCGGCGCAATTAGCTACACCAACTGCGACTACTTAGCATGTTGATACTGTTGTTAGTGTTACTTGCTTCTGTGTACCTACTGCACAAGTGGAGGGGGCGGATGTCTAACTGATAATAGATTACAATAATATATAAAAGCAATTAAAACTAAAGCAATTGAAGATTACCACCAGTTTATCTACGAAATGCCTACGGAGAATCTTGGAGTACTTCGGACACATTGCCCGCAGAAACCCTGACAACCTGGAGGAACTGCGGCTAACGGGCAACGGGCAAAGTGGAAGGAGGACGTAGTCCGACGTTGGGCCGACCAAATAAGCACCACATCGGCACACCTGTCCACATTGCTCTGCACAATGCCACGGACAGACCAAAATGGCGTAACATCGTAAAAGAAAAGATACTCCGTGGCAAAGATCACGACCCTCAGCAGTGAGGATGACGATGCATGGAGGAAAATAATATATCTGTTTAACCTCAAATGTGACACAAAAGATAGTCTCGAATATTTTACAATTATCTATTATTTTTACTTTTTGAAACAATATTCTATTTTCGTTGCTTCATTACTTAACTAGCGCCTGCCCCTTTTTCAGCGATTTCTTAGGTGGATTTCGTTTTGTTAGCCACCCTCGTGAAATTGCTCAAAACGTCTCAGGGAACTTTCTCAATTGGGGTCTAGTAAATTGAGCTATAAGTAGAAAATAATTCAGTTATCCAGTTAAGTAGTTGTTCTACCCTAATTAAAATACAAAACAATCAACTAATTTGCAAGAATGTAGAAGTACCCAATATCAGCTACTACATTAGCACTACAACTGTTAGGCTCAGTCTGAAAGAGGCATTAATTTTGTACTCTACGGCTCTGCGTAGTCGAGAGTGGCAATAGAGGTAATGTAGGTACTCGGTAATGGAGTGCGACTGTGTTTGTGGGACTTGCTATATTAAAGTTTATTTATGTGGATAACCGAGTCTCCTTTTAATACAACTATGCTATAGCCTAAACGGAAACACAATTTTCTGTGAGCGTGTAACAAAAGTGTTATATTTGTGTTTGTCTTCAGTTTCAGGCGAGTGTGTTTGACCTCCCGCTGCCTTCCCGACTGCTGAAGCCTGTAACATTATATTATATTATTATTTCTCTTGCCACTTCGGATTGCTCTTGTATTACGTTATTCCTTGTTGAGTATATCGTATTACTTTATACGAAAGCGAAATGTATTTTTTTTTTCATATAGACCAACTTATGGGCTTTATTATTATAACGAGCGACCACCTTCATTCCCGTATGGGAATTTAGAAAATTGGGAGCTTTTTAATTTGGGATTTTTTTTAATTTTTTGTCCTGGTATATAAATCATACTAATATTATCAATCAAATCAAATCAAATATTTTTTTATTCAAATAAACTTTTACAAGTACTTTTGAATCGTCAAGTGAATCTACCACTGGTTCGGAATGCCATTCCTACCGAGAAGAACCAGCAAGAAACTCGGTGGTTGCTCTTTTTAAATAATTCATTTACAATTACGAAATGCGAAATGCAAGAATGCGAAAGTGTGTTTGTTTGTTAGTTTGTGCTTCGATCACGCTGCAACAGGTTTAAAGTTGAGGACTTGGAGAGTGAAAATTGAGGAGTTGCCGTGGGAATTTAAAAAAAACTTATTCCACGCAGACGAAGTCGCGGGTATCAGCTAGTTATATATAAAGGAATTCTTTGTGCCAAATGTAAACCTTTTAGGTCCAAGGGTTTCGGCTTGGTGTTGATTGTCCTTAAGTCCCTACTAGTGCGGCAGAATAGGGATGATTTATCGAAAATAAATTATTAATTCTAACTGATTATTTAAATAGAGGGTCTTTCAAAAGAATTAAAATTCACATCCTAACCATTTTAAAATAAAGATTAAAATTAAAATTAGAAAGAGTGCGTTGAAATTAATTGATGACGTCACAACTGTGAATTTCATACAACTTGTATACTAGAAGTGCGTTTTATAAAGAGTAGCTGATTTGATTGGGTTGTCATCGTCCGTGTGACCTACACACACACACACACATGCCGCGCACTTGCCGTTCTGTGTTTGAACACACCTTGCAAGAAACGATTTCAACAATTCTGCTGCGTTTAGTTGGGACGACGAATATTATGACCAAAAACTACGCGGCAATCCGCGGGTGCACTTTTTGTATGGAGCTGGACACACTGGTGCGACATGACAAATGTCAAAAAGTGAGCAGTTACCACACTATCTTCAGCTGTGATCAATGGGGGAATCCTAGTCCTACACATGCTACGACGGCTACGAATGCTACGGAGTGCTACGTAAAATTTATCGTAGCAGGCATCGACTACGAGGGGCAATAACCGTCAATCAAAGTGAGAGGCGATCGCAGTAGCGAGGCATGGCGCGGCAGATGCCGCATGAGCCGAGCGGCGGGTCGGCGCTAACTGCCGCCAGGACGGAACCTAGGACATCCCGCTCACAAATATACATATCATAGAAAACCAGCTACGTAATAAAAGTAACAAAAAATTATATTTGGTTTGATTGAGTACCCTTTGGTTTCTGCGTTTCTTACCATACCGGTACCCACCACTAGACATGTCTTGCCTTTGGGGTAGTGACTAGTCACGGCCGAAGCCTCCCACTATAGAATCCGTTTGGCCTACTCTGACCTCGGAGATCGTGGTGGACAGAGGCCACAACTCTTCTCAATCTGGGAGAAGACTCGTGATCACTAGTGACAAGATTTTGGTGCCTCCCACTATTAATAATTTCAGAATTTTCTCTAATTTTCTCCCTCGTGGGAGGCTTCGGCCGTGGCACCCTGTCCTACTGACAAACACGTGCCGCCAAGCGATTAAGCGTTCTGGTACGATGTTGTGCAGAAACCGACTAAGGGTAAGGGTTTAATGTAGCTTAGACTGCATCATCACATAACATCAGGTGAGATCTCAGTCAAGGACTAACAAGTAGTGGATAAAATAAAATAAAAACGTGCTCAGGTGCCATTAGGCTGTCGGGCGCCGCTTTGTGCTTAATATTTATTAAGTAACAATACGTCAGTAGGTCGTATACAACTGTCTGTAATATTATTATAATAACGTTGACACAGTTCCGTTGGCAAATGTTTGAGTGTTTCATCGCCGGGGCCGGGGCCGGGGGAATACAACACTTACCACAAAGTTTTAAAGCACGTTGCTACTTTGATCGTATTTGTGCGTTCCAACACATTGGCATCGAAGTAACATGAACCTTAAAAGCATTGTTTTACAGCGCAAGTTCGTCCATACAGACTAGTGAGCGCTCGATTCGGAAACGTTGTGAAAATAAAATCTGTGGTATTGAATTTGCGACTTTAAATGATGGTTGTTTGGATCCATTTTACTCAGACACCGAAGTATTCGACGCTCAACGTCGGGGTGTTTTAAATGTTTGTCTTAAGGGTAGAGGCTGGAATCGCGATTCCGTGTCAGCAGTACGAGTCGTATGACCGAATTATACGGGAATTGCCACTTAAGGCAATCGCAATGGGGTTTGTTTTAAAAAGGCCATTCATTGAAATTAAGTGCGTCTGATAACGCGCGCCGACCGTACATTACCGACTTTAATCTGTTTCTAACAAACTTTACAATAAAACTCGGCTGAGTCGGCAATCGGCCCGTGGGACATTTGTTACATTACATTACAGTCTTACACTATTCATTATTATTAGATGGAGCCCGCGACTTCGTCCACGTGGATTTGGTTTTTAATTCGAGCGCGAACTTTTCGAACTTTCCGGAATTTTCAGAGATAAAAAGGCCTACCCATTTCCTTCCCCAGAATTTAACTTACCCATATCTATACCGAATTTCATCAAAATCGATTGAAAATATTAGCTGTTTAAGCTTACCAGACAGACAGACATATTTCGCATTCATAATATTAGTGTGGGAGAATAGATTTGTATGAAGAATTAGTTATTAGATGATACCATATCAAAGATGATACATTGTACTCTTTGATTTTCTAGGATTCAATTTATCTCTGTACCAAATGTCGTCAAAATGGGTTAAGAGAATGTGTACATTCTCGTGCGATGCTAGATGTAATGCGATGTAATAAATTGCCAAATCCGTTCCAGATTTTCATACCTACTCCTTCAGTCTACATCATCCATACAACCACTATCACAGCGATATCACTCGAACTTGACACCTAGACTAGTAGTTAACAAAAAATAGGCACAAGTAGTTAGTTTATTGAGTAGTCAATAGTTTGCATTATTTAATTTAATAGTTATGTGATGCTGCTTCGTCCGCGTGGAATGAGGTTTTTCGGTTCCCGCGAAAACTCTTCCATTTTCCGGGATAAACAGTAGCATGTGTTATTCCAGACTATAATCTATCTCTGTGCCAAATTTTATCCAGATCCGTCCAGCCGTTCGTGATTGAGTAAAAAAACACTCATCCATTCAGACTGCGACAAAAGCTTACTTCCAGTAGATTTTTTTACTTTTATTCATTATAGGCTTACGCTTTCCCACAATCACACTTGATGGGAAGTGATGAGTGCGGCCAAGATGGGACGCGCTTGCCTAGAAGATGCCTATTATTCACTCTTGAATTAAAAATACCCGAATTCCCGGATTTATAAAATAAATTTAAAAGTCCATTTTAGAACGTTTATTCTGCCACGACAAGCTAAAACAAGCCCGCGGGGATTACACACATCGATCCCAATTCAGGTTCATCTAAATCTACACGTGAAACGCAGAGTCCGTCAGCTGTGTGATTTGTTTGTCTGTGTGTTTGCGCTCGGCTCGCAAACGATAGAGTTTTTACGTGAATCGTTTTTGTTCGCTTTCGGCTGTTGTCGCTAGCGATCAGTTTGAAGTTTATTTATATTCATGGAGAATCGAAAGCGAAATACCCACAAGTGAAATACTAAAACTCGACCACTCTATTCGAAATTCCTGCACATTCTAAAGTACGTCTTGCTCTTTTGTATATTAATTACAAGGTAATGCCCACGGTTTCGTCGCAAGTGGATAAACAATGAAACATCCCGGGAAAGATCTGAAATTCCGGGACAAAAAGGAGGCGTACCGGCAAAAGCGTTCCGGTACGATTCCGTGTAGAAACCGAAGGGGTATGGGTTTAATATAACTGCCAAGCCCCTAACAGGTTAGCCCGCTACCATCTTAGACTGCATCATCACTTACCATCAGGTGAGATCGCAGTCAAGGGCTAGCTTGTAGTGGATAAAAAAAAACCTACTGTCAAAAGATAAGTATGGTATCAAACTCTTTACTGATCCAAGCGAATCAAAAACAGAAAACTACGGCAGTTAGCTCATCTCCAAATTGAATGAGAATTTTAGAAACAAATACTGAAATTAATTTATCTAAATATTTCACCGTTTCGGTAGGTAAGCACTGCAGAAAAAGAACACGCAAAATTTCTTAATTATATCTGGTATAAAATATATTATTGTTAATGTTTTATTATAAAATGTTCCTTTTTTGTGAATACCTAGAACCAATTTTCCTCGTTATATTTGAGCGAAGGAATCGACTCATCAATACTTTGTCGATCGCGGTTGCGCGCCGCCGCCGCCGCCGCCGCCGCCGCCGCCGTCCGTCTGTCACCGGAAATTGTATAATGTGCGTATTGCGGGCCTCTTCCGCCTATGCCATATCATGTTACCTGCTACAGGAAAGAAGGGAGACGTCTATTAAAGGCCTAGTTAACCGCCCCGGCTTCCCTTGGGGTGCTTGGGTGGAGTTTCTAAAAATTCTTGCTGCAAATCTCATTTTGTTATTTCGTTTCACTTCTCGTCTGCATCTCCAATTATATCCCAAATTACAAGTAGGTATAATATTCATTGATACCAACCTATGTAAAATACTCAAATGTTATCTTTTAATTAAATACTTACCCGTCTTATCTCAACCATTAGGTACTATTTATTTACTAGCTGACCCGGCGAACTTCGTACCGCCTTAGTATGCAAAATTAAATGTATATTTTTCAATATTTCTGAGAGATTTTCTTAATATTTTTTTCTGTAAGAACCTTCTCCTAATAATAACAAATACAACAAAAAAAGAATTAGTGAAATCGGTCCAGCCATTCACGCTTGATGCCGTGACCAAGGAAAACGAGTTTCATTTTTATATATATATAGATAGATAGATAGATAGATAGATAGATAGATAGAAGATTGACTTGAAAGCCCCATACGAAAACAGCAATACATAAAAAACTGAGCTGTCATCAAGAAGTAGGTACCTATGTCTGCTTATTAATGTCCGTGTCAAACAACAATCAAAGAATCAGATCATACTCGTATTATGCTTTTACAAATCTGCTTCCTAAACCGGATATACAGTTTTCTTGATAAAGTTGGAATTCATGCAAGTAAAATAATATGACGTCATTAAGGTTTTATTTAGATTAAACAAATAAAGTAACTATGAAATGGAGACAGTTATTTTACCAGTTTACTTTCGTGCAGTGTGCAATGCAACTATTTGTTGGTGTTTGTTTTGTTAAAGATTGTATCTCCAATATGGAACACTGCAGAAGTTCATTTGTTGTTGTGTTCATTTGTCAGAAGTGGTCCCGGGAGGAGCATTCATCTTGCCTTGCCTTGCTTAAGCAGTGCTAAGTTACTTAATAAATTAAAATTTCAAAGCAATGCATGATATATTTCGGCTCGTAACAATATTTCTGTTAAAATAATTTAATAATATAAACAAGGAAGCGGAAAGTGTGCATGCTTACACGTACCTCCCTCCAGTTGAGCGTTGTAACTTGAAATGCATTAAAACAGATATCCACTTAACAGTTCCGCACAAAAAGCGACAAAATTGCACAACGGTTAGTGCTAACTACACTGTTAGTGCCTAGTTAGCGTTGACACTAATATTAAACTGCAGTTTCAGCCACGTGTCGGCTTCTTTGTGTAATAACGTTTTTCTATTGCCTTTGGCAGCACGTGTGAAACCGCAGAAATAATATTATGGCTGTTGCAATTTTTGAAGTAACATTGAATGGTTATTATATAGTATATATTATATACTTACTACTAAGGCATACTGAGGTACTAACACGTTTCGTACTTGTGAAAAGATAATAGAAAAACGTGCATTTACGAATGGGAAATTTTAGCCCTTACGGTATGGCTATTAAATTATTTAATAAACTTCCAACAGATTATGAAAAAAAAGAAATATTAATAAATGCCTGTTGAAAAAATATTATTATTATATCATCAAGGAATATTTAAATTGACTTTTAAATTTTATTCTACGTTTTTATTTCGACTTTTTTTTCATTATAAAGTCAACACTACAAATCAGACAAAATTTAGAAAATATTTTATTAATTTTCAAAACGCTTTAGCAAGCAACTAGGTTAAGGGTTAAAAAGGAATTTAAAGCCCATCGTAACAACTGGGACCATCCCTTTTTTTAAACCCCACCGACAGGTCACTGGTCACCAAATCTTTTGATTATTGAATGTGCACAGCGACAAGCAACTAAGTTCCGTATGGCTCTCCGTCTCAAGCGTTAATGTTCGTGAATGCTTCTAAATAATTAAAAGAATTCCATAAAGTTGGCACCAAACCGGAGTCAATTGGCTTGTACCTTAACGTTTACAAGTTTATTGTTAACTTGAACACAATTTTGTTCAATTCTGTATGTCTTGAATTCACTATATCCCTGTTCGCCCTTTTAAGCTAGCAAATAAACGAATAGAGTTCCGTAAATAAAGTGAATACAGACCGGTTTATTCTAGTGTGGCAGGTTTACTGTAGGAACGTGCAGACAATTCTGTTGTTTAAATATACATGGAGCAACGAAACAAACTATTTTTGTTGTTTTTTGGCGCTGACGCGACCTCCGTGGCAAGGTGGCGAGCGCTGTAAGGCTCTTATGAGATTCATGATGCGATCCCTGATAGGGGCAATATGGGAATTCAGAATATTATGTCTTTGGTCTGGTGGGAGGCTTCGGCTGTGGCTAGTTATCACCCTACCGGCAAAGACGTATACCATCAAGCGACTTAGCGTTGCCGGTACAATACCATGTAGAAACCGATAAGGGTATAGAATTGCCAATACCTGGCCAGTGACCACATTAGGCTAGTCCGCTACCATCTTAGCCATAACTTCGAGAGCTAACTTGTAATACGGGAAAAACACACTGAGGACTAAAAATTGTATGGCTGCCAAAAATTGCGGTTGCACAGACAAGCGCGACACGACGAAACGTATTTCACACAGGACACTGTCATTTCGCGCGAACGTTGTGTCCTGTACGGCGTTAAATTTAATACACACTAACAGAACCTCAGTGGCTATCCATACAGCGAACCCCTGCCGCTGAGGATCATTGGCCGCGAGTTACCCGAGCAATTGCGATCCGAGCCAGTTTTGCATCAATCGTAACGACATAAAAGAGTCTAAACTGTGTTCGTTGAAACGGGTCGCTATTGCGTTTGATGGATTTATTAGCTACAATAGAGAGATATACCCAATACTCAATTTATTTATTACATGTATCTCTTAGGTATGTCATATTTTGACTCTACCACCGATTTGGAAAATTACTCTTATTAAAAAGCAAGAAATTATAATAAGTCGGTATACATTATATGCAGTACTGTAGTTATTATACTATCTGGTGGGCATGACGGTGTATCATAATATATTATATTAATATGTTACTGATATGAATGATTTATGCTCTGATTTAATGTGATAACGTTGAATCCGAGCCAGTACCTATTAAAGGTAAATTATCATGTACATTGGCTTCAAAATTCGACATAAGAAAATAATTTGAAATCTGTGCAGTGCAAAAATATATAACCAAAATGTACTCACTGTACCTGCACTTTTGAATTCTCCCCAGCACTCAGTTGGACAGTTTACAAGTGACGGCATAGTGCTGAATCTTATTATTTGATGCTCTTATATCGTCCTATATACCTACGTCACCTGGTGGTTCATCTGACCCATCAATTTTTTGGACATGGGCCTGTAGTCTATATCTTTCTGTCTGATAAGTTTACAAGGTACATATATTCAACCGATTATGTCAATATTTTTAATTTTTCAAGTAATTGAATAAACTTTATAATATCTTCAGTTTTAAGGTGCAATGTGATTTTACAATTATATTAGTGAGTGTGAGGTATATTTTTCTCAAATAAAAATAATTTCAGTCCTCACAATTTATCAAAGTGAGTAGTTACACAAAAGCTATCTAGATCTTGAAAAAGTTGCGACAAAGACCATACGCGATTTTCGTCGAGCAAAAACTTACAAAACTTCGAACACTCGCTCGTTAAGATTTTTTCTCATTTCAGTGTAAGATCCTGAGGTCATATAAAGTAGACATAAACCAGTAGAAAAGCTTTATTGTCGATAGAATCGACTTCGTGGAACAGTTTTACAGCCGCGATCTAAAAGAAGATAATCGCTATCAAGATTATACGTAATCTACAGAATTTTACGCAATATCATATTTTATTTTACTGCCAGCAAAACTGATGTGAAATTTTATCACCACCAAGTGCTATTGTTATACGACCCATCATAATCTTTACCCGGATTATTAGAAATACGGTTTCTCGAGTTTTACTATATTACATTTTTTCCTGAAACATTTTCCCAAGGGGATTTCCGTTCATCTAGAACTTTATAACACTTATAAAACGTACTCTATGTTTGTCTTGAGAACATAATCTGCGGCATTGCACCAACACAGTTTACTTGAGTCGTAACAAACTGAGGTACTAGTACTGTAGTAGTAGATGTTGTACACGTACTATTACCTATTCTGTGGTTCTACTATAATTATGTAGGTCAGTAATTGCTAAGGCGATTCGTTCGACGCATGCTAGGAGTACCTAGAGCTCAATATTATGAATGCGAAAATGTGTCTTTCTATCTTTCTGCGTATCTGTCATGTCACAGGCAGCCCAACCGATTTGGATGAAATGTGATACATAGATATTATTGTATTTTATTCCGGGGAAGTAGTTACATAAGATATTTTGACAATTTCTAGTCGTTATAAACATGATAGAAGTACTTGATACCTAGACACACAGCGCACATATCTGACTGAATCTATAAAGCTGTAAATCACGCCATAAAATATACCGCTGCTCCCACAGACCAACGTGGATGCTCCGACATCAAGGTTGAGACGCTGCCAAAAAAACACGCGCTTCGAATATATCTGCCAATGGCATATCTATGTAGATATTATACAATATTATATTATTTACAGATAATATCCAGAATATTTCTTTGCCACGTAGAGCCTTCTCAGCACCTTGATGCAATCGACCAACATGTAGCCACATACGTCCAATTCATAGCACACAGGAAAAGTTGTAAGGTCCTCTTATATTGTTATGAAGTTACATGCGTTGATTATAAAGTACAACAAAAATATACTTTTTTTTCACTTTAATGGAATACAATAATTAACGCGAACGTTTGGTTCAATTGCTGAACATCTCTTGTCTTCGCTTTGGTAAAGTCGAAGTTTTCTTTGTAAAAGGAAATATTATTCCAAGTTCGGCAAAGTTTCCCCGAGCACCTTCCGCGCAGCGTCGCCCGCGTAGCGACTAGCGACTAGCGACTAGCGAGTAGCGACTAGCGACAACTTCACCTGCACTCAGTGGGTAGCGCGGTAGTTCTCCTCCTACCTAGTACCTAGTACCTCTAAAACGAAAGCGGTGCCACACTACCAATGTTTAGAGCAATACTTTTATATATATATATATATATATATATATATATATATATATATATATATATACGTTCCTAAAATAAGGTCTTATACTTTGTAAACGTGACATTCAAAAGGTGTATTTTGTAGTACCTATTTTGAATAATTAATATACTTTGAGTTTAAGTTTTGAAAAACACGAAAGTCAACAAAAATGAAACAATGTAGCTTCTTGAAAGGGCTTTTTAATCAATCTCAAACATTTTTTTCTATGTTTTGTATTAGGTATTCGTTATTATTAAGTTTTTCAGTAGGTACAGAATTGTGAAAATCATGTTTTTGCTAGGCAATAGTCTCGATCATGGAATTTTCCAGAATTTTACCATCTCTATAATTGGAAATTGTGAAAAGTGAAATTATAATCCAATCATTCGAATCCAATTTTATTCAGTTTGGATATTTGTTGAAAAATTTTACCATAATATTATAATAATAAGGTAAAATGTTAATAACAGAAAACCTTATTTGAATGAAAAGGATTTAAAAAGTTTATTTTAAGTTATTTATTATTATTTAGTAACCTTTATTCTCACTGCAGTCATCATTCCTACCTACAGATAAGTGAAGTCAGAACATTGCCACTAGCTGTTCGAAAGCGCCTAACTCAGAAAATATTCCTTCATACTGCTAGTACGTTGACTGCAGGGTTCCTACATAATTATAAATATGGAACTCTAACCAAGTATATCACTTTGTCACGAGCCTGGTTTTCATCTATGCAAGAGTCCCGCCGTGCCGCACTGTCCCGCCCTGTCCCGCCCTGTCCCGGCCATCCCGGACAACTTATAATGGGTGTCCATAAACAAGCTCGCAGCAGCTGAACAGCGCTGAGCACTAACACGGCGCCTATGAGCAAGTTAGCGCCAACACTGCCGCTAAATTATCACGTACAACGGCGCCGCGCTCGCCAAATATCCGCCATTTATACCAAAAATTTCGCTTATTTATAGCTAAACTCTCTGCTCGAACTACAGACATAAACGACGACAAAGGACCGTGAACTTAATGGAGTTATACCTATGTATTTAGTTTTATTTAAAAAAAATTGGAAAACACACTCATAATATAATTTGCCAGTATTTTTAATTTGTGTATTTACCCCGTATTCTTTGCAATTTATCCCAACCACACGCCCGCTAAGAAGGTTCTTTGTATACTATTCCAGAATACGTATGAAAATTTCACAACGTATTTCTAGAACCCGACACAATCACGGCAAAACCTCATCTAGGGATTTGAATAGCTAATGTATGCGAGTCCAAGTGAACAAGCAACAAAGCCGGTTTCTTTTCTGTTTCTTTCAGTTCCACCGTCCCGATGCTGGCGCGGCTGCCGTTGCTATGAACACAGTGAGCCCTTACTACAGGTTTTTAAAACACACCGACGTTAAGCGTATTTCGAAACCAATCGAATCAATCAACTGTTTTTTTATTCAACTAAACTTTTACAAGTGCTTTTGAATGGTCGAGTGAATCTACCGCTGGTTTGGAATGCCATTCCTACCGAAAAGAGCCAGGAAGAAACTCGGTGGTTGTTTTTAAAAAAAATATGGAGTTACATAATAATATTATAATTGCAGTCCCAAGCATACTTGGAGCGAATCAAATCCAAGCTCTAACGTTCTTTAATACAATTAGGCACTTAAAAATGAACCTCATCTGCTTTGTTTTAGAGCTCAAGTTCGCCTATTCAGCCACAGTCGGTACTTAAAGTTACGACATAAAATCAGTGGCACTTAATTTGCGACTTTAAATCAAAGCAGTTTGGGTGCATTCTACTCTGTCACTAAATTGTTTCGACAATCGAATACGCTTAACGCTTATGGGTGTGTTGAGAACTTGTGGCAAGGGTACAGAGCCCGGGCGAATCGCCTTTGAATTGAAATGCGCGCTACGAGTACAAAATGTTCATTTGCTATTCTGTCGATGCGCATTTTGGGTTTTAACTTAGGTATGCATGCAACTGAAAACTGACTGAAATTTTCTTACTTCTCTTACATGGAATTTGCGCTTACCTAATCTGATCGGATTCTACCTGATTTCTCTCTGAGATATCGCCCAGTGTTACCTAATTGTGTTGGTCTTCACTTTATGCCTACTCACTGGGGGGCCCAAACCAGACTACACCAGAACATTTGTAAATTATAAATCCCCAAATTAACTCAGCTGAGCGTCGTCGATCCCAGGACCACCTTGTTGAGTCAATTAATGCACACTGCTACGTCATTTACGTAACCACACTCCAAACATCCGCAAATCTATTTAATCGTATTCCATTTGTCTATTGAAGATGTAACAGTGAGCAATAGATTCTCCTCCGGGAGCCGTTACTTCGATCAGATCTTGCACACACTTACTGACCTGCTACCAACTACATTATCCCATTACCCGTTATCCAATCCTCAACTTACAATGACATACATTGCTGACTTTACATCAATAATTGTGAGAGACTTTGTTGCAAAACATGCAATGTATATGAAACCAATTGGTTTCAGTGCAAACGAAGAGATTTAAGTGTAAGTAGTGTCTTCCAGGCGCTGCCGAGAGCGGGTCGTCCTCGATGTATTTGCAAGTGACAGACACACATGCATACATAAATCAGCGCCGGTTTCAAGGAAACAGAGGTATACATATTCATTCCTAGGCTCTAGATTAATCGAAGATCTGTTTAAGCAGCTCCCGCGGAAGTGATAGCTGTTGTATGCAAATTACGATGATACTTACACTAGGTACGTCATGATGTCTCCAGAAAATCGGTTGTTTATTAGAGGAGGTAACATAGATTCGTAGTGTAAACAATTCGTAGTGTATATAAAATTGTCATACTTAGCGGTGTATGTGTATGTGCCGGCCAGGCTACAGGCCAGGTTCAATTTCAGATGATTACCTATTTGAAACCACAGGAGTGTGTAGTTGCAAGAAACTTTTGATTAAAAAATACCGTGGCGTGTCTCTACGGCTCTAAAAGGTAAGTTATTCTTTCAAAATGCCTGATCTGATATCAGTGTATGCCGTTCCTTAAATCCTTTTAAAATCAGTAATAATAATGTAAATGCGTACAGTAATAGTAAGGTGATAAGAGCCAAAGTGTTTGATTGTGTGTGTGTTGGATACAAGCAGGCGTTACTTTGCGGAAGTCCAAGATAATGAAGGAACTAGAAGTTAAATTCATATTGGCTTACGGCGGTGAACATCACAAGCTACACTCTGTACCACATAGATTTCATTTTGATTATGTTCACGTAATCAAATGTTGCTAATACTTTACATAGAACATAATAGTAGATTATACAACAAGGGGATAAAGCACTGTTTTATGTCACAGGCGCTACATTGAATCCTGAACGTAACGAAGGACTCCAAATTTAACTCCCGAGCGCAGCGAGGGTGTTATAAGTTAATTCCCGACCAAAGGGAGGGAATTAAGATTGAGTCCTGAGTGCAGTGAGGGATTCAAGCGCCCAAGAAAAAAACTGCTTTATTCCGGTGGTGTATACTCTACTTTATACTTCTACCATAACAGTAAAACAAACTGTAACGGTTAGATATTTATTGCAAATCATAGTAAGTAGGTTCAAACTTTTTGCTTTTCATGCTGCCAGTGTTTATGCAGGTACACATACTCCTTGGTTTAAAAACTTTTATGTCATTTGGTACGATCGTTTGGTCGACCAGTCTGGAGCCTAGACTCTGGTGTGCATAGTATGGTGTTGATCAACTAGCTGGGCGATCGATCGACTAGATTACGGCCCTAGGGCATGAAGACTGACTTTAGACCCGCAAAAGTATGATTAAAACAGTAGTAAAGGTATGGTAGAAGTATAAAATACCATTGTGTTTGTCTGTTACCATTTTAGCCTCAATCACTGTAAAATCGTGTCATCACAATAAAAATCATATCCTTGAAAATGAAGAATTTTCCAAAAGTATTTATATTTTTTGTATTTTCAAATGTGTTGATACAAGGAGCCAAAACAGTACAGCAAGTATGTACGTGTAGCGAGCAGCAGCTTGGGACTGTTTACTTACTATTTCTACGGCCCATTATCTTTTCAACCGACTGTTAAAGTGATTGTATCCTGGGGAAGGACATAGGCTATTTTTAACCCGGGAAATTAAAGAGTTCCCGCGGGAAACAAAAAGCTATAATCCACGCGAATGAAGTCACAGGCATGTCTTAAAAAATAAATATAAAAATATTTATTCTACTAAAGTTGAAATACATAAAAATTTCCACAACCATCTTGACTTGGGTTTTGCGAATCTGAAAACTTGTCTAATCCGTATCATATTGTGTAGACCACCACATACCGGCCTTTGCTACATCATGACAGATTGTTCCGTCCATATCTTCCTAACTCTGTGATGTAAATTGTCCGCCTCGCCTGCATGCAGGGGGTGTGTTTGTTTGTTTGTTTGTTCGCCGCCGGCGCTGGCTTCAGGCTCTTCCAGCTTAAACTAAAACTTTCCGCCAAATAATGTCGCCTTAAGTTATACTAGCACCTGCGCGTTACGTTATTTTACCCACATTGCTCGTTCTTGTCTCGTTCTATTTATAAAAATATTATTATTAAGATTATGCTAATTCTCTGAGGTATTGTGACACTTTTGGACCTTTTGCGAATCCATAATATCTTAAATTTATATAAAAAAGGTGACTGACTGACCTAGCAACGCACAGCTCTATCCCGACAAATCGGGCTGAACTTTGGCATACGTAAACATGCGCTAAGAAAGGATTTTTGAAAATTCAACCCTTAAAGACGTAAAATACCTAGTGGTATGAAATTCGTGTAGTCCTCGCGGACGAAGTCGGGCAAAAGCTAGTGAATATTATATTATGTGAAATTATTGTTTATCTGTCTGTTTTCACGGCGAAGTACCGATAACCAAGATAAGTTGTTTTCTGGGAGATGGACACGCTTTTACCAAAAAGCTATAGTATTCCACTGGTTCTATTATAAGCGGCTTAAGTTGCATCAGTAACGCAATAGTTGTATAACTTGAGAAGTTCTAAAGTGAGTACATATTATTATAAATCTTACAGTAGTGGCCCTGCATCAAAACTTTGTAGAGCAGCGACCCAGTTTCAGAAGCTTAGTTAATGCCGCGGGGCCACGGCATTATTGCATTAGCGACAGACATGGCTGCGCGGTAGGCGATAAAAACAAATTCAATTATAATAAAATTGCCGTGCCACATTTTCCAGGTTTCATTTTATTGTTCTATTTATAAAAATATCGATTGCTTTTGAATCATTAAATGACTCTACCACTATACGGAAGGAACCACAATTGTCTTTGCCTAACCTGTCAAAGATATCTTTCGGCGGCAGCTCTCTCTTTAACAAACGTTGCAATACGGTTTCAGCGCATTTTTTTATCAGGGTATTGTAAGCTTTACGCAGCCGTACGGACACATGCATTTCCAGAGAAAACACTTGATTTAAATGGACAAAAGCTGAATCCAATTGAATAAGATCGAATTTGAAATCTATAATATAACCTATAATTGACATATTGCAACGTCAGCTTACTGCGTCTGATTAAAATTCCAAGTAAAGTCCGACAAGTCCAAGTAGTTAACGACACGGGACACCATCACTGAAATCCACGGTTTTGTATGACGGAGAACTGGAAGCAACTGGACACAAAGTGTGTTGCTTTTGCGCAGTTGTTGGTTGATTGTATGAAAAACAGGCGACGGTAATCACTTACCATCAGGTGACCCGTCGCTCGTTTGCTCGCTATATACACTGTGTAACAAAAACCCTGTGGTCCCTTTGAGCTGCGTTATCAGTATCGATATTCAAACATAAAAAATCAACTTATTTGGTAAAACTCATAAATTAAAATATTCAAATTAAATATTAAATCAATATTATTTGTAAAATAAAAATGATTGCTCACCCCTGCCACCGCCCCTGCACTTCTATGAGGCGATGCGAGCCAGAGCGAGCGCGAGTGAGATAGCAAATCGTATCAAAGGTGCCGACCGGCAGGCGGCAGCCGCGCGCGCTCTAGGGTCACTGTACTGAGGGTACTGAGGTCATGAACTCGTCACGTGTCACCCGCGAGTCACAAAGATCACTCAGCTGTGTGCTGAACACAACTTTTTAACGTCCAATTTGTTTACACTTTTGTTTAACACTGTTGCAACTTTTAAAATGTGATTCGTTCAATTATTAGAAAAAGTATTAAGTACTTAGTTATGTAATCTAATCTTATCACTAATTTATGATGATGTCAACAGCTTTTCGATTACGGAGATGTTGCTTGATATGCCCGCCTTGTAGCTCTATGCATTTCTCACACCGTTTGGCGATATTTGCACGTACGCGTCGTAGTACCGATGAATCGGACTTTATTTCGCCAACGGATGTTGGGCACTGCCACTGTGGTAGTTACATGTTGAGCGTCGTGAAATAGCATAGTGCTTCTGGTAAAGTCTGCGCGCCTCTGCATAGTTGCAGTCACTTCTCCAGAGACACATCAACATTTAAAATATCCTTAATTCTTGTAAGACATTTCACGTAATTTCGCAACGTAATGCGCACGTCCGTTCGGTTGCGCGAGCGACTAACAACTAGGATAGAAAGCGAGCCGCGGGCGGCGCGGCGGCTTAGTTAAAGACGTTGGCGGCGCGGCGGTATCCTTTGAGCTCGCCTTTGATCGAGCCGACTCAGATGTTACAAACATTTTTTTAATGTGTCTATTTTATAAGCTATCTTGACTATGAACAATAACTGACCAGTACTTGATTTTTTTTAAATAAGATTTTCAGTTTTGGTACACCTATATGATTATGTATACGTACCTAAAAGGAACAACAGGGTTTTTGTTACATATTGTATATTAAAAAAAAAAACAAAGGCGGCTTGTGTCCGACACACAACAGGAAAGTGTTAACGTTTGCGCAGCGCCTTATGCGTCATGCCCGTGGCCCAGCGAGAAAGCTGGCAATGAAAATGTGTGTCCACTGTGGGCCCGGCCCCGTGGCCCGCCGCTGCTTGTCCGGCCACTAGCGCCGCGCCACCCGGCGCCGCTCTGCTGCGTCCAACCATATCTGAATTATTTATTTTGAATAACATTAAATGTTTTATTGTTTGTTTTATCTTACACTACAAGTTACCCCTTGACTGCGATCTCACCTGGTGGTAAGTTATGATGCAGTCTTAAAACCATACCCCTATTATATTCGGTTTCTACACGGCATTGTACCATATGTCCTTGCCGGTAGGGTGGTAAGTAGCCACGGCCGAAGCCTCCCACCAGACCAGCCCAGACAATATTCAGAGTATTATAAATATCCAAATAGACCCTACCGGGGATCGAACCAGGGATCTCCCAATTATACGACAACAGCGCTCACTACTGCGCCAGGAAGGTCGCCCAAACTCTTAAGTTTGTTAGCTTACAAGTGGTACACAGCATGTCGTTTTGCTAAGGTAAGTACTTGCTTTGTCATTATCATTATAAAGTTTACTATTTAAGAATAATATAATATATATAATCAGTATTTGGACGTCAGTAACGATATAATATGCATTGTGATTTAAAATAATCTACTAACCAGTAGACAATATTGTGTGTACCATATTTTTCCAAATAAATATTTACTTTACTGTTAAATATTTAACATTTGCCATATTTTAAAAGTGTGTAGTGCTACCCACTTTGATTAAATTACTCTCTGACTTTGACAGTGATCGAGAACCTTCGCAGTTCGAGTACATGAAACTTTTCGCAGATTTTTTTCAATTGAACTAACTGCAGTTAAGCCGCAGTAAGTCTCAAGTCCCGCCATTAGCCCGCCACCACACAATCAGTTACAGTCGGAATGCAGTCGGAGTTGTGACGTGAAATCGGTTACTTTGAGAGCAACTCGCAGCCTCCGGCCTCCTCCTCTCGAGACGAGAACTTAGCTCATTATGAGCTCAAACTTAACAGCTTCAAAACTTACCGAGAAAAAAGAAATACTAATATTATGTAGCTAATTATTTCTGCTGTAGTTTTCTCATTTACAATCCTGACATACTCTGGAACTGAATCTAACTGGACTTAACATAATATATTGTCATGAAATTAAAATGAAAATGATAAAAGTGTATGAAATACCATAAACGTATTGATTCCGGTGAAAAAATTAAAAATTCATCGTGCCTAATGCAAATACCTACTGAAATACGCAATTATACTGAAAATAAATGAATCTGATTTAAATATTTTTTTTATTTTAATATACCTAAAGGGTAGGCTTAGCCGCAATCAGACTTGCTTGCAAGTGGTGAAGCAGCGTAAGGTGGAGTGCGCTTGCCTAGAAGATCAATTCTCTCCAATTCAATTTCTCCTGCATTTTGCTATACGTAATATTTATGTTGTAACAGAAAAGGGCTGAGTTCGATAGAAGTTTAATTAAGGTCTCCTACCTGAAGAAAATAGTTCGTATTTGGTGTCTAAAGTTCAACCGTCATAAAGCGCAAAAAAGTAAATTGGTTTATCTTGCGTTGGATTTGCAGTAATGTATAAAGCAGTGAAGCCAAACGAGCTGGGTTGGCACTTGGCTGTAAAGCGCGAGCGCGTAACAACACAAACAAACAATTCATTTGATCGCGAATTCCTCACACGTCCAAATGTGACGTTGTATGAAACGACGGCGCCACTTCTCGACAATTGCCTGTAAGGGTTATCGCACATTACCTCGTACACGCCGGACGCGCTCTTAGAACTAATTTCATATAAACCTCACACGTCTCGTTACAGTTCAAAAAATTCAAAAATTCAAAATCCAAAATGACTTTTATTCAAATAAACTTTTACAAGTACTTTTGAATCGTCAAGTGAATCTACCACTGGTTCGGAATGCCATTCCTACCGAGAAGAACCAGCAAGAAACTCGGCGGTTGCTCTTTTGAAAAAAATAAATAATAATAGTTCGTGGTTGTACGCAGCAGTCTACTCGTATAATGCTCGAATGCTTGTTGCACGCAACGCAAGCTGTTGCCGAATCGGATGGTAATTTATCAGAATGCAACCCTCAAAATTCTACTATCTGAGTTGTAATAGATACTCGTAACTGAGGGTCGTTACGCATTCTATTTATCTGTAAAATACATAAAATTTTCTTTTCTGATCACAATGCGTTTTAAGTAGAATTAATAATGTGGTTTATTTAATACATATTTTTTACTAAGCATTGTTTGTGCCAACTTTTGCTTTTACATCTTAACCGATATACCTAATAGTATGTCCTAATATTAATATTAAGTGGAATCATTATGTTGTATATATTTTATGTTGTATAGTGGCCCTATTTATTTAATAATTCCGAATAAAATAACGAATAAAATATCTAATTATTTGTTTCTCTTTAACTTTAAACGCTATCAAGATCCAGCTCTTGGCATGACCGGCTCTTGGATGACCCTGGGATCATCCTGGATCGTGCCATTCGGGCAATGCGAAATCGACAATTCGGGTTTTCGTGCATTCTTTCAGTTATGTGCGTTCATCTTAAAGCAGCAACGCAATCAGTCGGCAACCTCATGGGAGTTTAATGGCTAATGTACGCGCGGGGCGACGACTCCGGCGAACAAGAAGCGGGCTTTTCGTTTTTTCCCTCTTTTCGTGAGTGAATGCAAGCGTCGCGCAAAGTGTGAACGCGGCCTTTCAGTGGCCCCAAATTACAAATTGAAATACGTGTAGCTTGCGAGTTGCGAGTTGCGGGGAAATGGGGAAACTTTATTTGGGGCTCGTTTGTCGCTAATGTAAACGAACGGCAAACAACATCAAAGGTGTCTGTACCGACTGGCGGGGAAACTCTGCGCCCCGGGGGAAGTGACTGCAGGGACGCGTTATTGCGTTATTACAACGATGTTTTTGAGGTTTGTTTTAGTAAATTTAAGGCTGGGTGCATATTATTGAGTACACGCGACACAGCAGAACATTTTCCTTTTTTTCTGTCCAGTCCCTAGTGTGTTTTCGCTCTAATATCGCCCGAGCGGTTACCCTCTTCCACATACCTCTACGGTCCACAAGATTCTAGAGTACGGTAGCTATTAATTACCCTAACGGCTCCATTCGCACGGTCGAGCTGTCCCGAGCGTCTCAACGGAAGCCCAAACTGCAAATCGGATCCCATACAATACAACCCGCGTGTTTTACGACAGTTTCAGTGCACTGTTGCAAAATTAACAAATCTTTTTGAGCTAAGTAAAACGTCGTTACGAAACCTGCATGCCTGAGAGTTTTCCATGAAATGTTCGCAAAAGTTTTTGAAGTCTCCAATCAACCTTTAGGCATCGTGGTGGGACTATGGCCTAAACCCGGGCTTGGAAAGACGATGATATTTTTAGCTGCCAATATTTTCTGATCAATGTTCAATATAAGAAATGTTGTGTATCATAAAATGATCACGCACATCATAGGTAGTAGGTACCAGCTAAATAAAGAAAAGCAATAATCCGAACAATTGGACGCGCATCGCTATTGTGTAATCGTAAGTTATTACTGACACCCCGAAATAATCCCTCGAAACGATATAATAGTGAGTCTCCACGATATAGAGCACGCCACAGTAGCCCCGACGTTGCGTGTCCAGCGCTCAATCAAATGTGGGGATTTAAATCACCATCACCGGGCACTACAGCATCGTATTCCTCATTGCAGTGATAGCATAGAGGACTGGAGGTATAGACTTTCAACTCTCTGTTCAGGTAGTTGGGCTTACATTCTAAATAATTTTAAATTTAGTGTAATATAATTTTGCACACTGTCTCTGACAGTAAATGTGTACGGGAAGTTTCTAAGTATACAGCTGTAATTACCCACAATTTTGCAAAATGTAAGTTACTCAGAAAAAATATAAGTGCGTTTATAGCTACTAAATATTGTATTAACGGTGAAGGAAAACATCGAGAATTATAACTGTACATGCGCGAGAATTATTTATAATGTGTCTAAGTCTGCCCACCCGCACTCGGTCCTGGATTGGCTTTGAGATTTTTATTTTATTTTTATTCCTTTTGTAACAAAAATGTGTCTTATAACTAACAGAAAATAAGTGGACAAAAGTAAAGCCTATCTCTCGAATAGTAATTTCTTCCAGCTTCCCACTTTCTTCTTTGAAAGTGGGTAAGGTTAAATTGTTAAGTGGTTAAGTATAATCTCAATCTGAGAGCATAGTCATGCTCAGTAGCGTTGATGTGTGTCACTGAGGGGTTGTAATGATGGTATAATCCTCGTTGATGGCTGATGCCAAGATCAACTTTTCTGAAAATAATTTATTTTACAGGCCAAATTCATTTAGTTACCGTCTTGGCTTCCCCGTGCTTACCAACAAAAAGAAGAATATTTCAAACAAAAAGAAACGAAATCAAAATCGGTTCATCATTCTGTTTACAGACACACAGGAGTATTCCGTAGTAGTATGAACTTATAGCACCTTATAACAGCTTGCGTCGGGGGTACGGTCAATGAATTTGATGAAGTTATGTTGAATGAAGTGTGTAAAGGCGGTGTAGGGCAGGGCAGGGCAGGGCAGGGCAGGGGGGTGGGTCTGTCCCGGGCACAAAGCGCCGTCACTTGGCTCGCCGCGTGACGGGTGACCGCTTCACGCCAAAGCTCTCAAAGGCAGCTTTGTCGCACGTCGCACCGGCGGCGCCGCATTGCTAGCCTTAGCGCAATCTCCCTATTATCTACTGCAATGCGTTACTATGGAAATGTTATCAACCAGGAAATCTGGCGCAGTGTTGAGCGCTGTCGTCTTAACGTGAAAGATTCCGGGTTCTATTCCCAGCCGGATAATTTGGGAATTTTTAATTTTTGAATTTTCTCTGGTCTGGTCTGGTGGGAAGTTTCGGCCGTGGCTAGTTACCACCCTATCGGCAAAGACGTACCGCCAAGCGATTGAACGTTCCGGTATAATGCCGTGTAGAGACCGACTCTAAGGGTAAGGGTTTAATATAACTGCCATACTCCTAACAGGTTAGCCCGCTACCATCTTAGACTTCATCATCACTTACCATCAGATTAGATCGCAGTCAAGGGCTAACTTGTATAACCAAAATGTAACTCGAATAGAAATCCTCCTCAATAGTAGTAATTAAATTAAACATAGACTTGTGTTTTGTTTCAAGTTTTTATAGCTCTCGGGCTTGATTAACTTTATAATTCTCTGTAACATGGAAGCCGTGATGTGTTTATATTAAATTTTAACCTCTTTATAGTAAGCGTAAAATTTAATCTTTTACGGTGAAAAATTCGCTTTTTGGAATCATAAGGACCTGCTATTTTGTATGAGTGCAGTCAAGTGCAAGCTTTTTGTAAACTAAATAAAACAAGGAGAGGGCGGGTGCGCACCGCGCCCGATCGTCGCCCGTCGGTACCACCCCCGCACATTCCCATACTAGTGCCGCCCGTGACGCGAGAGTACGGCTTTATCGAGTCCTGCTTTTAATTTTGCAATAGAATGTTACATTGTACTGTAAATAGTACTAAACTTAAAAGTTGCTTTGTGTGCGCAAATAGCTGTTTAATTTTTAAATTCCTTAAAGTACTGATTATTCTGATTGCGACAGTGATTAATTAGATTTTACGTTCATTTTGTACAGTTCATTATAATTATATTTTATAATACAATTTGTCCATACTATCCTCATACAATTATTATTTAATAAAGAATTCAATGCACGCGCACAGATACAAAAGATGTGTAGTATCGATAGCGTAAAATCGACTAAATTTTATCTCATTACGTCAACATTCCTTATTTAAGATTCCTCGGACCTCGCGCGCGAAATGTACATTCATGATGTCATGATTCTTAATTGGTTGAACTTGTTTTGTTATTCTGCGTGGCTTATTTGAATACTGGGAACACAGGCAGTTTGAAGAAAAGCGCAAATCTAGTAAAAGAAATAATTTACATAATGTGTTCAAACTAAGAATAGGAATGAATTTGCCCTATATTGTGAATTGAGGGCTGGAATTATAATATATTATGATTAAATTTATTTTGGATATGTTTTCTATAAATTTTGTAATAGCAAGACTACGTTAAAATATAATGTAGACAAATAGTTACGCATACGCAAATAGTTTTCCTTGAAATCTATAATTTCAAGTAACAGTTGACTGATAGCGGTCTTCGGCTTTGCTATTCATGGTTTGGACGCTTTATTATTTTTTTATCCACTACAAGTACTTGACTGCGATCTCACCTGATGGTAAGTGACGATGCAGTCTAGATGGTAGTACAGTTAGCAGTTTATAATACAGTTTCCTGTATTGATTCTAGCTCGGGCATACTCAATCAACTTAGAGCGCCAATACTTGCGAGTAGATTGGACTTTATATTTATTTTATTAAATACTCTCGGGATGATTTACCTTAAATAAATTATAATAAGCAAACCTACCTCCGGCCACAGAGTACATTATATATAGCCTCCGGCCTCCGCGGCGGAAGCTGCACTCATTAATCGGATGTGCAAAGAAAAACAGCGTGACATGAAAAATCTTATTTCACCTCAAAATAGGCAAAACGGTTTACAACAGCTAATTACGAACGAAATTAACGAATAGCGCGACTGAAGACATACCTACCTACATAAAAGGTTACAGTTAAAGATAAAAAAGTTTTAATTTAAGTCTAAATTGCATCGCAAACAAGTTAAGCCCGGCCCCGACTTAAGTTCGCATTCGTAGCCATTCCTTCATAATATGTACAGGAGCAATATAGGAATGCCGTAATTGGGGCTTCGCTTTTCGGCGGCGACGGCAACGAGCAAATAGTAATCAGTGGACGATCTGTGATTGTTGCCGGAGGGTGCGAGGGGGGCGTGGGGGGTGGGGGGGGGAGGAGTGGGGGAAGACAATTAATTACGATGTTAATATTCATGTAGCGCGTGTGCGCCGTGCGGCCGGCTGCGGTCGGAGGCGGACTGTCAATAGTAGGTAGACGAGGAGTCCGGTTATCATAACATTATCGTTGGACGAGTTAATTGCTGTGCTAATGATGCCATCTGCACGGAAGCTGCGGACACACTGACACTGGCGGAAGGCGCGGCCGGCGGACGGACGGGCGGCTGTCAGCGCGCTACACTTTAAATTAAATGCAGTAAACTGACGTTTCAAAATGTCATTTCACATTTCTATAATATTAAAGGTTTCAAACTGTAAGGTGATATTACATTTCGAAACGTCTGTTTACTTCATCTTATTAAAATTCCAAGTATATTGTGCATCTACGGGTATTCATAGAAATGTATGCGTTTATCGCCTGTCTACGGACACGACAATACAGTTATGTGTTTGCACTATTAGCTCGACTCGGTGTGGGGGTCCCAAGGTGCTTGAATTGTAATACCAAAAAGCGCTGCGGCGGAAGAAGCCCACGATGTGGACGGATGAAAAAAATCGACTAGTTGGCACTTCTGTGTAGGTCTTTAGAGCAGCGATTTTTAAAGTGAACGTAGTGTAAGTAAGCACATAAAAGTCAGAAAGCGTTTAGAATTTTCAAGAAGATAAAAAGATACTTTCGAGCTTTCTGGGTACCTACATGAAAGATTTACGAAATACAACTACGCGATAGACGTACGAGTTTTCTACAAAAGTTATCACAACTATACTATTTTGTATTTTGCTGGGTTGTAATAAAGATCACAATCGCTTGAATCGTGTTAAGGAAAGAATAAATAAGCCGTAGACGCGCGAAGGCACTTAGACGCCGTTCAAGATCTAAATTATTAGAGGCGACGCGTTCCCCCCCCCGCGCCCCTACTTCTAGATATAGATATACCACTTCCCGGCATACGTTGCCTAGATTTTGTATGAAATATAAGATTTTTGGAGTGAAACTTCTTTAGAATCGTGATTTGAAAATTCGATGAAACGAAAAAGCGACACCAAAAAAAGACAAACATATTCATAATAGGATTTATCCTGCCAGAGAATGAGATAGACTACAAGTTATATCTCATTCTTTCGTAGGCTACTTCTGCCGTGGGTGAATTGCACACACACACTTTTTTTATATTAAAGCCTCTATTAATAAAACCAAGGTTTTCATATTCTACTCAGATTGTATACTGTATATAAATAGTAAGGTTCGACCGCAGCTCAGCCGGCGTTATATTTGCTTGCAAATTGTTCGCATGGCTTATCCTTTTGTTTAAGCCGGTTATGCACTGACAAAGGTGACTATACCACTACTATGTATTTAAATGTAATATATTCCAGTTAAGACAACGACTAGATATACTTGAAAAGACTAAAACAAAAGAAGCTATTTTATAAAGAGTGTCTTGTTTTAGAGTATCATAAAAAGTACTGTCAAATATGATTCCGTTCGGCACTGCAATAAAAAAACTACTCGAAAAATGCGTTATGTGATGTAAAATTCGGCCACCACCACACCACTACAGCCTAATAACATCCCACTGCTGGACACAGGAGAGAAGGAATTAGAGCTTTACAAACCCATCACGCTGCTCCAATGCGGGTTGGCGGGCTTTAACGACTATTATCATATTAGTGATAATAACCGGGACCGACGTCTCAACGTGCTTTCCGAGGCAGGAGAGTGACTCGCCGCTAACTTCCTAACCTAACAATTTTTGGGCTCCGACCGGGAATCGAACCCAGGACCACGACCGCAGTTGACCATGATAACCGCTAGACCAACGAGACATATAAAATTCGAAACCTCGTCATATTAAAAGACCTCAGAGATGATATTGTAAATGTCCCAAAACATTTTATTATAAAAGTGGGTGTGAAATTTTGGAGAAGTGGAGTATAATTGACCGAGCGAAGCGAAGGTCTCTGAGTCTACTTGGGTGAATTGGCACTTGTCCGTCCGTCCGTCCGTCCGTCTGTCAGAGCATTATAACTTCTGAATTACTGAACGCAATTACTTCAGCTTTAAATATAATATGTAAACCAATGGCCTCCCGCCGAATATGGCTTAAAAATAATAAAAATCTTTATTTCAGAGGGGCTCTCATAGAAGCGAATACGAAGTAAAATATTTTTTTATAAAGTTATAGGGTTGCGGTATATCATTTTAAAAAGATAATTAGGAAAATAGTCCAAAAATATTTTTTATTAAATTTTACCCCCAAAATTGACGAAATGGGGGGCTTTCAAAGTGGAGATTTTCTAACGTCCAAAGATGACCTCAGAACTCTAAAATTTCTGAAAGGATGAGCCTGAAACTTGATCAATTATTTCAATTATATCCTGTATTTGAACAACAAAATACTCATACTAAAATTAGATAAATATTGTAAGGAAACGGAATTATTTATTAATTTTTAATGAGCTTCAGTATTTTAACAGAACTTCACATTTATGTCAATAGATGGCGCCACGAGGTCTCAGTTCGGGGCGAACCACTGTCCACTAGTATGTGTGGCCGGCGGAGCGCGACGCTGGCGCCGCGTCAACTTGAACTCTTTATTTGAAACTGTGACTACCCCCTGACACACAACCTACTATTGTGTACTGCTTCGTCAAAATTATAAAAAATAAACGATATAATATTTACCTTGACGCCGTGGATCGTCGGGCTAGGAGATTATGATTGGCGAAGATTCACCTCTTCTGGCAAAACTTCAAACTTTATATCACCGCCGTAAGGTGGCTGGCCTATCGATATTCTATAGGATATATTTCGATGAGTATGCTCAGGAGCTGTTCGATCTTGTACCTCCTCCACCTTTCTACCATCGTATCGCAAGACGCCGAGCGAGTTTCCACCCCTGTGTCATCAACGTTCTACACACGCGCTTTGCGTCTTCATTCCTTATTCGCATGGTTATGGTCGTCTGGAACACTATACCAAAAAATGTGTTTCCCACCAATTACAATCCGGGTATCTTTAAATCAAGAGTGAATAGGCATCTTCTAGGCAAGCGCGTCCCATCTTAGGCCGCATCATCACTTCCCATCAGGTGTGATTGTGGTCAAGCGTAAGCCTATAATATTTTTTTTTAAACCTACTAGATGATGCTCGCGACTTATAACCTAATTTTAAACTAATCCCGCGACGACGTCCGCGTGTATTAGGTATTTATTCCCGTGGGAACTCTTTAATTTATAAGACATAGCATGTCTTTCCCCGTAATACAAATTATCCCTATGACCCATTGACTTACCAATAAGTCGATGCCTATACCATAATTTCATCAAGATCGTTTGAATAGATGGGCCGTGAAAGCGTAGCAGACAGACAGACGAACAGACAGACGCACTTTAGCATTTATAATATTAGTAGGTATGCATGCAAGCCAACTTGTGTCAGTTATGATAATTCAACTGTTCATTCTCCTGCCGATTAAAAACGTAAACTACAAAAGATACGATATACGGTAATCAGGATAATGTTTTTTTACATTAATTATGGTGAATGGCCATATTGAAATAGAAATAGGTACTAAAATTGTACAAACTATTAGCGATTTAAATTTCGTGAACCATTCCATTTAATTAGTTTCGTTCATATTTCACTCTATTCACTTTTATGTTACAATATGAATATGAAAGATATTCCAATGTGTAATATTATATTAAAACATCACGCGAAGTTCCACTCGCGCCGGGAATTTGTGAAAGCTTTAAAACACAAAGTCGGTTTAGCTCAGCTGCAGTGGACGTGTGAAGCCGTGATCACACCGGGCACCGGCTTATTAGAGCCTACTTTAAATAACATAATTTATTTTCTACCTTTAAGCTGTAATAAACCGTAAGTTTGCAAAGTTGTAGATTCATTGTTTGTTTCTCATGTTTTGTTTTTCATAAAATAAATAAATAAATAAAATAAAATGAGCCTTTATTGCAGTGTTAATATAGTTTTACTAATTCTTACTTAAAATATAACACTTAAATTATTCTGAGAATTGCTCTGCGTGTCCTTCGACATAGGGCTCCCCTAAATTTTTCAGGCATTTCTATTTTTGGCTAACCTTGTCCACATAATACCAATCAAGTTTTTATATCGTCCTCCCATCTTTTATCGTTTTTTGTTCCTGGGGTACCACTCTAAAACATTTTTTGTCCACTTCTCCGCATTTTATCTTACCATATTATGACCTGCCCATCTCCATTTTCGTCGTTTGACTACTCTTTCAACACTTTAAAATTTGCTTTTCTTTTAATGTCTTCTAGCTTTATTCTGTCTCGTAGTCTTACATCTAAAACACTTCTTTCCACAGAGTTTTAGCAAGTTCTTAATGTTATGAGGTTTTCGGTTTTCTCAGTTTTTCATACCCCTCAATAAATATTAAATACCTACATGAAATTATAAATTTCTTTGAATAATTTTAGTAGGTAATCTTATAAAATGTGTGTCTAACCGCCAGTCCGTCTGCTACGCTTTCACGGCGCATCTGTTCAACTGACTTTGACGAAATTACTTTTTATCCCGGAAAATTGAGCAGTTCCCGCGGAAATTTAAAAAACTTCATCCAGGCGACGAGGGCATCATCTAGTAGTAAATATAACAGTCAGATCAGATGATATAAAAACTTTAGTGTCAAGGAAATAGTTGATCAGAGAGATCAACAGTGAAGTGCAATCATTTGGTCAGGTTTAGCATCTCGAGCTCGACTCTGCCGAGCCGGCCGAAACGCGTGACCGAGTGTGCACACGGCTTAATGCCGCCAATAGTATGCACCCTACGTTCAACTGCAATATTATCTGTTTCACGTAAGGAGCACGTAATTCAGGATTACGGCGTCGGGTGGGCAGGTACGTAATGACGACTAAAATGATCCCATTCCCTTTTATATCACCTACAACTCTGCTCTGGGATTATATTAAAAAGTTGTGAGGAACGCGTACAACAGTAGCGATCTATACAACAGTACGTATTATAGGACGTAAGTACGCTTTTAGTTTTCATATTTTTTACGTCATAAGCCACCAACTTAAAAAAAATTGCATAGTTTATGCAAAATGATTATTAAATCTTCATTGAACTCACAAATAACGAGAGTAACCGACTCCGTTTTACAGGACGTACTTTGACTTCCCTAAAATCTATAGTAATATTGTAAATGCGAAAGTTTGGGTAGATGGATGGATGGATGGACCATCATCACGCCTGAACGGCTGAACGGATCTGGATGAAACTTTTATCCCCGAAAATTAAGGAAAACCTCAATCCACTCGGACGTAGTCGGTCGCAGGGATCAGCTAGTAAGGATTATAATTCGGAAACCAGAGCGTCTACCATATACAAATAATACTGCTTTGGTAGTAGATGGCAGTATGCTACGTCAATCGATGATCGTTTCGGAAAGCAGTTCCACTGAGAACAGCCGGCAAGAAACTCAGCAGTTGCTCTTTTTAAAAAGCAAGATAAGAAAGAAGATGAAATAGAAATGAGATAGAAAGAAGATACTTATTACATTAAGTAGGTATATAATACTAGCATCAGCTAGCGGACATCAGCCCGCGACTTAATCGTTAGCGTCGATTGAGGTTTTTTGGTTCCGCGGGAACTCTTTAATTTTCCGGGATAATATCTCTGTGCCAAATTTCAGCCAGATCCGTTCAGCCATCCAAACTGTCGCATTTATAATATTAGTAAGAAATAAGAAGTATTAGTAGGTATAGATACAGCTTAGTGTATGTTATAATACTATCCTGTGGGCGGGATATTGTTTATGAGATATAGGTGTAGTACAATAAATCGAACGCCGCTATCGGCAGCAATTAGTTGTGAACGAAGCAATTATTTCAGCAATAATTGATACGAGATCGCATCTCGCGCGCCGCCACCAACCCTTCGCGGGGGCGGCTCGTGTAAAAGCTATCGTAATTAACTTATATAGTGGGTATTTATCGTTCGGCTAAATGAAAATATTATTATGCTGAATTCAATTCAATTCACTGAAATTCATCACTTCGTTTGAGAGCGCCAACACAGTAGGGACACAAATTGTCTGACATTGATACAGACCCACTAGCGCAGATAGATACTTGAACCGTAGTGTATTGTGTGGCTAGGGGTGAAACGAGACGATTTCAGACGAGGGTGAAGCATCACCCGAAGTCTGAACTAGTGTTTCATCCCGCGACACACACTGTATTTTTCATGTAATCTTCATAAAAGTGCGAATTTGATTAAAATTGTATTTTATTTATTTTAGTTGCTAGGTTTTTGTTTACAAATTTGATATCTGTCAGTTTAGTTGATGGTTAAAATGACAGTTAAAAAGGTTTGAAATAATCAAAATATAGTCTGACAGGATTGAAAGGAATGCTGCTATATCATTCAGCAGGTAGAAAACCATCGCTTTATGCCCTAAGGCTAGTCGGGTCCATCGCAGTCCATCGTTTCAGGTAGCTCAACAGGCATTGAAAATCGCACCTTCAATACAGGTTATATGAAAACATCCTTTCATTCCCCAATTCGAAACGTACTCATCGCGCAGATGCTTTGTTAAGTCTAAAAGCAATATTAATTATTATGATGCACTATTGTGTTGATACATCATAATAATTTATATGCCTTACCCTATCGCCAGCCCATTACGGGCAAGAGTTTCCTCTCAGAATGAGATGAGATGAGAGATATATATATAGATCCACCGCGCTGGCCGAGCGTGGATCGGCAGAATTCACACACCTTCGAGAATATATTGTGGAAAACTGCCAGGCATGCAGGTTTAATCGCCATGTTCGCCATCAGCGTTAAAGCAAGTGATATTCTATTGTTTGACGCACGTCACTTACACGATAGACGTTCAATCCGAAGATCTACTAAGATTGCTCTAGCAATAAGACCGCCTTTGCACATTTCTATGTAGTCTTACTAGTTATTAAACTGTATACTGTATATTTTGTGTGTGAAATAAAGATATCTAAATAAATCTACATAAGTATGAGTAAGTATGAGGCCGAAAAGCAACAATATTCACATTAACATACAAAACCAGTACATAAGACAGAGCAGTGTGTAAGCAGTAGGTCAGTAAGCACATAAATCATAGTCACGAAGAGCCGCTCACCCGACGCGACGCCCGCTGAAGGCGAAGGGCTAAATTGTTAGCGACAGAGCTTTACGGAGCTTATTTTAATTAGAAACTTGACTTCCTAAATTTAGCGTACTACCTATAGGAACTTTCTCAAAAGTTCAACATGTTTAAACTGTTCAAAATGAAGTGCAGGTATTTTAATCGTTGCAAAAATGTACTTACTGCATAAAATAACTAGCGTTAGAGCGCGGGTAGGAGTTAGCTACGCCACCTAAACCTTAAAAATCCAGCTCCACCCAATATAATACATCATAATGGACACATTTAAACAACAAAGCAACATTTTGACGTGTTTTTTGCATACGTATAGTTGAGGACCTGGAGAGTGACATAGGCTATTTTTTATTCCGGAAAATTAAGGAGTTACTTAGGAAAAAAAATCAACGAGGACGATTTCCGGGCACCAGCTAGTTCTTAAATAAGTGTCAACAATATTGTAATAGTACTGCTTTAAGCGATGGCAGTAAGGCCTGAGCGTATGTTAGCGCAACCAGCTCCGACGTAAGCCGCCCCCGCGCCGGGTCTGAGCTTTATTTATCTTTATTTACCTCCATCCCACTCCGGAGATCAGAATGTTTGGTTTTATTATGCTTGTGTCGCAGCGACGTAACAAAACGTTTCATACTTTATTTATGTTTATTCTACTTTGCGAGCTACACACTAAACGTCCAAACTATACACCTCGGGTTGGCAGGGTTACGCTGGAAGTTCCTAAAGCTTCTATTTCATTTTCTCGAGGAGAAGTTGTGATGTGAAATTAAGAGATGACAGTTTTCATAACGCGAGCTATTTCTTTGAATTTTGTTTAGAGCCCTGAGTAACTTTTGTCATATTCATGTCAAAATATTATAAAACATCCATTCTAATATTACAAATACGAAAGTGTGTCTGTCTGTATGCTACGCTTTCACGGCCCATATGTTGAACCGATTTGATTAAATTTGGTATAGGGTTAGTTTGCATCCCGGGGAAGGACATAAGCTACTTTGTATCCCGGAAATATGAAGAGTTCAAATCAGGAAAAGAATAAAATTACCTTAATCTGCGCGGATGAAGTTCTTGTTTATTTTAATGATAATCTAGTGCGTTTGTTAATAACTAGTTGGCCTGCCTATGCTACGTAGGGATGGAATTATCTCTCTTCCCTATTCCTGAAACACATACTAAAATACATATCTTTATTTTAAACCGAAATACGGATAGGTTCCAGGATAACTTAAAAAATTACAGCTTTTAAACAAAATGTGCATTTCATTGCTGGCAGTGTTAAAATGGCAGGGTGCTTTGATAGGTCGCTCAACAAGTCAGCTAGGACTAACATTTTAATGTAAAGATAAATTACACAAACACACAAACACACAGATGGACAGCCATTCCTACAATCGTACTGAATTTTACAACAGCGCAGATTCCTCTACGAAAATTCTATGTTAAGCTGCAAATGAATTATTTATTTATTAAAACATTCGCAGAGTATTCGGTCGAATGTTTCGGTTAACATGCAAATATTGCACAGAGCGTGCGGCGCCCGACTCCGCCCGCGCGCGGTATTAATCCTGTCGATGCATATGCACGCATTACCCTAGCATGAGTTTTAATCGTTTTGAAAATGAATTTTGATACTCGTGTAAACGTGATTCATCCCTCGTCGTGGGGACCCAGCGACTAATGAATACTTCAGTGTTTGGCTCGCGATTTGATTTAGAGGTGATGATAGCAATCGAGTCAATATTGTCTTTAAGTTGAGTTCTGTGAAATTATTAAAGAGCAAGATTAAATTTCTCATAAGGCCATTACACGTTGCATTTGTCACAATTTACTCGTGCAAGTTTCAATGAGAGTACAAAAATATTAAAAGTGTTTGCTAATACTTTTGGAATGACGCTTAAAGATGCTAAGTTCAAACAATCCTTAAAACAAAACAAACAAACTAAACAAATCCCTAATTATCCTAATTATAAAATTAGAAGCCAGCATCGCATCGAAGGTTCCTCCGTAAAGTTCCCGGGCGGCAGTAATGAGTTAACGTCAGGTAGCCCGCATGCTTAAAGCCTAAAGTCCCTACATCTACTGTCTTATTGAAGGATCTCTGAGGAAACTTGGTGAGGTACTTTACAAGCCTTTATTGATTGAGACTTCACCACCGCGCCGGAAAACGGGTTCGATTGTACGAAAACCAGCAAGAAAATGGGTTTTATAATAGCGCTCAATATTACTGAGTGTATTTGTCATAATCTCTACTTACTTAATATTATAAATTTGAAAGTTTGGATGGCTGCATGGATGTTTTTCACTCAACCATGCCGGAACTCTTTAATTTTCCGGGATAAAAAGTAGCCTATGTGCTATTCCAGACTATAATCTATTTCTGTGCCAAATTTCAGCCAGATCCGTTCAGCCGTTGGTGCGTGATTGAGTAACAAATATCCATACATCCATCAAAACTTTCGCATTTATAATATTAGTAAGATATCAGTAATATTATACAAATAATAAGAATTCATGCGGAGGTTAATAATAAATGACGTAAAAAAATGTACAGCGCTCACCAACGGTAGCGTCGGGGATAAAGTTCTCAAAGCAAACTTATCGTTCCTTTCAAAGTAAAAACTATAATTTAGAGGGAGATGTTCGCCGCGGCACAGTCGGCGTAACTTCGCCTCTGTGTAGACCGCGCCTACAAGGCAGCATAGTTCGGCCCACTTCACCACTTTTGCATCTCAATATGGAAAACTTCACACGCGACCTGCATCCGTTCCGACGGGGAAGTAAACTGTCTTGTATGGAACTATTACAAATATTGTTTCTCAGTTAAATAGGTGATATTAGAGATGTGGTGTAGCGTCAAACCCACCAGCAGGAACGATTGATTTTCCTAGCTCAGATCGCTAGATGTCAGATCAAACGCTCCTATTGGTGGGTTTGACACACATCCGTAGCTTAGCAACGTAGCACATCTCTGGCGGAAACGCACCCTGAGGCAAGGCGTTCCAAAGTGGCACAATTTTTTTCAATATCTATGTTCCCGCGACTTGATCCGCGTGGATTTACATATCACATGGGTTCTTTATTGCAGCATATAAGTATGCTATGTTATACGAGCTATGCACTGTGAACTGTCCTTCAGGGGGTGAACATGGTTCCATGCAACGTCTGTTACAAATACAATTTCACTTCAATACAGTTTCATACATTCTCCTTTCGCGATAATGGCGAAATTTAGCACAGTCCATAGTTTACAGTGAAGGTTCTGTCAGTGAGACGAAAACGCAACGCACAGAGAGTCTTTGTCTTCAACACATAGACGTCCTTGCGGGGGACTAAAGACTAAGAAAGTAAATAGTATACAGTTTCAAATAAGCTAGAAAAGTCATAGGTTTATTTTTTGTATAAAGTTCAAGTCAAGGCACTTTAACACATAAGCGTATTATAATATGGTTGATGCTGGAAATCTTTAAGATTCAACTTCACGTAAATGATCAGATCTCGGCGAGTCGTTTAGCGCACTAGGGAGCTCTCGTCGGCATACTCGTACACGACAAATATTACATTTTATATTGATGCTACCAAAGGGCGGATACAATAGTAATACCTATATATATTTTGGTTAGTGCGAGTTCTGCCGCTATCTGCGGTTACTGCTAATATGTGCGACTTCGTGGAGCTATTGATATGCAACGATGCTTTCGAATATTTATTATCTTAGTGCAAAAGCTATTTAGAAACAAGCTTATCTGTTGGCATGATGAAAGGTATGATAATTATAATTTTAAGCTTTATCTTTAAAAGAAATTTAAAAAAACGTGTGGTGTCGCGGGACACGAGCTAGGCACGAAGTTACTTATCACATAAATATTAATAATTTTGAAGTTCTAGTCCAGGTAACAAGAAAATAATTTATTATGACTTTTGAAGTGAAAACTTCTTTAGCCGCGTTGAGCACTTTTTGGTAGAGGGTAAAAACGCCATATTGGATTAATTTGCATAAATACGAGTATTTTGACTTAGTTGAAGTAGTCTGTTGCCGGCAGACTCAGCGATTATTGAATACTTTTGTGTTTAGATCGCAATTTGTTTTAGAGCTTAGCAGTAGCAACTGCAGCCTGATCAAATGATTAATTTATTGTTGTTGTGATGCTTTGGCCAAGTTTTTTTATAATTAACTGTTTACATTAAATCTCTCGTGAAACCGCTACACGTTTAACCATTTATTCGTGCATGTTTTAAAGAGAGTACAAACATATTTTAAAAGTAATTTTAATTATTCACCCCCTTCTGGAATTATGCTTACAAATTTCAGAAGCGGGATGTATCTCACGTTGCCTTGATTCGCTTTTGCCATCCGCACATTTGCTTTGTTTAGTTTTGTAAATGTGAGTAATTTGAAATTTAAATTTTGAAAGTACCGACATTAGAAATTAGTTAATATGAATTTTCCATAGTTTTGTTGATCGATCGGTGGCTGTGAGAAAGTAATTTTGAATGTTAGACGCCACCGAGTTTCTTGCTGGTTCTTCTCGCTAGGATTGTGGTATTCCGAACCAGTGGTAGATTCGCTTGAATTCGATAATGTGAAAGTACTCGTATTATTTATTCGATTTTGTAAGTTAGTGTCTAACCTCAAAATATGTTTAGATTTGTGAAAGTAAATAAGTGATTCAGATTTCGAAGAGTGCATCGAATGAGGTGAGTCGTTTTAGTTTATTGAGTGATAATTCATGAGTGTTGATAAAGACTGAGAGTTCGACAGTTTGATAAGTGTTTTACATATTATTATTAGCGAAGTAATCGTGAGCAGGAGCGGCCCAGGCATGACCGCCTAATCATGAATTCAGGCAAGAACGCCCCAGGCAAGAACGCCTGATCTTGATTCGGGGCAAGACGCCTGTTCACGAATTGGGGCTGTAAAAATGCCCGTGATATTACTTGAACACGAGGACGTGTTATTTGCAGGACGGCTGAACTGTCAGCTTTGTGTTTAAAATTGAATTGAATTTTTAGAAAATATAAAAGATTGTGTATTTGTTTATTGACGAAGGTTTAATTAAGTTGATATTTGACTCATTCGATGTAATTCACTCGAACAGTTTGTTGGCGGGTATACGCCATATTGGATTAATTTGCATAAATACGAGTATTTTGACTTAGTTGAAGTAGTCTGTTGCCGGCAGACTCAGCGATTATTGAATACTTTTGTGTTTAGATCGCAATTTGTTTTAGAGCTTAGCAGTAGCAACTGCAGCCTGATCAAATGATTAATTTATTGTTGTTGTGATGCTTTGGCCAAGTTTTTTTATAATTAACTGTTTACATTAAATCTCTCGTGAAACCGCTACACGTTTAACCATTTATTCGTGCATGTTTTAAAGAGAGTACAAGCATATTTTAAAAGTAATTTTAATTATTCACCCCCTTCTGGAATTATGCTTACACTATACATAAAAATCTTACTCCACGCCTTTTCGTTACGTTTCGTCACATAAGGAGCTTCGTTCCAAAAGCGTTCATTATATTATTTTAAAAGGTGATGCGTCAAAACGTAGGAGACAGCATACACTTTCGAATTTACCTTTAGTATTAGAAGACTAATAACACGGTGTAAGGAGTGGTACGAGAGGGAAATGCTGAATGACCCCGAAAAGGAGTAAAGATACCCTCGAGGCGTGGCGAGCGGTGCGGAGCGGAGCGACGGCTGTCTCATGAAAGTGTAATTTCATCATATACAATTATATGGGCTATTAGGTCATATCCGCGACTTCTTCCGCGTGGATTAAGTTTTGTTTTTATTCCCGCGAGAACTCCTTGAGTTTGCAGGATAAAAGTAGCCTATGTCATCCCTTGGGATGCAACGAAATTTTAGCAAATTCGCTTGAAAAGACAGGCCATTTATAATGATATTAAAGTATGTATATGGATAATAAAACGTGATGGTGATAATATCGATGGTAATAATCGGCGGGCGGCGCCGACTGGTGACCACGTCCATTAGTTGCGCCAAGTATTTTAATAAGAGCACTATCGGTTCAACTTGCCTGCTGCGGTCGTTTACAATTGGCACCCAACCGCAGGTTGGCTTTGGCAGAAACATCTGACTATTAATTATTAATTTACATTAACTCGTACACAGAAATTAGCTCAATCAAATTGATGCTTAGAAATTATTACCATCATAATTTATATGCTTAGTTAGATAAATTATTAGTTTTCTTATATTTTCTTACATTTTTTTTCTTAAATAGGGTGAGTAAATGCAGGCTTGTTACACACACAATCCATACTAATATGTAGTAGTTCCAGTGTGTCCGCCACTTCCGGCCCAGCCCCGCTCCCCCCTACCTCCCCCCCCCCCCTCCCCGCACCCCGCACCCGCAACCACTGCAGCCGTCCGGCCACCGCTCGACCAGGACATCGCAGCAACTTATATTAGTTTCTACTGGTGCATAGCATTCTAAATGTGACACGTGTGTGTGTGTGTGTGTGTGTCCAGTTGTCAACATCTATTCTTCATAAGGCTTGCATTCGGTATAATGAGAACCTCCAAGCATGCTTATGGTATTATTTTAATAGGTTTGAGGTGCGATAGCTATGATTAAAGACACTAGTAAGGACTGTTTTGAGTATCGCATCTCCACCGTTTCTCCATTTTTATGTATAGGTACAGATAGAAGATAACTGTGAGAGCAATATACTACGGGAGTTATCGCGCTTTTGTCTGTCTGTTAAGCAGTATAGATGGACACAGCGAGTCGTTGTGACACATCGCATTAATCCGTTCACAAACAAATTGCGAGCGGCGCACGTCCTCTCGCATATTCATGGCGCATAATCGCGCTAAGCGATGCGATCATGCACCCCCTTAACACCTCGTCTTACCCTTAAGGTCCGCGCACAGCACGGCTGATGCATTACGAAAATTCATCTGAAGCGTTTGTGTACAATTTGTACTCGTACGTAGTAGGTATAAGATATTTTGATACCGGAGTGGAACGTTGTTGCGCAGCGGTCTTCTGTGGCCTGTGTGTGTGTGGCCCATCAGATGCAGAATTGCATACAATATTCTCAATGTTGACAGTTTCGAGACTGAACTAAATCGCGTCAATTCATTGCACACTGGCCCTAGTGTGCAAAGTACACATTTTGCGACAGGATGCGACGCACAAGTGTGCGCGTGCCCATAGTTGTCCAAAGTTCCGAGCTTTACACTAATTACATGTCTGCTCTGAATAAACTCTTTTGCGCTCCAGCAGCCAAATATATTTAGACACAAGCCCCAAGCGGCAGCTTTGCACCACTGCTAATGCATAAAATTATAAAAGTAGGCAATTTAAGCAATTAATGTCGGATGTCTCACAATCTCTCCACTTCGGCCTCTTACGAACATCGTCGTTTTTACCCGAATGATTTACGGGACTCTAAGAAGAAACAGCGCCTATCCACTCGTCCGACAGTAGATATAGGAACTGGCTATTACTGACTAGATGATGAGTCTAATCTAAAGTCTGTCTAAAGTCCGCGAATTAGTCTAATCTCGAAACAACAGCAACGGAGCAGCGTGCAGCCCGCAGCCCGCAGCCCGCAGCCCGCAGCCCGCAGCCCGCACGGCCGCGCGCATATTCATTGAGCTTAAATAGGAGACACGTGCGTCATACGCGCCTACGTCAGCAAACCAAAAAGGCAGTAAAACAACTGAGCGCTTGGAACCATTGATGTAGAGTTATAGTATCTAAACTTGGGACCAACCCAGATTATATCGTTTCAAAAATTTAAAAATAGCTCGGCTATAGTCGTGTGGCCTCTTCAGGTTAGATTTAACACTGATCTCCTTAATTCTGATTCGATCACGTACAGATTATAGCTGCCTCTATAATTACCTGATGAAGGTCTGAACATTAACATCAATACCAAGCTAAATTACCTATGGCTGTTACAATGTTATTAGTTGAATAATTATATTATACAACTTGAATAATTATACCATGTGAGTCTATGTGGAGTGTTCACGTCCTATCCGCACTTTTATCGTAAACACATAACGAATTGGTAACAGAAGGCTATATTTTATGAAAAATAAAAGTAGGTACCAACTACTATGCCAAATATTCAAAAGTACATAGGCATCTTCTAGGCAAGCGCGCTCCACCTTAGGCTGCATCACCTTTTGCATGCAAGTCTGATTGCAGCCAAGCGCTAGCCTATACATTAAAAAAAACATGTGATTTAGCCCAGGATTTTAGCAACCAAAATGATGTCAAAATTCAAATGAATGCTCATTAAATTAGACTATTACTAAAACATATTCCAGAAGCGGTGCGAGACGAATTCCAATTAGAAAGCACAATTCGAAGCGAAGCGGCTACGGAACGACGCTCAGGTTATTATTTTCGCGGAGAGCGGGATGAGGGATGAGGGATGAGGGATGCTGCGGAGTGCGGGATCATCCCGACAAGTGCTGCAAACATCGCGAGATGCGCTCAGCCGCTCACAGATCGTGCCGAGAGTCTGGAGCTATATTAAAACATGAAGAGACGGTTTGCGCTTTGTCAAGAACTTCCCAATTTTTGTACATGGTTTTGTTATCACTCATTCACTACCTACTCGTAGTACGAGTATCTAAAAGTTTTGTAAAAACAAGTTTTGCTACCCCACAGTTACTTTACATGTATTTTGTATGAATTATTTAAATTTTGAAATTACCTTGATTGAAATACTAGGTACCAACCCAGTGAAACTGAAAAATATTTTTGTGGCGGCTATATCTATAGGCTATAGGTAGACAAGGTACTAAAATTCTACATCAATGGGTAGACAGGTAATAAATTTGACAGTGTTATTAGCGTCTGTCCATCTGTATGCTACGCTTTCGCGGCGCTTTTGTTATTGCAAATGAAATCTTCATCCCGAGGAATGACATGAACTTTTCATAAAAAACCACGCGCACGAAGTCGCAGCTATCGTCTAGCTGTTGAGTAAATATTCGCAATATTGAAACCAAAGGGCTTGTCTGTTGACCTCTTATTACTTTATAGGTACAGAAGGTGAATCAAAAGTCCACTTATTAATTAACAAATATAACAATACCAGCAACACTACAGTATAAGTATTGTATTGTTAAGTGCCTATATTCTCTGTTTCAACTTCAGCAACGACCTCTGATGGTATTATTATATTTGTATCTTACTCGTTGTCGGCGTCCTTAACAATTGGACGTTGTTGTCGAGCAACAGAGCAGCGTCTGTAGCGCGGAGTGTTTACCGCGCCACTTGCTTTTACATTAAATTGTATTATATGAGGAGACCAATAGTTGGAAGCAACATGAAAGACGTTAAAGACATTGCGTAGCCAGTTTACTGAACAAAAATATTATATTAATATAAAATGAGTTTTGCTTCAGCGAAAATTTGATAGCTGATGTTGCCCGCAACTTCATCCACGTGGAGTTAAGTTTTTTTTAAACCTCCTCCTAATTTAAATTAGGGAACTCCTTTAATATAAACTAGCTGACCCGGCGAACTTCGTACCGCCTTAGTATGCAAAATTAAATGTATATTTTTCAATATTCTTATTATATATTAATAGAGATTTTCTTAATATTTTTTTCCGTAAGAACCTTCTCCTAATAATAGCAAATACAACAAAAAAAGAATTAGTGAAATCGGTCCAGCCATTCACGCGTGATGCCGTGACCAAGGAAAACGGGTTCAATTTTTATATATATAGATTAGCCTATACTAGATCCCTCTCCAGGCTATCCGTTGTATCAATAACGTACAAAAACATTTTTAATAATATTAATAAGGATCCACAAATGGCAGTTTATTGCTGATTGTAGACGCACAGGCTACAAGCGAGAGCTCAAACTACGCCATTTAATTTGATAGTTGAGAATAACAGAGAAATATTATTTGAAACACATTTTCGCCGACGCGACGCCCCGAGCGTGTGCCAGCCCGCTGCTCTGGGGAACCGGGAACAGTGCAGGGAAAATATCTGCGTCACCATTTCAGTGTTAGCGGCGCGCGCGGGGGAATTGTTGCAATTCGCTCAAATTATACTTCCGACCGCATTCAATACTGTGCAATGTACCAAAGTGTTCATCGCAAGATTGTTTTACTGTTTTTACTCGCTCACAGGACTCAGTAGTAGAAATATTGTGCACATTTTTTACGAGAGTCATCGGTAACTTGAATAAAAATAAAACCTCCCGCTGTCATCTTAATGTGCGCAGGTCCCGGGTTCGATCCCCGGCAGGGTCAATTTGGGAATTTATATTTTTTGAATTTTCCCTGGTCTGGCCTGGTGGGAGGCTTCGGCCGTGGCTAGTAACCATCCCACCGGCAAAGACGTGCCGCCAAGCGATTAAGCGTTCCGTACGTTGCCGTGTATAGAAACCGAATAGGGGTATAGGTATGGGTTTAATATAACTGCCATACCTCTAACAGGTTAGCCCACTACCACCTTAGACTGCATCATAACTTACCATCAGGTGAGATCGCAGTCAAGGGCTAACTTTTAGTCGATTAAAAAGAAATACTTAATTCTGTGGGATTTTGGTGTCAGCGTATTTTAATAGACAGACGTTTTCTTCTTGCACTTGACACGTTACTTACTGTACGTACTGATTGTTGGCACCTGTTGGTGTTCACCCTATAGTGGAGCATGTTAGAAACCAGACAGTTCACCGAATAATATGTGATACAGTCCACGTAGATGCTCAAAAACGCAGACGAACCAAGGTCGATATTTTTCATAGATTATATTATAGATTCATAGATTTCATAGATTATAGACCTACGTACGTAAATGTACTATGAAAAGTAATACCTCCATCTTTCCGTGAGAATGTTTCATTTTTTTGGTCCGTATGTACGCTCCTTGTTACTTTGAAATACATTCAAAGCTGTGAAAAAGTAAGCTAGGTCGAGGCAGAGCGACTACATCCGGAAAGTGTGAGGCGACGCGTTGATGTGTATTTCTAATATAGGCACCTACCGCTTCCTTAAAGAGGCATAATATAAGTGATTGCATACTGGTGCACTTGATTATCCCCGCAATTACTATGATTATTTGCAACAATCATTTAAATTCATAACAGTTATGAGTGTAGAAAAGTGAGGGCGGGCGGAGAGCGGGCGGTTTCTCTGACGTTTTATTTAATAGCGCATCTTGCGGCCGCTAATCCCGCGCCAGTCGGTTTATGCTCCTGTTTGGTGGAACTCGGTGAAATATTGCTGTTGTTATTGCAGCAAAGGACCTGCAATTTATTGCATTAACTTCCGGAACTACCTTGTTGTTTGCTGCGATATATTTGAAAGCTAGTGAAAGATGGGTTGCAATCACAGTATAGTATTTTTACATGCAAATACTTTCAAAAACCTTGCTACATACAATCATGATTTTCGATTGGTGAAATCTATCGTTAATGTAGCATTAATTGTTATAAGAGTGAATTTTAGTCAATAGTGATAACTGACAACTAATCTGTAAACAACCGGAAGACCTTCAAGGTCCTGACGTAGAAATGGTAACTCGTAGGTACAACTGCGACTTCTATCTGAATTTCACGAAGACCTAATCTCATTAAAAAAGGTTAGGTTCAGGAAACTTGCTCAAAGGGGTTCTAATGCACAACCATTTATTTGCACCAATACAGGTCGTTAAAATCACATTTGTGAAATATCATTAGGAAGCAAGCGGAAAAATCGCGAAATTAGGAAAATTCGGCGACCCCACCGCTATGGCCTGCGAGGTAATAGATTCGGTGATAAGATGCCTCCTTGCACACGGTTGGTGGCTCGGTGGTCAGGTGGCTAGCTATATAATGAGATCACGGGTTCGGATCCCGAGTCAGTTCAAAAAAAGGTACTGAGTTTTCTGTCAAGTAATTCTCAGAAGCAGCCCAGAGTTGAGTTGACATAGGTATTTTTGGGACTCCTGTGTTAGTGTAGTTTTATCCCGTGTTCTTGTAACCGTAGAACTGTCTAGTGACTATTATCAGTGGTCTGAGAAAGCCCTAAACCGTTAGAGCGGGGGAGAGCAGGATCGGAAGTGACAATCATCGCCTAGTTTGAATCCTCATAGAAGCGAGCAGCGACGTATTCAGTCGTGAATATTACTCAGTACTGAATGGAGATATAGTTTTGTATTTGGCTGTTAGCTATTTGTAGTAAACTCAAAATATCTAAAGCTGATCTTAGTAATTCATAAGTACGTAACGTTGGCATTGAAGTTGACGCTAATATGGAGAGAAGAAGTTGATCAATTCCGTCAACAATAGTGTTTTATTTTGCAATTGATTTATATTATCATTATTTTATTGGTCATAAGCCCTTTTCATTTGTCGTTAATTTTCATTTAAAGCTTGAGAATGATTTCGAGAATACACTCAAACAAAATAATTAAACCGGCCATAATCAAACTCTGATGGATCTAGTACACGTTGGGCCAAAGCATTCGGCGAGTGCGCTTGACAAGTGTGAGCTGTACTCAGATGTCTATACTAGCTGATGTCCGCGACTTCGTCCACTTGGATTGAGGTTGTTTTGTTCCCGCGGGAACTCTTTAATTTTCTAGGATAAAAATTAGCCTTTATGTTGTTCCAGACCGTATCTATCCAGAGTTCCATAATCTATCTCTGTGCCATATTTCCAGATCCGTTCATCCGTGATTGAGAAACAAATATCCATCCATCCATCCAAACTATCGAAATTATAATATTAGTATAGTCTGTACTATTGTGTGTTCTGTGGCACAACTTCGCGTTTTCAACGGCCAGGTTGGTACTGGTTGGAACAAGCAGAATACCGATGCCTGAAAAGTATCGGAATTTTTCGCATTCAATGATAGCTAAAAGCAAAACCGCCGGGGGGGGGCACATTGAACATATTCCCATTGAAAGCGACATCATGAGACACGCAGCTGTGCCTGCTATGGTGCCACAAAAGCCAGCGTGCTAAGCCAATGGAGTCCCAAATAAGGATATTGTATTGTGTTCACACGCGGGCATGTGTTCAATCAGAACGGACCAACAACGATAACAATACGCTAAGTATACACTGTCTGCGAAATGTTCCGTAAAATAAGAGATCGTATGACTGAGTATATAGGAGAAATTCGATCTTAGAGTCCATACTACGTTCAAATCTCTCTAGAATAGTAAGTGATTTTGGTATTTTTAGTTGAATAAGGTACCTAACATTCATATTTGTAGCCCACCGTCGCTTTTATCTTGTGGAATCATCAACACAATGCAGTTTAACGAAGCTAGCGCCCGTGACATGTAATGCCCCGTCCATACGCTTGGCAAACAATGGCAAACAGCAAACAACAAACAGCAAACACCTACATGTGGATGGGTGTTTGTATGTGTTTGCATGTTCCTGTTTGTGTTCGTCACTGTTCGGGATCGGTGTCGGTTTTTCTTCACAGATCAAAGGCTGTTTGGCAAACAGTTCGCGGTGTTTCCATACGCTTGGTAAACGCTCAGTGCCGCGCGCGAGCTTACGTGTGGTGGACGTTTCGCATCGATACCACGTTGTTAGCAGCAGTTTTTGGCGCGTTATCATGTCCGATTGGTCAGAAGATACAACTCTTTGTTTTTTAGAAGCGTATCAAAATGAGCCATGCATTTGGAATTCGATGACTTTTGCGGAGGTCCTGGGTTCGATTCCCGGCAGGGTCAATTTGGGAATTTATAATTTCTGAATTTTCCCTGGTCTGGCCTGGTGGGAGGCTTCGGCCGTGGCTAGTAACCACCCTACTGGCAAAGACGTGCCGCTAAGCGATTTAGCGTTCCGGTACGATGCCGTGTAGAAACCGAAGGGGTATGGGTTTAATATAACTACCATGCCCCTAACAGGTTAGCCCGCTACCATATTAGACTGCATCATCACTTACCATCAGGTGAGATCGCAGTCAAGGGCTAGCTTGTAGTGAATTAAAAAAAAAAACAGTAGGCTTAGCATGCGCACAACGAGATATCTCGAGACGAGAGAGAGACAGAGATGTTGTCGTTGCCGGCTAATTTCTTGTTTACAAAAACATCTACAAAACTCATACGACAAAAGTTGTGAAACTGTCCTGATGGTTCATAAAGCAGCTCACTAAATTTTTCTTCTATAAATTGTCTAAAACGAAAAAAAAAACGTGAATTAGAATTAAATAATACCAACACTGAAAACATACGAAAGTGATAGCTGCCACAAGCTCGTCGTCCGCCATGTTTGCCGATCCACAAAATACTAACACGTTCGTTAAGCGTGAGGACGACTGTTTGTGTTTGATGATTGTGGTCGATGTGGAACTTTGTTTGTGTTTGTGGCGTACACCAAGCGTATGGACGGGGCTTAACAGCAACAGCAACCTCGACACGGCGTCTTGCCAGCAGACAAAGGTGAATGAACCGGGCCTGCGACAGATGTCCGCGTGACTGCGCCGACCGCCGCGCCGGGGGAGTGCAGTCAGTGTGAATTGTGGCTCCGACGACAGGCACTATGGCGCATTCCAGTGGCTGTGAGGTGTGAGGTGTGAGCCCACCTGTCTGCAGTCTGCACACTGGCGACGCGGAGCACGATCTCTATACGATTGCGGTGAATCTACTCTCCGCGCACGGTGCTTCTCTGGGTACGATACGATTCACTATCGAATCACAATACTTACTTCGCTTACACAAGTGTTGAAGGCGTCTTTATTTTAAACCTTACTTATAATATTTTTTTAGATAATCTGGTTCATTTAAGCTTCCTATGTCATGCCATGTGCAAAGAGCACATGGATTTAGGAGCTAGCTAGTCCGATGAGCTATTTTTTATTATTTTCTCTGAATAATATTAGCCGTGGCCATGGTATAGAATTATCCTCGGATAATTAAGTTTAAGTCAGTAAATTAAGCACACATAAGATAAGTTAGTTGATTTTAGTTAAATATTTAATTATTATTTTGTTTATTTTTCACTTGTACTTTGCTAAAATATTTAATTTTTTTTTTTTTTTATACTACTTATACTGATGTTGCGTTGTGGATACGGTGCCCTATTACCATGCATGCCATGTCTACATCTAGAAGACTCAATTGTATATGTTACTTCTAAATAGTGATTAATTGTGTGTTGTACCTAACGCAATTGTGGTCAGTTTTGTAGACTAAATAAATAAAAAAAAAAAAAAAAAAAAAAAAAAAAAAAAAAAAAAAAAAAAAAAAAAAAAAAGTCGGAGTTGTAGCAACAAATCAACGTTGGAAACGCGGGGTAACTAGTGATGCCTGCTCTCGTCCGATATTCGTCTCGTCTCTCTGTTCTAAACTACCGATATGCATAATGCAGCTGTTTTTTTTATTTTGATAATATTGTCATGATTATTAATTATCATTGCGTATTACTTATAATGTAATATCACCTGCTCCCGTACTTATCGAGGGTATCATGAATGATATGGGAGAATTAGGAGAAGAAGAATAATCCTGGTCATGCTACACCGATTGCACATTGTGTAGGCACGAGAAGATTAAAAAAAAGAGTAATTTTTTTAAAGAATTTCACTACAACACTATGATAAGTTTTTTAATATGAAACGTTTAATAAACACATACAATACACGAGCCAAGATAAAACAGGCCGGGGATCAGCTGATGCGATATACTCACTGTAAAAGATAACATCAGTTCACTCGCTGAATAACTTGTGAAGTAGTTCTGAATGCGGATCATAACTTGCGGAGCGCTCTCGGCGGCCGAGGAATAAAGGTTGCCTTCAACTTGTGCCAGAGTTGCGAGGGGGTGCCTTTGTGAGTTAAGCCTTCAAAAATAGTTAAAACTTCCCGACATGTCTTAATACTTCCCCTACAACGTCAGCTCTACGGACTGGGGATTTTGCGACATAACTTTGAAAGTCGCTAGTTGGTACTAGGCTACATCTGAGCATTTTACTCTAGTTCATAACATTCATAGCCATTATTTCTACTCATACTCTATTTGTACTTCTTACTCGTGACGTCACGCGGGGACAGCGTTTATTCATTTTATGCTTCTACCTAATTCAAAAAATCTTCCAATTATTATTATCATGGCAAGCAGAAAAGGAAGTTGGATTGGAACTATTTTGATAACACAGATTCCAAACAACTGGAACGATAAGACATATCTAATAATATATAGTGTTTTGCTTAAACCATTTTCAGACAAAAATTCATTGAATTAATTGAGATAGGTATTATCCAGAAAATTCTTATCCTACTTTTCTTTCACTAAATGACCAGAATAATTAATGTTTCAGTTTATGTTTCACCTATTCAATTAATTTAATATACCTATTAAATTTAGAAATTTGAATAAGATAGAAAAGGTACTCTGCAACGAAGAGAATATGATTACTATAATTAATATCCTTTAAAATAGTTTCACCATAATTGAAGCTTGATAATAATATGGACTTGTTAAGTATTAGATTATTTCACTTCAAACTAAATGTATGTAAATGTAGTAAATTACAATAATCTGAATGATCGCAGTAACAATTATCACGAGTTTGATGTTCAGAAGCCTGGTGATGGTGATGGTGATGGTGATGGTGATGGTGATGGTGATGGTGATGGTGATGGTGATATGGTACAGACTGATATCTAAACGGCTTCACAAGCGGTCTTTGAGAACGTCGATGCCGAGTCTTAGCAATCACGAAATAAATGCATAAAAATATTGCAAAATAGAAAACGTGTTCAATATATTAAAACAAAATAGATCGTGAACAAGTAAGCACGCCTCCTCGTGGTCTGTATTTTCAAGGGGATGAGCCCCGCGCACTTTAGAAGCCGAACTGCGAAAGCCGCTCTCGCTAAAAGCTCTTTTAGCAGCCCCCAGCTCCGCCTTTGCGTTATTTTCTAAGCAGCTAATCTTTACTGCTGGGGTAGGCCGTGCCACGCGACTCTATGAGGCTTTGTTTCGCTTCCGTGAGTCTGCAGTAAGATCTAGCACACACAGTATAATATTATACAGACCAGGCATAAAATGTTTTTCTGGTCAGTAGAAAATATAAACATAGATTTAATTAATTATAATTATAATCCAAACTAAACATGTGCAGGATAAGGACGAGCATCTACTTCGGGACCATAGTGGAGCAATAAGATGTGGGTGAAGGATCTGGTTAATGTACGTAACTTCAAAACTTTACAGAGTTGGTAGGTACACTAAGTCTAACATAATAGTTGGGTATTTTATAACCCCGCGGGATGTCGTAATACGAAAATAATAGGATATTACGGCTGCGGTTATTATAATAAGTTATTAAATGAGCGAACAGGGATGGGCTTTTACATTTTACGTCATAAAATAATTAATGAGCGATGAATACTAAGTACTGACAAAGCTGAAACATTCATCAATTCATAATGTTTCAAACTAATATTTGGGTCAAGTGTACAAAATACTAATTTAATAAGATAGTACCTATCGTGGTCTTTCATCGCTAGCTCCCTCTGTTTTAATTACGTTGGAACGAGATTTGACAGTTAGTCAGTCTGGCGGAGCGTCGTGACTCGTGTCGACACGACGGTCAAACGTTCGGAATGAAATGTCCAGCGACGTTTTGTCTGTTTGTCTGATTTAAACTCCCTTTAGTTGCATAATGATTATTGACCGGGCAAGGAATGATCCATGCCTGATTTATACGCGAAACGTCGTCAACGGAACGGCGGCTTGAAGCGTGCAGCTGTTAAAGCACTTTACACCGTGATGCACTGCTCGCGCGTCAGAGCGAGGGCGTCGAGGAGCCAGCACGGAGCTGGATTATTGCTCATTACCGGCCGTTAATTACTGCGCCCCTCCGCCCTCCGCCCCCGCACCCCCCCGCACCCCCCGCACCCCCCGCACCCGCCGCCCGCTGCAGCACGAGAGATGAGCTCACTCTCAGCTAAATCCTCCACCGGCGCAGCTCGTTAATTTTACTCAGCGAGGCTTAGCGCTTTACTCTTTCAATTGCTTAAATTCTTTCTAATGTTATGTAGAAAATTATATTACGAGAATGAGTCTTTACTCAAATTGGTAAATAATTAATTTCTTAAAAAATAACCTTCACACTTATTAATACCTACTACAGAATGAGTGGGTGTGTAAGACCGTAGACCGATATCATATTTACAAATTAACTGACTCCCCCTTTCTCGCAGGGAAGATAAATTGATAATTTGGATTTCAAAATATTAGATAAAAGACATAGTCGTTCACTTTTAAACATAGGTGTTCCTATAAATTGCTTTTATCTTTTAAAAAATATAGTCTTTGCTAAACAGACAGATACGATTTCGCATTTATTATACCTAAGTATGGATAATAATCACTGTGTCACATTTTGGTGCCATTACTGGTTCTTCGGAAAACAAACGGTTATGATTCCACGCATCAACCAAAACGTAAAGGAAATTAAAGCGCGGGGCTCAAGCAAGGGTGCGGGGAGGGGAGGGGGAGGGGGGGAGGGGGGAGGGGGGCTGCGGGTCGGTGGCCGGCGATTACTCATTTCTGCATATTAGCCTTTGTCCCTGCTCTGGCTTTCATTATTATTAATTAGCGATGGAGCGAGCGCCACAAATCGCGTAGTTCTGCATTAATTCCATTAGCTATTGTTCTTTTGTTCGAGTTAATCCCAGACGAAAGTAGGTATTCCACGCATTATTTAATTCGTTTCGGAATATGGACTGTAGTTCAAGGTTTCAGTGCAAAATGGTGAGAAATCATTTTTTAAATCTGGGCTTAGGTTACGTAGGTTTAATGATCTAATTCAGGACCGAAACAACAAAATCTCAGAAAGAGACTGTGAAGGGGTCGTCAGCGGTGGTCGCGGACGGCTGTTCCGCGGGAAAGCCTGAACTGTAAATGGATTCGGTTCAACCGAAACGAGCAGCTCTCGTTTCAATATAAATGCAAATCGCTGGAACACAAACAGATTTGGGGAAATATTAATGTACACGGAGATGGCAATTTTGCACCGCCCCTGTACCCCCCTCGCCCCTCACTTCTCACTCCGCCGCAGACCCTCAACTGATTTATAAAACTTGTAACTGTCTGCAATCTGTACGCGATCTAATTAAAAATAAATTGGTGTTTTGAATTTCAATCTATTTTTGGAGGGCAATGCTTTTAAAACTAAATTTTCAAGTTTTCATGGTAGAAGTCATTTAGTCTAAAAATACACATTGTGTGAATCCACGTCCGCATTGTTAATGCACTAGCCAACAACTCAACAACAACAAAACGTGAAATTCATGAAATTACTAGGTATTTAATGTAATCTGCAATTTCATGAACTTCACAGTTCAATATTTTTTATTCAAATAAAAATTTTCAAGTGCTATACACGAATCATCTGAAACTTGATACATTTAAAAATTAAAGCACTGCAGTCTCCCTTTGAAAATAAACCCAAAGCTGCGATACATCCAGAGCGAGTCGGATTACAGAATAATATGAACCCGCTGGATAAAAATTGGAAGATATTTGCCTTCCTTGTGAGATGTTTCTTTGTCATTATCAACAATAGGTAATCTCTGAGTAAACTTTACATACGATCGTGAAAGAAATATAATTGTAGTGTATGGTACCTACCTAAAATGTTGGTAATAAAAGCTCCGGTTAATTTCAAAGCTTCCAACGTTGCGACCTTAGACTCCCAGGTAATGTGATCGGTAGTATTTCAAAGTTAATTTAAACAGTATTATAAAAAGAATGACCTTGGGTTGCCTTTAAAATTTCACTTTAGCGATGAACACTGCGCACTTTGCGCACTTTGTATTAAAATCTTTACTACGGAGTGATGAAACTACTCTGGGCCGTTAGAGAATTACTGAGAGGCAATAATATAGCTTAATACTAATTAATGTAATAACAGTCTAATAGCTCTTATTAACAACGCTAATTATTGTTAAAATATTATGCAAAGCTCTCAAGCGCCCGAGTTAGTAGTCTTATTCTGAGAACTTAGCAGTTAGGCGATGCTGGACGACTTCTCTGCCATGGAATAGTACGGCTCGTTAGCTCAAGAAAATAGAAAATACGGTCCCATCCGGAAGAAAGCATGAAACTTGGCATGCATGTAGCTTTGACATATATAACTCAATATAGAAGTAGAAACACCTCTAGAAATGATTTTTCCCCCCCTCCCCCCCTATTTTGTATGCCAAATCGTGGTTTTTTAAATTTTTCAGGAAAACGGTTATAGCTATGAAAAAACTGTCAATAGCCGAAATGTTCTTCATTAAATTCCCTACAATACATTCTTTGGATGTATGTTGATACAACTTATAGTTCTCAAAATAATCTAACATTCATTGGTGTAAACACAGGGATTCAAGCAATTTATTAAAACTACCAGTCAAGTTCAGTGAAAAGTATGTTTATTTTAATTCATATCGCAGGAATCTCCCCCGCACTTACAGAGACCAGTACAGGGAAGCCCTGACTTCCTACATAGGCATCGACCAGTTATGCAGCTGCGGCAGGAGCACTTTGTTAACTCCTTTACGGATGCCGAGGTTTCTTTTTTCGTGCTCCATAATGGAGTCCAAACACCACCTTCTTTCTTCCATCCCCAATCCTCGAAATCAGGATATTCAGGGTTTGCTATCAAGCACCAAATGTTGGTGGCAGCCTATCCATAGCCCGCCCCCTGATAAATAACGTCTTTCTTGCTTGGTCGATATCTTCCAAGTCGCTTGTGTTATCGTAAGTAAGGATAACATATCTTGCCAAACGTCCAAATGATGAGTTTCAATTTTGTGTACGGGCTGTGATAATTGTTGGAACACTTTTGTGACTTCAGGGAAGGACTTCCACGTTTTCCAAAACGACATCTTTCCTTTCCCACAGAATCATGATACAGTATCACAGCCTGTAAATGCATGAAATAACAAAATACAACTGCATCTGTCTGGACCGAGAGTAGCCACGAGTTGGTGGAATGCAATACCTAATACGTGAAGGTTTTCCAACACTGAAGGATATCCACAATTTATTCAAATAATTTTTTTAAGCTAATTGCAATAACAACAGCATCCGTATCCATAGTTCTAATAATGACGTTAGTGTGACCATACCGGAAAGCGTGAAAGACATGGAGGAGGATCCAGAATCCTCTTCTTCTTGTTTAGACTTCAGGGAAGACACGTCTGCGGCATCGTCATTTTTTTTTAATATGTTGGACCAGTTTGCTCGTTGATATGACCCTTTAACGAAGTCCTGTTCCTCGTTTTTCACGGGTGGAATTCTTAAGACTATCATCATGATAGACATCAAAAACGACATCTACTTAATTTCCCTTCTGGTTCGTAACGTAGCCAATAAAAGAGTAGACCAAGTAGACCAAAAAAGGTACCTTAAAACTGGCAAAAATTTCTTCGTTGAACGGAGGGCAAAATTGAACTCTTCAACTTCCTAGCCGATGGACTCCAGCAGGTCAGACATATAAAAAAAATTGTAGCAACCAAAGGCGAAGAAGTTTTGAGTAACGATGCCGTAGACATGTCTTCCCTGAAGTCTAAACAAGAAGAAGAGGATTCTGGATCCTCCTCCATGTCTTTCACGCTTTCCGGTATGGTCACACTAACGTCATTATTAGAACTATGGATACGGATGCTGTTGTTATTGCAATTAGCTTAAAAAAAATATTTGAATAAATTGTGGATATCCTTCAGTGTTGGAAAACCTTCACGTATTATTGCATTCCACCAACTCGTGGCTACACTCGGTCCAGACAGATGCAGTTGTATTTTGTTATTTCATGCATTTACAGGCTGTGATACTGTATCATGATTCTGTGGGAAAGGAAAGAAGTCGTTTTGGAAAACGTGGAAGTCCTTCCCTGAAGTCACAAAAGTGTTCCAACAATTATCACAGCCCATACACAAAATTGAAACTCATCATTTGGACGTTTGGCAAGATATGTTATCCTTACTTACGATAACACAAGCGACGTGGAAGATATCGACCAAGCAAGAAAGACGTTATTTATCAGGGGGCGGGCTATGGATAGGCTGCCACCAACATTTGGTGCTTGATAGCAAACCCTGAATATCCTGATTTCGAGGATTGGGGATGGAAGAAAGAAGGTGGTGTTTGGACTCCATTATGGAGCACGAAAAAAGAAACCTCGGCATCCGTAAAGGAGTTAATAAAGTGCTCCTGCCGCAGCTGCATAACTGGTCGATGCCTATGTAGGAAGTCAGGGCTTCCCTGTACTGGTCTCTGTAAGTGCGGGGGAGATTCCTGCGATGTGAATTAAAATAAACATACTTTTCACTGAACTTGACTGGTAGTTTTAATAAATTGCTTGAATCCCTGTGTTTACACCAATGAATGTTAGATTATTTTGAGAACTATAAGTTGTATCAACATACATCCAAAGAATGTATTGTAGGGAATTTAATGAAGAACATTTCGGCTATTGACAGTTTTTTCATAGCTATAACCGTTTTCCTGAAAAATTTAAAAAACCACGATTTGGCATACAAAATAGGGGGGGAGGGGGGGAAAAAATCATTTCTAGAGGTGTTTCTACTTCTATATTGAGTTATATATGTCAAAGCTACATGCATGCCAAGTTTCATGCTTTCTTCCGGATGGGACCGTATTTCAAGCTAAGAAGCCGTACTAGAAAGAACAATATAAAATATAATTATACTTGTGGTACACCCGAAAAATGCACCGTTTGACATACTATTACCTATTCTGTAGTTTAACGTCATAAGTACATCTACCGCTGGATTGAATAACGTAGATTATAAGCATGCCATTTGAAAAGCTGATTGGCGTCGTGGTGCGAGACGGGCATTCACAGAACCAGCGAGAAAACATACAATAATTAAAATTGAATAAAGTGAACATCAAAATGTAAAACATAAAAGTACTCGAGTGTTTCGTATTTAATTAAGCCGCCGCGTAATTTATTCTCCGTCGACGAAACGCGACAACTGAATGACGGAGAGCGGACATATCACATGAGCAGCAACGAAAACCAATTGACTTAATTTCATCCTTACTATAATAATGTAAATGCGATAGTGTGTCTATCTGTCTGTCTTATGTCTACTACGCTATCATACTTATGCCCATCCGTTCAACCTGTTCTGAAGAAATTTGGAATAGGTGATATGGCTGAGATAAGTAGTTTGCATCTCGGGGGAGGACATCAACTATTTTGCCCCTTAAAAGCAAAGTTTCCCTCTAGAAAGTCACGGCCATCAGTTATAATATTATATAAATATAATAATTGAGTTAAACTACGAGTAAATAAACAAAGTAAAATACACGGGAGAGGAATGTCGCCGGCCGCCGCGCGCCGCCCGCCGCACGCCGCGCGTTCCTAACTTTGCGTAATTTCTTACTTCAGCGCTAATGCTTTATTCATAAAGACGACCACTTAAGCTGAGTTTAATATAATATTTATAATCTTTTTTTTTTTTTTATTTATTTATTTTAGGACACCCAACAGGTTACAATTCAATTAACAAGGAAAAATATATATAAATTAAAACAGAAGTTATATGCACTATTGTATACCCACTTAGAGGTTGCCACAGCATGCTATAAGATGTTAAAACTACACTATAGATTGGAGAAAATCGATATAATTAAACAGAATCATTGCTGTATTGACTTCTAAAATGATCCAGTACTTTCTTTCGAAACTTAGGAAAGTTATCACCAATGATGTCAATATCTGTGACCTTACTAATGCCATTATAAGACGTCAACATTCTATTGATAGGTCCGGAATTCCCCAAATTAGTTTTGGAAAAACCAGATTTGAAAGGCACGTAGTTCCTGACTCGACTATACGGCCTAGGAATCCTAACAGAAATTTTCGATAAAAGATTTGACGCATCTAGAGCCTCGTTAAGTAATTTGTATAGAAAACTTAAATCTAGAAGCTTCCTACGGTCTACCAAAGTCAGAAGATTATAAAGTTGCAGCCTGGAATAATAGCTGGGGTTTTTATTACATGACTTATCGCCGAAACAAACATGATACAGGAAGCGCTTTTGTATTCGTTCTATCCTCATCGAGTGTACATTATAGTGAGGATTCCATGCAACTGAACCGTACTCAAGTATACTCCTGGTCAGCGCATTAAACAGTAGAATTTTAGTATTCGAGTCTCGAAAGTTTTTACAACTTCTTTTTATAAACCCAGTAATCTTAGAGGCTTTTTTACATATGTTATCTATGTGAGTAATAAAACTTAATTTATGATCGATATAGATTCCTAGGTCCCTAATACAGTCTACATTCTTAATAATATTACCATTTATTTTATACGAGAATTGAATGGGATGAACTTTTCTATGAAATGAGATATAATAACATTTCGAATGATTTAATATCATTTTATTAGCTGCGCTCCACTGAGTTAGACGATTCAGATCTTCCTGTAACAAGATAGCATCATTGACAGAATTGATAGCTCTAAATGCCTTCAGGTCGTCCGCGTACAATAGAACTTCTGAGTAGATAAAACAGTTAACGACATCATTAATAAATGTATTAAAAAGTACTGGACCAAGTATAGATCCTTGAGGAACTCCAGAGTGAGCAGTATAAGTTATAGACGACTCGAAACCACCCATAACTACTGTCATTAGTCTGCCAACTAGGTAAGAGGCAAGCCAGTGCAGAATATTTCCGACAAAACCATAATATTTTAACTTGCAAATTAGTAGGTTATGATCGACTAAGTCAAAAGCTTTCGAGAAGTCTGTATAGAGCCCATCTACCTGCGTATTTCTATCAACATGTGATGTTAAGTAGTCTACATATGTAACCAGATTTGAAAGAGTTGACCTAAGTTTGAAGAAACCGTGCTGTTTAGTTGATAAGATAGATTTCATGTGCCAATTGATGTGAGGGCAAACCAGTGACTCAAATATTTTGGACAGTATAGGCAACTTTGAGATCGGCCGATACTTAGTGACATCCCTTCTATCCCCGTCCTTGAAAACAGGAACGATAAGTCCAAATTTCCAAGTTTTTGGGAATACCCCCTCAGAGAGCGACCTATTGAATATGGTAGTAAGAGGAGTAGCGAGCGTCTTAGCACAGTTCTTGATAAATATAGCAGGAACTTTATCAGCACCGGCACCTTTATGTGTGTCAATATTTAAAAGCTTGTTTTTTACGTCCTCGACTGAAAGAGTCAAATTATATAGAACAGCATTATAATCGTGCCTAATGTCAACTTTCCAATCAGTTGTGAATGGGACACTAGAGGTACCAGACGTTGAATTGTAAACACTTGCAAAGTGATTTGCAAATTGATCACATATACTAACACTATCTTTATATATTTGATTGTTATACACCATAGATGCAGGAATTTCACACTTGTTGTGACGTCGTTTCTTAAGATACGTCCAAAAGTACTTCGTGTTAGCCTTAATACTAGCCTCCACACAACTTCTTACACATCTTGTACTTCGTACATCTTGTACATTACATAATTTTCTGCTGAATTTAACAACAGCCTAGTGGCTAACACTCAGGGGATATTCTGGGGTTCAATCTCTTTTGTTATTATCTGTAGTCTTTATTATTTAAGAAATTAATATGATTTTTTTTCCACTACCAAGTCTACCTATAAGTCAAGGGCTAACTTAGCCCTTGACTTCGATCTCACCTGATGGTAAGTGATAATGCAGTCTGAGATGGTAGCGGGCTAACCTGTTAGGGGCATGCCAGTTATATTAAACCCCTATCCCTATTCGGTTTCTACACGGCATCGTACCGGAACGCTAAATCGCTTGGCGGCACGTCTTTGCCGGTAGGGTTGTAGGCCAGACCTGGGAAAATTCAGAAATTATAAATTCCCAAATTGACCCTGCCGGGGATCGAACCCGCGAACTCCGCACGTTAAGACAACAGCACTAAACGAATTTTGACGACCACGGAGGTCGTCAAAATTTTACTTTCACCTTGAAGAAAAACATCATAAGAAAAACTGCATCATAGAGAGTTCTCCATAATGTTCTCAAAGGTCAAAGGCTCAAAGGTGCATCGACACGTCCAATCCCCACTACCAGGAATAGTATATTACATGTTCAGGTATAACAACAGTGTAGCTACGTGCTCCATGGTGACACGGCGATGGTTTGAGTTTGAGATGATGGTGAAATCAGTTTGTTTTCTTGCAATGATGTAATTTTTTTCTGCATGCTCCTTACCAACTGTTCGCTCAATAGCTATTAAAGAGCTTGTTGAAATTTCAAAACTCAATTAAGGGAGCCCCAAAGTTTTAAAGGGTTTCTCTTAACTCTCTCTCGTCGAGTTTCAAATAAAATGAGATAACCAAGTCCCGTTAATTACTTAGAAATGAGCAACATAATTATTTTGAGATATAATTAATAAGCGTCCGAGAGTTTGTCACTGTGGCAGAACTTATTTGACCCGGTGACAGCTAGTAGAAAATTACAATAGTAAAATTTAACAGGCCTAAAAATTTGTTCCAATTTTGGTCACCGGTCTGACGGACTGTAGGTACGTGTTTGTGATTTATTGCAGGTTTTTTTATCCACTACAAGCAAGCCCTTGACTGCGATCCCACCTGATGGTAAGTGGTTACCTTACGACTTCCATATTAATAATTTTGAAATAGTTGGTATCTTACGCTTTGTTTTGACATCTCAAATTCCGTGTGTAATATTATGACGTCATGTTAAATCCAATTATATGGCGGAACTGTTTCAAAGGGCCTATTTCTGTTTTAGTTTTTGACACTTTGAATTTAGTGAATCCTGACAGGGTTATCTCAAGGTGGTCGCAAAAGGCCGTGCCTCAGGCTTTAGCGCGGACTGAAGCCTCCGGGTCGTAAACGAGCTCTTACGCTGAGAGCTCCATTACGGAGGCTGTTTACCACGAGATGGCCTAAGGCGCGCTGTATACGGAGGTGGCGTGGACATAATATCATGGTTTTTCATCAATTTTGCATTGCGTTAATTATATTTTACAAAGAGGAGTGAGTGCGAGTAACATCACGCTGAAAGTGTATGCGAGACGTTACACGCACCGCGTTCCAGCCGCTGGCGGCTTCTGTGTGAGCCGCGCCTAAGGTGGCCGGGGTTCACCGCCGAGCTTAGGTACTTCCCCGAACGAGGTAAGTATCTACATTATGTTTTTACAACTTCATTAAATTGGCGCTCTGAAAGGTTGAAAGTACATTTACTGCGCGATAAAACTAGACCACACTGAAAACTTTCCAATTTTCTAAATACATTAATATGTTTAGCGGGCTCAAAGTTTGCTACATAGGTACATTTTGTTTTGTTTTTTCGATAGGTCTCATTGTTGTCGGACATTACGGAGTTTTCAGACCTATATTAAACTCGATAATAGTAACATAATGATTTCAGTGAGTAATTCGACTGTTTTTTTTAAAGAAAATAATGCCTTTTTGAGTTCATAACTATGACATATCCAAGAATTCTAAATAGACGAAGATTTGTTTTAAAATTGTTTTTTTTTCTAACAAGATAGAATTCACTTTAATTACCCTTTGTCCTAGGTGAGGGACAAACGCGACGCCGCGACACGATACGACGCGACAGTATCAACCAGCAGTGACCCTCGTGGCCTACATTAGCACTTATAGGTACAAGTTTTTCGCATCACGACGCGTCGCGTAGCGTCGCTTCTGTCGCTCACCGGATAACGGGTGATAATATTTTTAATTCCCAACTGGTCTTCGAACTTCGCATTCAATGTCAGCCCACTTTTGGGACGTTATGGCTCCATCTATCCAGGGTTGTCCCTGCGTTTATCCTGAGTCATCAGTAACAGAAGTTCCCTTGCAATATTCAAGAAACTTACAATGACGATGAAATGATGTTAATATATTTTATGGATATACAAATAAGATAAATTATTTTTCAAGACATAATGTCTTATTTTCATAATTTTTTTGGATACTTTTAATTTATAAGGTAAAAAATGTAAGTCCAACAATTGAAAATACAGCTACTTAAATTAATGTATTTAGTTATTTAATTAATTAATTTGCATTGAAAGTTTCTTTTATTATATTTTATATTTTGAATGACAAAGGAATCCGAACCTCTTGTACCTAACTCCCACGCTGAGTGGAGCTGGAGCTCTGTCTGCCTCATCATATTTATTCTGATGATAGCTACAACAATAACAATCGCTTAGTCCGTGATAGCACCAGCGTTTACAACAATCACTTGTATAATACGGTCATTACTCATTGTCGTCTTAGTATCCAAGTTTATATTCAATTAGTTTGATTGATTGTGTAATCTACCAGAATTCTTAAAAAGTAATATTAGTTAGAATTAAATTAAGAAAAAGTTTGCGCCCATTAAATAAAAATGTATTCGATGACCTTCGCTCTACCTCTATCACAATCACATCTTTGGAATCTTTGGAATATTGCTTACCTACAGGAATAGTAGTTTACAGGGAAGCTTAAACAGATATACAACTTGTATATCTGTTGTAAGGTTTACTCTGGGCTACTTACCCCTCTCCTATTGGTCAAAATCCATTGTCGGAGCAAGATAAATAGTTCATGTCTAGTTCATGAAGTATAAATAGTTCATGAAAGCCGCGCTACAACTATGCAGCTACTATTGGAGCTTTTTACTGAGACAATCATCTAAGTCTATGTAGACAAAATAAGAAGCGCAGCGACAGCGCCTAAGAATCTCTTGTTTTATATATTCCACGTGTCTCGCCTAGCTGCGAGCCCGACTGAACAGCGGACAGAGTCGCGTGCTACGAGTATCGCCCGTGTTCAGGTGAATGAAGAGTGGGCCGAGAGATGAAAGGGTAAAGGTAGCTTTCCATGAGGCGGGTTCGAGCGGAGGCGGAGCGCGTCGCGTGTCGGCGCTATCGTTGAAGCGGGACGGGCGGTGTTGGCAGTCTGGCGCGAAATCTGAATAAAATACGATCTGCCAAGTGCACCCACATATTATAAAAATGTGAATTTTTTATTGACAAATGCTTTTTATCGATTGTTCTCGTAGAGTGCAAAACAGCGTTTTTTTATATTTTTGCCCTTGTTTCTGTCTGACTTAATGCCTGTAAAAACATCTATGATACATTTCTGCTTCTCTTCTCCAATACTACTAAGCTGTATGCAGCTTTGATGGAAATGCACCTTTCGGTAGGGTGCTAAGTGTAGTTGAAAAGCCTTTCAGTTGCTAATGCTATTGCCACTCCGCTCGCCTCGCCGCCGCTTCACGCCGCCCCGTCGCCTCCTCGCCGCCACTCCACTCCGCGCCGCGCGCCGCGGGTGGGCAACGTTTCAGCCGCGGTGTACGCGAGTCAGACGATCTAATATCAATCTGTTACTCTGCTGATTTAAATGAGGTTTCAACTCGTAGCTCTGAAATGCTCCTCTGCAATATTGCACTGCACTCGACTTGAGCGCGAGCCGCACGTCCTCAGAGGTTCTTCATTATGTTTAAGGAAATTCAATAATAAAACGAAATATTGGCAAGTTTTAATAAAACTAAAACATTTAACGCAATTGCCCACCTCTAAGAAAATCCAATTATAAATGCGATGGTGTGTCAGCGTCTTTGTTTCTTTGCTTTTCTCTGTTCGAACAATATTGGCATAATTTGGTATTAAAATAGCTTGCATCATAGAGACGTGACACAGCTGGCTATCTAAATACTAAATATTACGGGATATTTAACAACCAAAGTCTACGTGGACAATGTTGCGAGTAATTAAAATATATGGGTAAAGTATGGATTGTTTATTGTTTTCTTTTAAACTTTAAAAATTCACATTCTTCACTTTGTGGAGACTGAACTGAAAAGTTCTGTCTTTGAGAGCGCTTTCAATAAGTTCGGCCTAGTCTCCGACACGGACGAAAGTATAAGATGTAGGCTGGCAGCTCGCACGACCGCGGCCCAGTGGACACTGGACTGGCGAGCGGCGAGCGGCGAACTTTGACGCTTTCACTATTAGCATGCCCATCCTGTTGAGATACGAGTGTTCTGTTAGGGATGTTTAGCCTTTTAGAAAGTCTGCCCTAGGCGCTGCTGTCGAATTGAATAATACACCATTGCCTCGATACAATTGTTAGTATTATGAAGAAACTTATATTTTCATGTAGCCTCGGGTTATAACTTGACAAAACTTTGAAACCATCAAATCCGCGCTACTTCTGAAAATACAAAACTGTAAAAACTCAAGAACTGACATTTTCGCTCTTAATGTGAGTAGCGTTGACCTCCCCTACATCCCTCAAACGGGAAAGCTCATAGCATTCAAAGAGGCAACCACTGTCACCCACGTCACAGTGAACGACTACATTATGTGTTAACGTTTGTAGTGCACAATCGACACGGCAGTACACAGTGCACAATCGGCTCTGTGGCAGGCACAAGTGTGCAGCAGTAGCGGCGCGGTGCAGCGCGGGCCGCAGAGCCACTGTACTGCAGCTGGTTCCACTAGCGACAAGTGACAACCCAGCGGCGCGGGCTGCGCAACTGGCGGCTGAGCCCGCCGACCTCTCATTAATTGTATTTTTTATTTTCATTGGTAGACTAGTGCGTGGAGGACAACTTTACCTGCTGATGAGTATTGACCCTTAGGTAGATCGTGTTTAACAGACATCGCTTTTCACTCTTGATTATTAGGTAGCATGGAATGCATCAGTGGGAAACGGAAGCTGAAATGGTACCTATCCCATATCCTAGGAACTAGAAAGTTCGAGCCCGTGTAATTTCAACTTAGTATGCATGCTAAGTACGTACCTAACTACCTATATCAACTATATCAACGTACGATGCGAAAGTGTAGCTAAGTAATTTAATAGGTGCAGAGGGAGGAACGAGATAAAAATATTGGCAGTTAGATATAGGGACTGGCGATAGAAGTGAAAACTTATAACTTAGAATTTTAGTATTATAATTTGTTTTTTTTTCAAAACCTTTTGTCTTCCTAACAACGCGAGAATGTCGGCGCGGAGCATGTCAGTGCGGAGCATGTCGGTAACGCGAATCCACAAGTTTTCCCCTTACCAAAATGTGCTCAACGCGACTAAAGAAGTTTTCACTTCAAAAGTTCTTGGCCGTGTGTGGTCCGAAACATATCCTGTGTAACCTAACCAATGTTAAATGAGTGTTAGGCCATTCCCGCCCGTTTCGAAGCCTCGTTCGCAACAATACGCGGCGGCTGGCATATCGACGCACCCACACATGACCTCATTGTACGCACCCGTCACCGCACGGAGCGAGGGTTGGCGGTAATCTCGGCTGAGGGACGATTGCGGTGATCAAGCCTTTGTTTCGCGCGTCTGCCGGGCTCAAAGTGATTGCACCGGATGCTGCGAGAGTAGGGTGCGATTGCGAAACTACTCCGCTATACAGCTGTAACTGCACTCGTTGTACACGCGTTCAGATATACGAGTACGTGTCATTCAAACAGCTCTTTTGTTTGATAGTTTGCAAGAAGCCCAATCTCTTTTTTTTTTTTTTAATCCACTACAAGTTAGCCCTTGACTGCGATCTCACCTGATGGTAAGTGATGATGCAGTCTAAGATGGTAGCGGGCTAACCTGTTAGGGGCATGGCAGTTATATTAAAGCCATACCCCTATTCGGTTTCTACACGGCATCGTACGGGAACGCTAAATCGCTTGGCGGCACGTCTTTGCCGGTAGGGTGGTAACTAGCCACGGCCGAAGCCTCCCACCAGGCCAGACCAGGGAAAATTCAGAAAGTATAAATTCCCAAATTGACCCGCCGGGGATCGAACCCGGGACCTCCGCACGTTAAGACAACAGCGCTACACACTGCGTCACGGAGGTCGTCAAATCTCGATGAGTTTTAAAGCCATTTTCGAATGTTGGCCCTTGACTTCGATCTCAGCAGCTACCAGGTGATGCCGATTAAACGGATGAAATCAGGGTTCAACTTGTATCATGTCAAAGTGAAATTAACGGTAATTTAACTAAAACCTTGATCGCTTTTAAACGACAACGAAAACACAATTGCTCGGCAGTCCTCACTATTTTGTCCAGTTAGCGACAAAATAGTAACTACAGAATAACGAATCTATTAATTTAATGCATTTATGCGTAACACATTAAATAAATTGACTTTTCGCAACGATTAATTCGCAAAATACTTGCATAACAGCTTTGGACCAATTTACATAGATAATGAGGTTTTATAATCGGTTTGTTTTCGATATAATATAAATTATGTTCGGTCAAGGCGTAATGAGTGCGGGATTAAAGTTTGCGCAACAATTCATTCGCCGCCCTCACTGCGCTCACCGGCCGCGCGCTGTTACGAGTAGTTACCTGCCGGACAACTCTACAGTCTACGCTCTGTTCACGATGCACAACTACCACTACCACGTTAAGGGGCCTTAACGTCTCACTACTGGGCACCGGCCTCTCCCTCTCTCACAGGAGAGAGGGAAATAAAGCTTAGACCCACCACGCTGCTCCAATGCGGGTTGGCGCGCTTTAACGACTATTATCATGTTAGTGATAATAACCGGGACCGACGGCTTAACGTGCTCTCTGAGGCACGGGGGTGACACACCACCAACTTCCCAGCTTCGGGCTAGTACAGAGAACTTCTAGTCAGAAAAAGTATATAAGTAGTTTTAATACCGCGTTTAGTGAGTTTTATTGCAAAGTTTTTACTGCTGGGTAAGAACATAATGAAATATTTCGGCGGGAAAATGTTTTAACAAGCCACGTTAGCGCTGTGCTCTCGGGGGCCGATTGTTACATTAATTGAATGGTTGTTCAAATCCTAACATAACCGCCGAGCACCTCGTTATTTTTGGGCAAGTTATATTTGTTAATTCATCAGTTTACTATCCGGAAGCCAATGTAGGTTTCAGACTCTTGAAAGTCGTTGTAAATATTGTTCGAATAAAATGAAACATAATAATATTTTAGTGAGTCGTGGGTGTCCCCCGGCTGCTATCCGAACTTAAGGCGGGGCGGGGGACGGGGGGCGAGGGGCGCGGGGCAGCGCGCGAGCCGACGCGGACGGCATTGACATCGCTAAATGTTTGTCGTCGGCAGACAGGTTCCCGCCGTGGTCGAATACATCAATTGCGATATTCAAACAATGCTAACAACATAAGAAATTAGTTTTTCTTAACGTTTTTCCTTTAAGAATGCCCACCGACAGAAGCCGATGGAAAAATTTGTTGGAGGGTAAGATCCGGCCAGAACCACAATCTTTATTTGTTGGAGGGTAAGATCCGGCCAGAACCACAATCTTTATTTGTTGGAGGGTAAGATCCGGCCAGAACCACAATCTTTATTTGTTGGAGGGTAACATCCGGCCAGAACCACAATCTTTATTTGTTGGAGGGTAAGATCCGGCCAGAACCACAATCTTTATTTGTTAGAGGGTAACATCCGGCCAGAACCACAATCTTTATTTGTTGGAGGGTAACATCCGGCCAGAACCACAATCTTTATTTGTTGGAGGGTAAGATCCGGCCAGAACCACAATCTTTATTTGTTGGAGGGTAACATCCGGCCAGAACCACAATCTTTATTTGTTGGAGGGTAAGATCCGGCCAGAACCACAATCTTTATTTGTTGGAGGGTAAGATCCGGCCAGAACCACAATCTTTATTTGTTGGAGGGTAACATCCGGCCAGAACCACAATCTTCATTCAGAGTACAAGTAGCTGTACTATTACCTATTCTGTGGTACAAATTTTCATTTTGGTGTAGTCCGGTGAAACGAAATAAAAAAATAAAAAAATAAGTAATTATAATATTATTATAGTAAATTAATCATAAGTAATTAAATGAAGTTCACATCAATCACACTTTTATCCCTTATTAGTTCCAAAATTTAAACACAATAGCCAAAGCTTATATAAACTGCCCGAGGTATAATTTTCATTATGAATACAGAGATAAAACAAACGATTTATTTTCCAGCAAAATATCATTTATACAACACTGTCGGCCGGTGAATACTTATACTGGAATATATTTGATTCACCGCTCTATTAATACGATTATTCGGGGATTAACTCGCAATCAAAACAGTTGGAAACAATACCTACGTCGTTTCAAAGTCAAAATTAAGATAATTATGTCATCCGGAACCTATTCAGAAACTTACTTAGTAAGTATTTATATTGTGTATGGTTGATTATTCTGATTATGGTAGAAGATTTTTAAATAAAACTACAGAAAAATTTACGAAAAAACAAATAGTGACATTGACGAAGTACATTGTTCTGATCTGATACTAAACACAGGATACGTAATAGATGGACATAGTGTGTTGCAGGTACAGAAGGAGACGACGATTAATTTACTACTAAATTTATGAATTAATTCTTACATTATGACCTAACTTAATACTACGTCGATTTTAGACGCAGCGGTTCACATTGTGACTACCTAGGGCTAGTCTTATCTACCCTTACTAGAACGATCTTCTCACTATTTCATTAGCTTTTATATCTTACATTTTCGTACTAAAATCTAAGCGATGCTTGATGTCACGTTTTTTCGGACGTAATGCAATTCCGCGGAATTCGCTGGAGGTGCAAGGTTGCGATCTTGCAACGAAAGTGATTTTTTCCATGATGCCGTAGGTATACGTAACTCCCTGAAGCAAAAGGAGACTGCAAAATATTATTTTGGTGGCAATTCTTTTATTTCAGCGAGAAAAGTCCATATTATTGTCTTGAGCTTCGTGATCGAGGTTAAACTATATTTTTTGAATTTTAAAACCGTGCGCCCGGTTCAAATGATGATCATTATGCGTCTCGTTATTTTCGTGGCGTTTCATGAAGACGCCTAAAATATAAATGGGTTATGGGGACGCGGTGCGGTGCGGTGCGGCGCGGGCGGTGCGGTCCGCGTAATTATCCGGGCGGCGCGCGGCGCGCTTCGGCAATGGGGCGCGGCCGCCTGCGCCGCTAATTGGTGCCGCTTCCGAACTGCGACACCACCACAGGCGGGCCTAGCGCCGCGGTGTGACACTTACAATGTGACAGTCGTTATCACCTTCAGACTAAAATGCACTATTGATTATACACCTCTCTTGTTTGACACGACCGTTACATTGACAACATTCAAATACATAAACAATCATATGGTGTAATGATACGAGTATGATTGATTAAATGTGTTTAATTGACCGAGCGAAGCGAAGGTCTCTGAGTCTACTTGAGTGAATTCGCATTTGTCCGTCCGTCCGTCCGTCTGTCATTATAACTTCTGAATTACTGAACGTAGGTAATTACTTCAAATTTAAATATTATAATATGTAGACCGATGGCCTCCAGCCGAATATGGCTTAAAAAGTTATAAAAATCTTAACTATGTAGTTGACTCTTTATCTTTAAAATGATACACCGCAACCCTACGTAACGCTATAAAAAATATTTTATTTCGCATTCGCTTCTATGAGAGCTGCCCTGAAATAGAGACCAAATTTTTTTTTTATTTTTTTCCCCCCTAAAATTGACGAAATGGAGGGCTTTCAAAGTGGAGATTTTCTAAAAGTTGACCTCAAAACTCGCAATTTTCTGAAAAGCTGAGCCCGAACCTTGATCAATTATTTGAATTATATCCTGTACCTACTTGAACAACAAACTAAAATTAGATAAATATTATAAGGAAACTAAATTATTTAATTTTTAATGAGCTTCCGTATTTTTAACAGAACTTCAAAAAGATATCAATAGATGGCGCTCTGTAAAAGTTTATTCGTTTATTTTTACAAAATGCTTACAAATAATAAACTAACTTATGGATACCGCGAGGTCTCAGTTCGGGGCGAACCACTAATAATATACACAGTATAATAATATTATACCTAGTAGCGGGGCGAGACGGTAGAGCGTACTATGTCCAAGCTGGCAGCAGTAGGTCATCACTTAGTCATTTCAGCACAGTGCTACAATGTGCTTATGCACTTTACGATCTGGAGGTGGAGATATGAAGGTGAACTTAGGTAGGTAAGGTGGTAAGGGAGGTGTACTGAGTAGGTGAGCTTAATTATTATAGTCGTGTGCTCTTATACTCTTAAGAACCTTTATTAGGTATACGATAACATACGAATCTATATATTATATAAAAGCGAAAGGTCACTGACTGACTGATCATCACGATATCTCAGGAACTATACAACATACAGACTTGAAATTTGGAAGGTAGGTTCCTTCTATGGTGTAAACGTCAGCTAAGAAACGGTTTTGGGAAAATTCACCCCTAAGGGGTTGAAATGGGGGTTGGAAATTTGTATGAAAGTCCTTTGTTTTTGAAGATAGACACATGAAAATTAGCATTTAAGTTATAAGTTTAAAATAATAAAAATCTGTATAATTTTTTTTCCGAAAATCTACCCCAAAGAGGGTTAAATGGGGGTTGGAAGTTTGCATGATGGTTTTAAGTTTTTGAAGTTACAGACTAGAAAATCGGGATTTAGGTTATTAGTTTTAAATTATAATAACCTGTATAAGTACTTTTTCGAAAATCCACCCCAAAAAGGGTGAAATGGGGGTTGGAAGTTTGTATGAAAGTTCTATGTTTTTGAAGTTAGATACTTGAAAATCGGGATTTTAGTTAGTAGTTTTAAATGATAATAACCTGTATAAACCATTTTACGAAAACCCACCCCACAAAGGGTAACATGGGGTTTGAAAATTTGTATGAAAGTCCTACGTTTTTGTAAAAAGAGACATGAAAATTCAGCATTTCGGATATAAGTTTGAAATAATAAAAACCTGCATAAGCTATATAAAGCCTCTTTAGATAGACTTTTTGCAGCGGAAAAATTTCATAATCTCATTGGAAATCAGAAATTGTACGCGGACGAAGTCGCGGGCGACCGCTAGTACATACATACATACGATCTTACGAATATGTTCACAGACACGGTTCACGACTCACGGGTCCACTTTACCTACATTTAAACACGATTACATTAGGTATCAAGTTCTTTTATTGGTTTTAGTAAATGCCACGTTACATCTTATAAAATTCAGACAAAATTAACAGAACCTAACAGAGCATAGACAAGACAAAAAATTGTTTTACAAACGTCAAATTAGAAAAATATTCTATCCTCTATTTTTTACTATCGGATTGTATGGCACTGGGTTCCTGTACTTTGGACACCAGTGCACAATTTTAAACATTGTGTATTTTAGACAAATAAGATTACGATAAACGAAACAACAAATATTATCAGCGGTATCGGGAGCCGCTCGCGCCAATCAGCGCGAAGGCCGGCGCGCCGCGCGCGTCACTCGATCACTTGTAACAGGAGGAGCAGAGTGAGCGAAGTAGTACCGCGGCGCGCCACAGACTACTGGCAGTGCATAGAAAAAATATTATCAGCGGTATCGGGAGCCGCTCGCGCCAATCAGCGCGAAGGCCGGCGCGCCGCGCGCGTCACTCGATCACTTGTAACAGGAGGAGCAGAGTGAGCGAAGTAGTACCGCGGCGCGCCACAGACTACTGGCAGTGCATAGAAAAAATATTATCAGCGGTATCGGGAGCCGCTCGCGCCAATCAGCGCGAAGGCCGGCGCGCCGCGCGCGTCACTCGATCACTTGTAACAGGAGGAGCAGAGTGAGCGAAGTAGTACCGCGGCGCGCCACAGACTACTGGCAGTGCATAGAAAAAATATTATCAGCGGTATCGGGAGCCGCTCGCGCCAATCAGCGCGAAGGCCGGCGCGCCGCGCGCGTCACTCGATCACTTGTAACAGGAGGAGCAGAGTGAGCGAAGTAGTACCGCGGCGCGCCACAGACTACTGGCAGTGCATAGAAAAAATATTATCAGCGGTATCGGGAGCCGCTCGCGCCAATCAGCGCGAAGGCCGGCGCGCCGCGCGCGTCACTCGATCACTTGTAACAGGAGGAGCAGAGTGAGCGAAGTAGTACCGCGGCGCGCCACAGACTACTGGCAGTGCATAGAAAAAATATTATCAGCGGTATCGGGAGCCGCTCGCGCCAATCAGCGCGAAGGCCGGCGCGCCGCGCGCGTCACTCGATCACTTGTAACAGGAGGAGCAGAGTGAGCGAAGTAATACCGCGGCGCGCCACAGACTACTGGCAGTGCATAGAAAAAATATTATCAGCGGTATCGGGAGCCGCTCGCGCCAATCAGCGCGAAGGCCGGCGCGCCGCGCGCGTCACTCGATCACTTGTAACAGGAGGAGCAGAGTGAGCGAAGTAGTACCGCGGCGCGCCACAGACTACTGGCAGTGCATAGAAAAAATATTATCAGCGGTATCGGGAGCCGCTCGCGCCAATCAGCGCGAAGGCCGGCGCGCCGCGCGCGTCACTCGATCACTTGTAACAGGAGGAGCAGAGTGAGCGAAGTAATACCGCGGCGCGCCACAGACTACTGGCAGTGCATAGAAAAAATATTATCAGCGGTATCGGGAGCCGCTCGCGCCAATCAGCGCGAAGGCCGGCGCGCCGCGCGCGTCACTCGATCACTTGTAACAGGAGGAGCAGAGTGAGCGAAGTAGTACCGCGGCGCGCCACAGACTACTGGCAGTGCATAGAAAAAATATTATCAGCGGTATCGGGAGCCGCTCGCGCCAATCAGCGCGAAGGCCGGCGCGCCGCGCGCGTCACTCAATCACTTGTAACAGGAGGAGCAGAGTGAGCGAAGTAGTACCGCGGCGCGCCACAGACTACTGGCAGTGCATAGAAAAAATATTATCAGCGGTATCGGGAGCCGCTCGCGCCAATCAGCGCGAAGGCCGGCGCGCCGCGCGCGTCACTCGATCACTTGTAACAGGAGGAGCAGAGTGAGCGAAGTAGTACCGCGGCGCGCCACAGACTACTGGCAGTGCATAGAAAAAATATTATCAGCGGTATCGGGAGCCGCTCGCGCCAATCAGCGCGAAGGCCGGCGCGCCGCGCGCGTCACTCGATCACTTGTAACAGGAGGAGCAGAGTGAGCGAAGTAGTACCGCGGCGCGCCACAGACTACTGGCAGTGCATAGAAAAAATATTATCAGCGGTATCGGGAGCCGCTCGCGCCAATCAGCGCGAAGGCCGGCGCGCCGCGCGCGTCACTCGATCACTTGTAACAGGAGGAGCAGAGTGAGCGAAGTAATACCGCGGCGCGCCACAGACTACTGGCAGTGCATAGAAAAAATATTATCAGCGGTATCGGGAGCCGCTCGCGCCAATCAGCGCGAAGGGCGGCGCTCCGCGCGCGTCACTCGATCACTTGTAACAGGAGGAGCAGAGTGAGCGAAGTAGTACCGCGGCGCGCCACAGACTACTGGCAGTGCATAGAAAAAATATTATCAGCGGTATCGGGAGCCGCTCGCGCCAATCAGCGCGAAGGCCGGCGCGCCGCGCGCGTCACTCGATCACTTGTAACAGGAGGAGCAGAGTGAGCGAAGTAATACCGCGGCGCGCCACAGACTACTGGCAGTGCATAGAAAAAATATTATCAGCGGTATCGGGAGCCGCTCGCGCCAATCAGCGCGAAGGCCGGCGCGCCGCGCGCGTCACTCGATCACTTGTAACAGGAGGAGCAGAGTGAGCGAAGTAGTACCGCGGCGCGCCACAGACTACTGGCAGTGCATAGAAAAAATATTATCAGCGGTATCGGGAGCCGCTCGCGCCAATCAGCGCGAAGGCCGGCGCGCCGCGCGCGTCACTCGATCACTTGTAACAGGAGGAGCAGAGTGAGCGAAGTAGTACCGCGGCGCGCCACAGACTACTGGCAGTGCATAGAAAAAATATTATCAGCGGTATCGGGAGCCGCTCGCGCCAATCAGCGCGAAGGCCGGCGCGCCGCGCGCGTCACTCGATCACTTGTAACAGGAGGAGCAGAGTGAGCGAAGTAGTACCGCGGCGCGCCACAGACTACTGGCAGTGCATAGAAAAAATATTATCAGCGGTATCGGGAGCCGCTCGCGCCAATCAGCGCGAAGGCCGGCGCGCCGCGCGCGTCACTCGATCACTTGTAAAAGGAGGAGCAGAGTGAGCGAAGTAGTACCGCGGCGCGCCACAGACTACTGGCAGTGCATAGAAAAAATATTATCAGCGGTATCGGGAGCCGCTCGCGCCAATCAGCGCGAAGGCCGGCGCGCCGCGCGCGTCACTCGATCACTTGTAAGTTGTAACAGGAGGAGCAGAGTGAGCGAAGTAGTACCGCGGCGCGCCACAGACTACTGGCAGTGCATAGAAAAAATATTATCAGCGGTATCGGGAGCCGCTCGCGCCAATCAGCGCGAAGGCCGGCGCGCCGCGCGCGTCACTCGATCACTTGTAACAGGAGGAGCAGAGTGAGCGAAGTAGTACCGCGGCGCGCCACAGACTACTGGCAGTGCATAGAAAAAATATTATCAGCGGTATCGGGAGCCGCTCGCGCCAATCAGCGCGAAGGCCGGCGCGCCGCGCGCGTCACTCGATCACTTGTAACAGGAGGAGCAGAGTGAGCGAAGTAATACCGCGGTGCGCCACAGACTACTGGCAGAGGATCAACAAGCGCGTTCCTCAACATCAATGCCGGCGTCCACTACGCTCGCCGAGCCGACTCGAATCGAATCGAATTATAATAATTCACTAGGTACCTGTATAAAATATTTACTAAAAAATTTCGCAATTGATTTTCACCAATAAATTAAAAATTAAGACTTAAAAAATAATATTATTTAATGAAGTTGGGCAAGATAATCCATAGCATCGGTCGGCCGGTTTCCACAGCACATCTGTTCAACCGACTTGAGAAAAGTTGGTACTGACTGACAAAATGGGAATCACAACAAAACAACAAAAAGAAGACGCCGAAAGGATGGATGTCTTGCGAGGATAGAAATCTACAGACAATTCTTTAGAAAATTGTAAATCTCTCGTCATGGAAGAAAGTAGTAAAGGACAGAGATGAATCGACGGAACTCGTAGATGAGGTTTGCCTCATCTACGAGTCGCCAAAAGGGTTGCATTGCCCAAGACGTAAAATAGTGCGCATCCCTCGCGCTGTCTACCTTGTGCCGGTAGTCTGCGCGTGTAACGCACACCGCCCACTGCCAGCTAATTACAGCGAGATAAGAGCGCGGGCGCGGCGAGACCTCGCGGGGATTGCAACCCTCTGCTCCCCCGCAGAGCTCGCGCGAAATAATGTAATGTGAGGCTGCTCATATCGAGTTAGCTACATTATTGTTGTGTATAATTTTACAAATTGGACCACAATTGGACAATTTCGCATTTAAATATGACTAATAAAGTATCTAATACAAAACAGAAAGCGCCTCAAAAAACTTTATCGACGTTTATTTTGCACTAGTTTGCCCACAGATTCAACCTGTGTCTAAATAGTCAGTGACTTTGAATTTATCAAGCACTAAAAGTCTGGCACGGCTGTATGTAAATAGCACATATTCTAATTTTTATCTCGGTAAATTAAAGAGTTCCCGCGGGAACCAAACATCCTCAATCCACGCAGACGAAGTCGTGTGCATCAACTAGTAATCCAACACCCCATTACCTTTACAGCCCATTAATGTCCCACTGCTGGATGCACAGACCTCCACTCTCATAGGAGAGAAGGAATTAGAGCTTAGACCCACCACGCTGCTCCAATGCGGGTTGGCGGGCTTTAACGACTATTTTAACATGTTAGTGATAATAACTGGGACCGACGGCTTGCTTAACGTGCTCTCCGAGGCACGGGGTGAGAAACCGCCAACTTCCTGACTCCGACCTAGTACCAACACTTGTTTTGGCTCGACCCGGAACTCGAACCCGAGACCTCGTCGACCGCAGTCAAACATGCTAACCACTAGAAAAATGAGGCAGACCAGTTGGTCTGCCTCTGGTTATTTTTTAGTGATTACTAGTTAGTAATCACTAAAAAATTATTTATTTGCATAGTTGTCAAACACCCAATCGATGCCTGTGAAACGGACAAATGAATAATTATTACTAGCCTTTGCTCGCGGCTTCGCTCATATTAAATTCTATTTCTATGCAGACTGAAATTTTTAGCCCCTTTGAGGTTGAATTTTCACAGATCCTTTGTCATCGGATGCCTGTCATAAAAGCTGTAGCTATACCAAATTACAACCCAATTTGTTCAGAGGTTTGAGTTTGAGCTGTGCGTTGATATAGATCCGTCAGTCACTTTTTCATTTTATAGGTAGGTATACTAGCAGATGCACGCGACTTCGTCCGCGTGAAATATTTTTTTTAAATTCCCACGGGAACTCCCTAATTTTTCGGGTAGGTAATATATAAGCCTATGACAAATAATGTGGTTTTCTATTGGGTACCAACATTTTTAAAGTCGGTCCTGTATAGATCCAGAGGTTACAACCCTACAACGTCACAAACTTTACCTCTTTATAATATTAAGTATAGATTACTAGATTTTGCCCGCGACTTCGTCTGCGTGGTTTTAGTTTTTTAATTCCCGTGGGAATTTTTTATTGTTTATTGTTTATTATTATAATTGCTTTCATGTACAATGGTCATAGTATAATGAGACATGAGGCCCCGTCGGGGCATTGCAATATTGAATATTTTAGAATTAAAATTATCTATACAATCAAATATACTTATAATATAAACAATGTCAACTTAATTTATCAAACTGTCAAATCGCAAATTATTTATATAAATTTATAGGTACATACTCGTAATATAAGATTAGCATTTAACTTTTAAAATAGAACTAAAACTAAAACTAATAAAGCGCTGTCATGCAATTGAGGTCTTATAAATGTTTCATATGATAAATGATAATAATACATTTAAACACTTATGATTAATTTTGGAACAATTCCTTTACTTCGTAAAACATTGTGTTATTATTGTTTTTCAGCTTTAAAATGTAGCCAATGTCCTTCCTTGAGACAAAACCTACGCCTGTACTAAATTTCATCAAAATCGGTTGAAACTTGAAAAGATAGGCCAAGAAGCGTAGCAGACAGACTTTAGCATTTGTAATCTTAGTATGGATTTAGATTTAGATACACCTTCATCCAAAATAGAACGGAATTTTGATTTATCTTTCAAGTAATTTTGTTAAGAGGCTTGAACTAAAATAATATCTTATACTTATTCAATATTCATGTCCAGTGTTGTACCGAGGTGAAGCTAGAAGGCTCTCTGTCGTAATTAATTATAATCGCAATATGAAAATGACATAAAATGTGTACTAACAAATCTTCTCTTTAAGTTAACACGCTAAAGTCACGTGTTCAAATGTCCCGCTCGTTAAGTTAGCGTGTGAAGGGAATGCTTGCAGCGTACTCGTAGCTGGGTGTCGGGGCGCGCGGCTGCACATTGCATTACATCGCGTGTCGCTAAACACGCATAATGTGGTAATGCCGCTCTACTGTGTAGTGTGTAGTGTGTAGCGTGCCCACTGCCCACTGCCCACCTAGCCAAGTTACATACGTTTCGTGGCTATTCTCTTTCTGTAATCGTTAACCTGATAGGAAGATACATTTTGTGAAGCACTACATTAGAGTCTTTCTGAACATAAAGACATAAGAACGATCATTACAGATCTTTGCAGACGACGCCGATACTCTAAGAACTAAAATTTCACCGAATCAAGTCTGGAACATCTGCATATAAGCGAGTTATAGGTCTGTTTAATAGCTACGAGAGCACAAGCGTCACCTCGCTGTCAACCGCGCCACATGTGCAAGTGTCACAAACACGAAAAACATTCCCAGCGAATCCCCCGGACACGTCTGCCGGACAGCGGACAGCGGACATATATCCGGGGATTAGGCGTGCACACTCCAATAAACCGACTCAGCTTAAAAATGTACAGCAGCTGTCGATACTGCGGAGTCGGGGCGACACGACGCAACACGACAGACGCCGACCGCAGCAGGCGATTACAAACATAGCATATGATTAATTTTGTGTAATCTTCTATAATTCCATATATATTATATTACTAGCTGACCCGGCGAACTTCGTACCGCCTTAGTATGCAAAATTAAATGTATATTTTTCAATATTTCTGAGAGATTTTCTTAATATTTTTTTCCGTAAGAACCTTCTCCTAATAATAACAAATATAACAAAAAAAAGAATTAGTGAAATCGGTCCAGCCGTGACCAAGGAAACCGGGTTTCATTTTAATATATATAGATAAATGCGAAAGTATGTCTGTCTGTCTGCCTGTCTGTTTGTCAGTCTGTCTGCACTCTGCTACGCTTTCACAATCCAACTACTCAAGCGATTTTATTGTTTGGTACAGAAACAGTTTACATCCAGGGGAAGGACAAGGCTAGTACTTTTTATACCGGAAAAATGAAGAGTTCCCGCGGGAATTAAAACATCAATCCACGCGGAGGAGTCACGGGCATCATCTAGTACTATAAAAATGCGAAAGTTTGGACGGATGGATGGATGTACGGATGGATATTTGTTACTCAATCACGCCAGAACGGCTGAACGGATCTGGATGAAATTTGGCACAGAGATAGATTATAGTCTGATATAACTCAATGGCTACTTTTTATCCCGGAATATCAAAAAACTTCAATCCACGCGAATGAAGTCGCGGGCATCAGTTAATCAAAAAATAAAGAGATCTAACAACACAGATACTCACAAAGACAAAATAATATGTCAAATCTCTAAACGACTGCTGCGCAGCACATTGTCTTGAAACCTTGAAACCAAAAAAACCTTATTGAAAACGGTTTGTTCCTTTATGAGCTACAATGCATCAAATAAACAGACAGACAATAACTTCTTCATAACACGTCTCCTTTTGTGCCAGATGTATAAATTTAAATTCAAAGCGTTTTATTTAAATAGACTTTTTACAAGTGCTTATGAGTCGAATGAATCTACCACTGGTTCGGAATGCCGTTCCTTCCGAGAAGAATCAGCCAGAAATTCGGTGGTTGCTCTTTTGAAAAAAAAATGTACAATTGCATTAGTCTAAAGATACATAAGTAACAGCAGTCCTGAGCATTGCTGGAGCGAGTCAAATCCATGCGCTTTTATCATTTAGGTATATAATCTTCGACAGTATATATTATATATATTTTCAGGAGCACTTTTTAATGGTTTTAAATACACCTACATACATAGGCACAGTGTGTCCTGTGGCTGCAGTAATAAGCGCAGTTATTGCGGCAACCTGTCGGCGCTATAACGTTTGTCTCTGAGGTCTCCTGTCTTCTATAAAGGCATTGTTGTGTTTAGTCGCGGGTCGCCATTCTGTCGCAACGTTTACGAGACGATTGCTTTTTACGAGCATCGTAACGTTCATATTACGACACCGGCTGGAGTGCGGCGACCGGCAGCAGCGCACAGCCGACAGGTTCTGCAGGTTCTGCAGGTTCTGCAGGTTCTGCAGGTTCTGCAGGTTCTGCAGGTTCTGCAGGTTCTGCAGGTTCCATCAGGTTCCATGAGACCGCGGATCTACTGAGCCCATTATGACTGAGCCACATCCTGCGTGAGGTGTGGTGAGCTTGTTGATCATTTGGATTTTGGATGGTGCATATTTTTTGTAAATATAAATGTTATAGATTTTTTGTAGCAGGTTACTGTTTGTAAATATGGTGTAGATAATGCTCGTCAAATCGTCTCACGCCTTAATACAATACAAGTTCGCTGACGCTGTTGACACGTGAGTGAATCGCTTTCCGTTCTGTCACAATAGTTGAGACCTTACCACTTACTGCGTGCTCGCCGACGATGCGAGGTCACGTTCAATACTTTTCACATAAGCTCTGAAAACAGTTTTATTTGAAAGTTACGTAATCGTATCAAGTAGTAGGTGGAACACGCTCCCTTTTCCGCGCATTCTCAATCATCTTATCCGTTAAAAAGTCAGCCTGAATATTACAAACGTGATGTCGATGATAATTCCTGGTGTTTAGAGCAGCACAGTAAAGCCTATAACCAGATAATGGGAGTCGCTGGAAACAAGCGGCACAAGACCGTGCTCTGTGGCGATCCATGCAGGAGACAGCAGTCCAGCAGTGGACGTCTATAATGAGACGACGACGTCAAAGTAATGAGCACCACTAGGCTGAGAACAGAGAAGCGGACCGATCCGCGGCAGCAGAGCAGAAGAGCAGCAGAACAGCAGAGCAGCAGAGCAACAGAGCAGCAAAGCAGCAGAGCAGGCTGGCGGCTACAGCGCGCGCCGGGGAGAGCGCGCCTCGTCGCATATTCATCACGCTTTAACACTAAACAGGGGCCATATCAAATCAAATCAAATCAAATATTTTTTAATCAAATAAACTTTTACAAGTACTTTTGAATCGTCAAGTGAATCTACCACTGGTTCGGAATGCCATTCCTACCGAGAAGAACCAGCAAGAAACTCGGTGGTTGCTCTTTTTAAATAATTCATTTACAATTATTATATCAATGTGTACATAAGTAACCGCTGTCCCCAGCATTGCTGGAGCGATCAAATCCATGCTCCTCTATCATTTACATAATCTTCAACAGTATAATAAGCTTTTTTCAGGAGCATACTTTTAATGGATTTCTTAAATTTGTTTATTCAATTCATGTCATACCGCCAACACTTGAAGCCATAAATTGTTGTTTCATTATTTGTTGACCTTCGTGTTTTAGAATTATAATCCTTATTGACATCAAACTGTCATTTTGAGTAATATTACTTAAATATTGCTTTAAGCGTTGGCTGTACGGCCTCAGCGCCTGGGCCCTATAGAGGCCATACCCAGGCGGTGCGATGGAAATGATTAATCATAGAAATGATGAATAGAAATGTTGACAAGAACTAACATCTGATCCTATCTTTTCAAGTCGCAAACAAGAATGAAGAAATCTTCTACTTTAAATTATACTTTATACCTGGCCGGTTGTATCAGTAAGTATTAGAGGTTCATTACAACAATGATAACAATATTATCGTCCGCGCCAGTCTCTGCTGCAGAGGTGAGCCAACAAAAACAAGAACAATTATTATTGTAACAAAAACCTTTACGATTAAATTGTTTACATTACAGGCTTTTAATTCAATAATATAATACTTATTAAGATCTAAATTACATTTATTTATCAAATTAAAATCTAAATTAAAAAACTAAAAACTAAACATTAATAATATCATCTATGCCGCTGCAATAATGCAATATGCACAGAACGCTGGCTGCGTTACCCCGCTGTATAGCCAAACTTATATGTTGCCCGAGGTAACTCCGGTCACCTGTGGACTCTGAGAGACGAGAAGATAGATCCTTAAAAAAGGATCTAGCATCTTCGCCCCACGACCCCATGGTTTCAACACCAAAAGGCACAAAAATGAAATTATTTTCTATAATTTCATATTTGCGCCTCTGTTATTTGGCTGTTTCTGCATTAGTGGCCGCCGCCTGCAAGTGGGACAACGCCAGCGTATCAACGCATGTGGCATCCCAAACAAGCGAGCTTACCATCACTGCGTGCCAAGCCATTTGGCTCTAACACTGCAGGCACTTTAGCAGTGGCAAGAGACCTACGAATGATGTCCTCCAGGGAAGCATGACGCGAAAGACGACCGGCACTTTTAATACAAGAAAGCCCGTGATGACCATACGCGTCCACTGCCCCACCAAAGTGGCATAGATGTGGCTGTTGTAACTTGGCGCCAAGTCTAAGACCAACCGCAATCGTCAGAGTGAGGTGGTCCAACAGAGTGCCTAAATGCCTAGACGGGAGAGCTTGGAGCCAGTAACTTGATTCCCTCGTAGACACCGCAAGAAGGCGAGCACGGTCGCTTTTAATTTAAATCACACAAATCTAATAAATTAATTTATATAGGGACTGCAGAAATTCATCACTGTAATCGTGAGTTAAATGAAAATTCACGAGAAGGCAAGGAAAGGTTTCACTGTTTGTACCTCAGTTTGTACCTACTGTGGTCTGTGGACGTCGGTGTGCCGTGTGGTATATTTGAGTACACAATTACACGAGTAGCGTGCGCGTTTCACAATAAAATAGTATATCGAAGGCTATCAGGTCCCGGAGCTCATTGTGTGTATCGGTTTACGACGTATTTCTTTTTACGACAACATAATATCGGCCGCGTAATAAACGTACGATCGAGTGTTTCGACGGCGCCTCCCGCCCGCCGCCCGCTGCCCTCTGCCCGCCGCCCGCCGCCCTCTGCCCGCCGCCCGCCGATTTCTGCCCGCCGCCCGCCGCCCTCTGCCCGCCGCCCGCCGCCGCCGCCCGCTGCCAGACGCCTCGGCTTTACATTACATTGCATCCACTGTAATGACTCCGATATATAGACAAGTTCCATGTGAACTTCATGGATTTTCAGGAATTGAAGTAGCAAAAAAAGGTATAATACTCGTATGTCCGTCTGTAGGACGCGAGCTGTCTTTGTAGCTATCTTGGAGAAGCACGTGCCTCGCACCGCACTACAAGCATAGAATAGGCAAAGTGAAAATCTCAAGTTTCGAAGCCCAGCAGCTGACGTTAATACTCCTTCTATTATAAAGTCAGTGTGATACAGATTTTACCAGCCAAACTGCCAAAACTGGCAAAATTTCCTTCCCCGGCTGAGCCGGTAATAGGCGGGAAACCTCACAATCCGAAGTAATACATATTTTGCGGCTTTTGCTGCAGAGCGCAGGCCTGCTCAGCGCTCAACGTTCAACGCTCAGCGCTCAGTGCTCAACGTTCAACGCTCAGTGCTTAGCGCTCAACGCTCAGCGCGTAGCCGCTGTCGGCGTTCGAGCCTGTTTAATATTATATTATAACATTAAAAGAAGGTACTAAGTGATGAAATTAAAACCGTATTCAATCCGGTTACAGCGTATAATATACCCTCCACCCTGCCTCTCCTCTCAACGCTCCTCTGCCCGCCATCTGCAATATACTATTTCTTTGAATGCGCGAAATTACCTTTTAATTTTTTGCATTTCTAGAGCACTCGTTATGAAATTTAATAGAACGAGTTTACCACTAAAGTTTTTAATCAGAGTTTCCGTGTTATTGATTGTTTCAACCGGTTAACTACCTTCATCTTGTGTTCAACTGGCAATGACCTATACAATAATCTCCCTGCAAGGTCAGCACGGGACGGCATCACTTCATGGTTATTTTCTGTCTTCCATTTTTCTTGTTTCCTCTATACTCACTATAGTCTGCTTAGTATACTCACTATAGTCTGCTTAGTATATAGACGTTCTTCAACCTTTATTTAGATGTGAATTTTTGGCATTTTTTATTAAAAAGGCGTCGCCAGTTGTTCGTTTTGTGCAACACATCGACTGGGTGACCGCGCTGGAATATTCTAGAAAATACTAAATACAGGTACACGTGTTTTACGAGGCCATCGCGAGTTAGTGCCATTCATTGGGAATTAGAAGTATCAGGGCCCTAATATACAGTAGGGCTAGAATGTGCGCAACGAGTAAAATTACGTCTACCCGTTATCTCTATTTGTCTACCAAAGCTAACATGGTTACTTGTCTCGTTACTTCCTAAGTTGAGATAAAAGTAATATTTATTTTCTGTGGCATTTTTATCTACCAACCCTTACATGCCGACTATTATTTTCTTGTAATATACCGGATTCTCTGTATGTTAGGGTAAACGAGAACATCTCTCTCTCTCGTCGCGAGATATCTCCTCGTACGCACTCTAGCCCTACAGGGACTTGACGATCACAATCTAAAGCCTTTAACTATCCTTAATCGAGCCTTTATCAAGTCCTTCAATTATGTTATGGCATCGAAACGTCGCGTCGTGTGAGTGTGTCGCGCCGGGCATTGCGAGTCGAGTGCACTGAGTGCGTTCCCGCGTCCCGCCCGCCCTGCTGGAGCCCTGTGCAGTGTGCACATCTATATGTGTGTGCTGCTGTGCTAGCTAGCTAGCCTTTGCAATGTATGTACTAGATTATGCCCGCGACTTCATCCGCGTGGGTTAAGTTTTTTGATTCCCGCAGCATGCTTTTTTAATTTGACAGGATGAAATGCTTATGTCCTTTCCCGGGATGCATCATGCAACCTATCACTATACAATACCAAATTAATGAAAAAACTTGAAGTTTTATTCGCTATAATCCACCACACAAGGCAAAATAACTATGAGCGTATCTTGAACTTGCACACTTGGACTTGGACTTTCATACCAACTTTCAACCCTATTTCACCCCCTTAGGGGTGGAATTTATTTAGGCTACTTTTTATCCCGGAAAATTAATGAAACTTAAACAACATGGACGAAGTCGCGGGTTTCAACTTACACTAATTCATACAACTAATCCGCCCCGACTTCACTCGACCGAGGAGTCATCTTGACCGAAACAATTTATTATTTCTGAAAATAAGCTTCTCTTATGGGACTACAATTACATACATTACTGAAACCCTGAGACTACACGGTGCTAACTACAAAGTGTCCAGTAGAAGGCCCGTCGCCCGTCGCCCGTCGCCCGTCGCCCGCCACCGACCGACTGGTGCACCGACCGACTGCGTGCGCCGACTGACTGACTGCGTGATATTTCAGTCGGACAGTATGTATTTTATATTATTTATATAAACATTTTGATTTTATTGATAAGGTTTATTTACTTATTTTTTTTACTAAAAAAAAACTTATTATAAAATACAAAGACTTAATAAAACAGACAAGGTGATTTCACTGCTGAGCGATAATGTCATAGATATACAATAGGTATTATAATATATGATCAAACGAACTTCTGTGAAGTTCGATCAATATTATATGAGTTGCTTTATTCGAAGATATTATTATAAACGTAGTACTTTTTACCCACTAGGTAGCCTTCGCACGTCTTAAGAGATGTAAATCGACACTAGTGTCGAGTTTTTACAACACTAATCGATTCGCCCACATGCAGTCACATCTCTATGTGAGCCGTCATTCTTTTAGAGATCTAAGCAAATGCAAAATACTTTCTACGGGTTTGGGTTGGGAGGGTCCCTATATCTTCGAATAAAGCAACTCATATAATATTGATCGAACTTCACAGAAGTTCGTTTGATCATTTTATTTTATTTTTATTTTTATTTATTTATTTTAGGACACCCAACAGGTTACAATTCAATTAACAAGGAAAAATATATATAAATTAAAACAGAAGTTATATGCACTATTGTATACCCACTTAGAGGTTGCCACAGCATGCTATAAGATGTTAAAACTACACTATAGATTGGAGAAAATCGATATAATTAAACAGAATCATTGCTGTATTGACTTCTAAAATGATCCAGTACTTTCTTTCGAAACTTAGGAAAGTTATCACCAATGATGTCAATATCTGTGACCTTACTAATGCCATTATAAGACGTCAACATTCTATTGATAGGTGATCATATATTATATTTCATTCGCTTTATTCGAAGATATTATTATAAACGTAGATGTTTAGAGATTTTTGCATTTGTTTGAAATAAAACAACTAATTTTGGTATAAAATAGTGTTTTAATCAACGTACTTATTTTTACTAACAAAATATATGTATTATTCTTAATTATATAACTTAAATGAATCTCTTATTTTAAATCTAGCTCATTTAATAATTTTAAGGTTTTACTAATCATTTGTAACATCTTGTAATATCGACTGAGCAAAATTGTTATCATATACGAGAGGACGATGGTAGAATTTGGCGAAAACCTTCGAGGTTTCAGTCCATCCAGCGGCCTTTCTTATATTGTCAATGGAGACCCCTGCGGCAGCGGCGGCGGACGTGGAGGCATGCCGCGTGCTGTGCGCGGTGAACGTCGCCACGTCTACGCCGCTTTCCGCCAGAACCTGCTTTATCCATCTGCTTATTGACTGTGCTGTCGCGCTCTTGTATGGGCGCTTCACAGTTATTAAGAGATTGGATACGTTAGCAGGTCGGTCTTTGCTTGTGACATGGATATAATCCTCGAGAACGGTCGCGGGACAAATTCGCGGGTTTTCTCGAAAGTACGGTAGAAATAAGTTCGGCTGATCTCGACCGGCCGCAGATGACTTCAAAATATCTTTGATGGCTATGTCGATTCCGTTTAAACTGGTTTTAATATTTTCGAGTTTTATCAATGACATAGTTTGTACACGTTGTGCTGTACATATTGCTAATAAAATTACCAATTTTTTCGTAATTTTTTCTCTAGAGAGCTCTCTGTTAGGGTACCAGTTAGAAACGTGATTCAGCACTTTATGTGGATCCCATGTATTGCAGTACTTAGGAAAGCTAGGTTTTAATTTAAAAACTCCTTTTAAGAGTCTTTTAACGCGGTCATCGGATCCAATCTTATTACCTAACAAGAGAGATAGCGCCGACCTATGGCTATTTAATGATCCGTACGATGCTCCCTCATTGTATTGATAACTTAAAAAATGTAAAACCGAAGGAACAGAGCAATCAAAGATATTATACCCGTTTGAGTTACAAAACTGCCACCACAGCTTGAATGATACCGCATATTGCTGCATCGTGTTGTTCGATAAAGATGCCAGCATCAGGTTAATAGCTGATTCGGGAACGCCGCGCGATGCGAACGCCTGCCCGAGAGCACTGCGGCACCCAGGATAAGTGGATTTCTGTAACATGATTTAATACGATGTTCGTTAGAGTCAAACCAAATAATATCGGAAACAATTGTTTTCATCAATTGTGGATACCAGGCCTGAGATGGCCAGAATGGGAAGACTAAAATACCAGTAGCATTTTCCTCTATAATTTTTTGTAGACACTTGAGAATGAGTGAAAACGGAGGAAAAGCATAAAAAAATCTTGTGTTCCAGTTTACTGTGAAGGCGTCTATGGACAAAGCATCAGGATCTTTTTTCCAAGATATATAGTTCTGGCATTTAGCATTGGCCCGACAAGCAAATAGGTCTATTTCAGGTTCTCCAAAGCATCTTAATATTTTTTCGAAAGCTAAATTTGAAAGTTGACATTCAGTGTCAGGATTAAACTTTCGAGATTCTTCATCCGCTTCAATATTTTCTTTAGTATTTATATAAGAAGCGAATAGCCAGATATTTCTTTCTTCAGACCACTGCCAAATTTGCCTGGACAGATCATTTAAATGAGGGTACTGTATGCCACCCATTCTATTTACATAGCTAATTGCTGTCGTGTTGTCTACGCGTAGTAAAATGGAACAGTTAGATATTTCACTCGCAAAATATTTTAGAGCCAAGAAAACAGCTAACAACTCTAAATAGTTAATATGTGATTCTAGTTCACTATCTTTCCAAGCTCCACGAGCTCGTTCATTATTGCACACTGCTCCCCAGCCTGTACGAGATGCATCCGTATAAATTTCTAATTCAAATTTATTTGTTTTAAAAGAGTTACTGGTCGTCATCGCGTTTACTTTCCACCAGTTTAAATCGTCTAAAATTACAGGATGTAATTTTAACTGTGCTTCGTAGTTGGGGCATTTTTGTAAGGCTAGATACTTTTGCCTCTCAAGAATTTTTGTGTAAACCAACCGTATTTGGCTGCGGGACACGCAGCTACTAAAACTCTAATGAGTTGAGCAAATTCTCTTACTGTGCATTTTCGCACTTCCGAGAATTTTTCAACAAGTTTGACGATTTTTTGACGTTTTTCTGACGGCAAAGAAATTACTTGATTTTTAGAATTGAACATGAACCCTAGGAACTTGCAAGATTGTTTGGGTACGAGTGAGCTTTTTTCATAATTTACTACGAACCCGAGACATTCAAGAAGTTTTAAAGTAGCTTTAACATTTTCATAGCATTCATGGTAATTATCACCTATACAGAGTATATCGTCTAAATAAAATACATTATTGTAGCCTTGGTACCGTAAATGGGAAACGACTTCTTTCATTATCTTAGTGAAGACTCTGGGGGCTACCGAAAGACCGTATGGCATAGCATTGAACTCATAAGTACTGATAGTCTGAGATTTATCTTCGAACTGGAATCTCAGAAATTTTCGATCTGATTCTCGAATCGGGACAAGAAAATAGGCTTCCCGTAAATCAATAGTAGCCATAAACCCATTAGCAGGTACTAGTCTTGACGCAGTTCGGTAGTCCTCCATCTTAAAGTGCAATTTTGAAACGAAGTAATTTAAGTTCTTTAAATTTAAAATAAATCGTTTGTCACCGTTCGGTTTTGCTACCAAAAATGTTTTTGAAATAAACTGATCATTGGAAGGCACACAGGGGCTTATTGCGCCTAGGCCTATTAGCTTTTTAATAGCAATGGCCATACCTAATTTTTCAGATGCTGACAAATTAATTTTTGGTACATGTGTTTGTGTTACATTACATTCAAAAGGTATCGGGAAACCGTTACGTATCCAATCTAAGACAACAGCATTAGATGTTATATTTAACCAGCAATTGTAGAAATATGAGATTCTACCAGCGTGTCGTACCTGGTCTATTGGCGCGTCGCAGACTGTCTCGGCTTGTTCGGACCCGTCGCGCCCGCTGTCTGCAGCGACGGCGCGCGGCGACTCGTCGCAGGGGTGTAAGTCCTGCTCGACCCTCTGCGCCCCCCCCTGATCTGCTGGAAACGCGAGGGTCCGGACCAGTTTCCCTGGTATGCACCTGGTCTATACTGCGGACGGGTACTGCTACTGGACGCCACCTGTTCCGTCGGTAAAGTGGTTTTTGACGTTTTCGTATACTTTTTAATGGTCAACCCTTGTTTTTCGATGGTTTTTGATGCTTTAATTTTTTCTGCCAATTTATTGCCATATAGTAAGTCGTCCCTCTCGCTATCTTGAACTATGTTTAAGAATGGTTTAGCTAAGGAGTAATTGTTAACGCTCTTTCGAGCTTGCGTTTGTAGGTGATGAAGGTCCGTGAGGATTCGGCAGCCATCACATATTATTCTTATTGCTTCGACTTTATTGTCGCTTGTGAGCATTAAAGTTAACGCCCTATTGATGGCTGAAATGCCTACTCCTAATTGTTGTTGTTCAATTTCCTTTTTCTTATCTCGCTGGCGCGATGCTTCTGAAATAGCTGACGCTACTTCGCTATTTAACCTGGGCGCTTGTAGAAGAGTACAATTTTCGGGTACAAGATACTCCTTGAGCAGTTTTTCTTTTGCCTCCTTCGATAAACCTTTCTTTAGAAGAGGTTCCCATCGCTGGGCCAAACTTTGATGGATTTTTTCACCATATTTTGGGTCATTTCCAGTCTCTTCACCGAGTGCTCCGAGGAGTTCTGGATCGAGATCAGGGGTGGCATCGATTTCCTCGCCCGTAAGTCCCGTGTCCGGCTCAGAAGCCGTCCCGTATGGAGCGCCTGTGGTATCGGTTTCAACACCGTGTGTATCGTCAGCTACCCTGGCGATGGAGGTTTTCGGTATTTGACCGGAATCTGAAGATGCATTTTCGTCTGAAACGTACAAGACGAAACTTTTAGCATTATTGACCATTCGTGTTAACTCTCGGTTAACCGCTAGGTTACAAAATAATTTGTGATAAATTCTGATGAAAGGTACAATTATAGATACCATAAATATATAATGCATACCTATGTAGGTATAATACGACCATTGTGTTAACTCTCGGTTAACCGCTAGGCGATTGCATTCGAATATGCCGGATTTTTGCTAAATCACTTAGTTAAAAACCATAGAATATGGTTTTGCTATTTATGTTATGATTTATAACCTTCGTGTTAACTCTCGGTTAACCGCCAGGCTTCTATTTCTACACAGAATTACAATAGTGAAAAATTATTTTTGTAAGAGGGTACCTTCAAAGATTCAAATATGTATCTACATACCGGAGTCTGATGACGATTCTATAAAAATCCTTTTGTAATTATGCTTCTGCCGTTCCTTTAATTTTCGTTTCGGCATTTTATTTTTTCACTTTGCTGAAAAATTAAAATAAAATAAAATATAATAAAAATATGCGTGCGCGTGCTACCTCGCACGAAAAAAGAATGACGGCTCACATAGAGATGTGACTGCATGTGGGCGAATCGATTAGTGTTGTAAAAACTCGACACTAGTGTCGATTTACATCTCTTAAGACGTGCGAAGGCTACCTAGTGGGTAAAAAGTACTACGTTTATAATAATATCTTCGAATAAAGCGAATGAAATATAATATGTATAGTTAACATTAATTAATGCTAATTAACCTTAATTGTTATTGGCGCGGCGGAACGTCGATCGGTATGTTATTTATAGCTTTATCTATGTACGTTATCAAAACTTACTCGAATCAGAGCAATTATTAGGGTCCAGGAAAATGTACACAACCTAAATTAATTAAGTTATATGAATTATTTCCTCCTCCTCCTGAATCGATATATTCCTTTCCTTGATTGAGGTCCTGAAGGATATATTCGTAATAATTTTATTACAGCAGTTACCTAGACAGTTTTAGCACAAAAAATGTACTATCATGGAATAGTAAGGTATATTTTTTTAGACCACAATACATTGATGTAGAATTTTTTTAATGCCACAATAACATTAATCTTTATTTAAGACTAACATTTTACATATTGTGTCCAAGGAGGAGGAGTTCCAGGATAGTGTACAGCGTATATATTTTAGAGAGATTTATAAAGATGTTATATAATTCCGGTTGAAGAATTATATAAGATCTTTTTTTTCAAGATTGATTTATGTCTCGATCGCTCCTCGCGGCCAGGATGCGGCTATCGGCGAGGTGATGAACGTCCGTCACCGTGCAGAGAGGGACAGGGGGGGGGGGAGGGGGACGGCCAGGGGGGGGGAGCAAATGCTCCGTTTGATCCTGAGCGATGAGCGCATCAGTCAGCGCAAACGACGGGCTCAAACAAACTGGCCGCGATTACTTCCGTATACAAACGATCTGCGACGAGCGGCGGCGAGCCCCTGTGACTTGTGAGTTCACCTACACGCTGAAATGCGACCAAGTCAATAATTTATTATGGTATGGTGGTTAATAATATAGTATGACTAGACCAATTTCTGAAAATTCTATGGTTAACCATTTTGATTCAAATCGATTAACGACTGTGGGCGGATCGAAGGGGCGATCGGCTCAGGGACTTAAATACTTTCGTTCTCAACAGCTAAGTAAAACTTTAGGGAGTGCTGTATTTGAGCAGATACTGGTTAATTTTTGGAAACATCATCTCATTGATGTGTTTGCTGTAAACTACGTCCAAGTGATTCCACGCCGGGTCCTCTACGACATAGAACTCCAGCAGGTTGGGCAGCTGTCGCGCCGCCCAGCGCGCGTCCCGCGGCGGCACGCACGCGTCTGCCGCGCCCTGCAGCAGCAGCACGGGCGCCGTCACAGCGCTCAGGTTGTACGCGAGCGGCTGCGCGCTGCCGTACCTCTTCACGTTTTCTCGCTCGCCGAAGTCGTACTTCCGAAACAGCCGCGTCTCCACCGCCTGCCCGTACCTGGCCATCGTCCGCACGGAGGTGCCGGCGGGGAAGTACTCGAACAGAGTCTCGTACGTCTCCTCCGCTATGGAGCCGCGGTGCAGCGCGTCGAACGCTTCGAACGCGCGCCTGCACAGCGCGTCGCGGACGACGCGCACCGTGCACAGCCCGCGCACCGCGGCGGCGGCCCCGTCCACGTGGTGCACGCCGACGCGGGCGAGAGCGGCCTCGAGCGCCGCGGCGGCCGCCACCAGCGCGCTCAGCGGCGACGCGCCGTGCGCCAGCACCGTGGGCGGCGCGGCGGCCACCAGCACGCCGAGCTTGCGCGCCAGCCGCGGCCGCTCCGCCAGCATCATCAGCGCGACGCTGGCGCCCTGCGAGAACCCCACGTAGTTGAGCCGCTCCGCGCCGGTCGCGGCCAGCACGTACTCGACGACGGCCGGCGCGTCGTAGGCGGCCATCTCGTCGGCCGAGAACTGCCAGTACTCGGCGTCGGCGCTCGGGTCGAGGCGGCTGTGGCGGGGCGAGCTCGCGCCGCGCGCGCTGGCCGCCCACGTGTCGTGGCACGCGTCCGGCAGCAGGAAGCCGAGCGCGGCGCCGGGCCCGGCCGCCAGCCACGCCTCGGCGCTCTGCAGCAGGCCGTGCGCCAGCAGCACGGGCGCGCGCCGCACGCGCCCGGCGCAGCGCCGGCCGCGCCGCACGCGGAACAGCGGCAGCAGGTAGCCGTCCGCCGTGCGCACGACGTGCCGCTCCGCCGCGTAGCCGTGCCGCGCCGCGACGCTCGCGAAGTCCCCCGCGCGCGCGCCGGCCGCGCCCGCCGCCCGCCACAGCCCCGCCAGCGCGGCGCAGCACGCGGCCGCGAGCGCGGCGCACGCGCCCCAGCGCCGCAGCCGGCTCCGCTTTGCACACATACCGCTGTACGCCGAGTCCGAAAGTGCTCTGAGCTGTGTATTTAAGCACTGCATACGTAATCTTATCCACAAATAAGAATTTTGTTCAAAATACCGAAAAAGGTAAGAGCGTGTGGAAAATAATTGTGGAAGGCGCTAATTGCCACATAGGTGCTGAAAGGTTGTTTTATGGTTCCTATGTAGCGTAATCTACACTAGAATTCGCAACTTTAATGTTCAAAAAGTGCCTTCAAATTATAGATCTTTACTAACACACTAACCGATCCGACCCGACCCAGGCTCTCCTACCTCATACTACAGCATTTACCTATGTAATATACAGTATGGTTAAAAATCTACGTTAGAGCAGTCATTTAAAACATCTTAGGTCGCAAAATTAGGTTAGCATATGTCTTTCAAAGCTGCAAACTAGCTTGGTAAAAGATGGTATCTATTGGTATATATTTCAACAACGTCCACAAAAATCTCTACGGTGCATTTTTTTGCAATCTAACGTGATTTTTATCTCCACGGGGCCTATAAAAGGAATCGCAAATGATTTGCCGACTTGAGGAGTTTCACCGCGCCGTCTCCATTAAATTTTTGTTGGGTGTTGGTGTCTATTTCCAACAGAATGGCTTTTTTTTAGAAAACAAACAGCTAAACATATTACATAGTTTTAGCCAGTGAAGTTTTCACAAAAAAAAATTATAAATCCTACTAGTTCCTACATATCCCGATCGGGTAGATATAATTATAAGTATTTAACTTTGGCCCGCATACAATAGATATAGGCAGGTAGGTAAGGCTTGCAGCTGCAGTCACGAAACGAATCAAACACATTTCCTGATTTCAGATGCAAACCTCCCGTACATATAAAAGAATATGTCAATATGTTGGTATTTATTGTTATACCTGTCACAAGACCTGTGGAGAAATTTGTTTCTGCAGTAATTACGGTTTACGTGTGAAAGATGAAATGTGTACTGCTGTCGACAACTCCTCTGTAAGGGTTTAGGTACACTACATTTAATTTTATTTAATAAGTAAGGAGAATCTATCATTCCATTAACCAATTTGTATAAGAAGGTTTGATCCTTATGTTCTCGTCTTAATTCTACAGAAGTTGAACTGTTAACCGAGGAACCAAATCTTTTGTTAATGCATTTGAGAAATTTGCGTTGGATGCTCTCAATCATATCTACGTGACAGGCATACTGTGGGTTCCAAGCGGTGGAAGCGTGTTCCAGCTGGGATCTTACCAGAAAGTTGTAAAGTAAAATAAGGGATTTTGGGTTTTTAAAATCATTTGTTTGGCGAAGTACAAACCCAAGCATCGTATAGGCTTTGTTTTTAATTGTATTAATGTGTGACTCAAAATAATATAATTGTTTATCCAACAACACGCCAAGGTCTCTCACCTCGTCGACTCTGCGAAGTATTTTACCCGATAAATAGTATTTATGAGTTCTTTCTTGTAAAGGAGAGGGCTAAACCTGATTTATATTAAAAGTTGCATATAAAATACGTCCTGAATACTTACCGCCAGCCCTTCAGCTATAACTTTTTGTCATTCCTATCTTTCAACCGTTGCGGTTGACAACAATGCTTGTTAAAGCGCATTATCAGATTATTTAAATGCACTGCAACGATGTAGCTATAAATAAGATAAAAATAATATTATATTACCTTAAACATTTTTTTTTTTTTTTTCATGAGTTGTTTCCTTCGTCAAAGTGTTCCGCATACCCAGGCGCTCAACATTACGGCGCGTAGAATCCATACTATAATATTACGAATGCGAAAGTGTGTCTGTCTGTCTGTCTGCCCGTCTATCTGTCTGTCTGCTACACTTTCACTGCCCATCTGATCAGCTGATTTTGGTGAAATTCAGTACTTTTTATCCCGGTATATTCATGAGTTCCCACGGGAAACAAAAACCTTTATCCACAAGGACGAAGTCGCGGGCATCATCTATTTTAATTACATATACCTAAGCTAGTGGTTCGCCCCGAACTGGGACCTAGCGGTATCCATAAGATAGTTTATTATTTGTACAACACAAAAGAATAAACTTTTATAGAGCGCCATCTATTGATATCATTGTGAAGTTCTGTTATAAATACTGAAGCTCACTAAAATTTTATATAATTTCAATTCCTTATAATATTTATCTAATTATAGTATAATTGTTGTTCAAGCACAGGATAAAATTAAAATAATTGATCAAGTTTCAGGCTCAGCCTTTCAGAGAATTGAGAGTCCTGAGGTCAACTTTGGCCGTTAGAAAATTTCCACTTTGAAAGCCCCCCATTTCGTCAGTTTTAGGGGAAAAATTAAAAAAAAAATTTTTGGAGTCTATTCCTAATTATCTTTAAAATGATATACCGCAACCCTGTGTAACGCTATAAAAAATATTTTACTTCGCATTCGCTTCTATGAGAGCCCCCCTGATTTTATAACTTTTCAAGCCATATTCGGCTGGAGGCCATCGGTCTACATATTATATTTAAATTTGAAGTAATTACGTTCAGTAATTCAGAAGTTATAAGGCTCTGACGGACTGAGTATAATGAATCTGTAAAAAATACAATTTTTTATTAAAAAGCTGTGTTTTCCGTCAAAATTACTTATTGCGTGAATTTCGGGACATCCTTTGGTAGCACGTTATGAAGTCACGGAATTTTTATGAACAAAAGTGAAAGCAGTGAGTCGCCTAGCTGTTATTACTCCGCGTGTATACTACGAGTACCTGCACTCTGCAGCGAGGCAGTTCCTCTGAAGCGAAACCCTTTCGCCCTTCAGCCGGCGCACATTCCGGCCGATACAATCTGCCCGGAATGTGAGGAGAGAGGCCGGTGTATTAGGTACTTTATTGAGTTTACCGCCATATTATAAGTAATAGAGGTTCGTTCGTTGATACCGAACCTCGCGTGCCTAGTTACTTATAGTCCGTACTTGCCATACATGCAGCATTTAATATTTGCTAAAAAAGGGAATTTTCTTTTCAGTAGAAATTATTTTCCGAACCGGTGGTAGAGACAAGACAAGGGGTTTCAAAAGAATCAAGGTAAAAGAAGTTTAATTGCATTGTAAAATTGGATTTCATCTCATTCGGATATTTTATTAAATCCAGATGCCGTGGTACCTAATTATATGTGCGAGTTATTATTCAGTAGGTATATCCGTTCCGTACGTCGAGCTCTCACAGAATCCGAGACACCTAAGACTAAGACATCAACACATAAACGCATTTGTATACCTAATTCATCAAAGGCGCGGAAAGTTGCGTAAGATCTCTTTTTGAGTACCTACAGTAAGTATATTATTTTGTATCTCGAGCGTAAAAGCTTTTTCCCATTGTTCACCAAAGTTATTCAAATCTTATAAGAAAAGTGACTTTAATCATTTTCCTGAAGTTAAGTAGGTACGCGTCAAATTTGTTATTAAACATAATGATTTTCAAATCAATCAAATCAAAGAGACCGCGAGTAAAACGATAGCAAAATAAGCCAAATATCTCTGCAGTGTACCTACGGCGTAGTGTGGTCGATGCGCACAGCGCACTGCGCAGCAGATCGCTGCTAGGCCCTAAAGCTTGAAGATTCGATTCAGCACGTTAGGAATGAGTGTAAGTAAGTATACCTACGAGTAGAAATGGCGAAAATTAGTTATTAGCATAAGACGGATCACAATCAAATTCTGCTATGCCCGGCTAAATCTGGACCCGAAACATAATATGACTGAGGAACACGACTATTTCGATACAACAAGCCTCACTGCGAAAGGTTTCTGCAAACAAATACCCTTTTTGTTCCTCCTCCTTCGGAACTTGTACCGGCTGTAACTTGTTATACGAACATATTTTCTCATTGGGTATTAATCTCCCTTAATTGTAGGGCCACAGAATAGGTAATAGTAAGTAAGTATTTTCCGGGATAAAAAGTAGTTTATGTGTTATTACAGACTATAATCTATCCCTGTGCCAAATTTCATCCAGATCCGTTTAGCCGTTCTAGAGATAAGTGTTCGAACAAACCCGACTTTGTTTTATATATTAAAAGAAGATTAGTAGATATAATACGTAGACAATATTATTCACACGTGGAGCGGGCAGAATTCCGTTTGTCTTTTGTTCATTACTTAGTTGGTTTTTGCAGCTTTCAGCTTTCCTCTCCGAACATTGCAATTATTTTGAGTTCGGTTGGTTTCCGCTTCTATTATTGTGTGATTCGCTGATAATATTATAAATGCGAAAGTGTGTCCGTCTGTCTGCGTGTCTGGCTTCACTTTCATGGCCCATCTTTTCAAGCGATTTGATGAAATTTGGTACAGAGGTAGATTTAAGGAGGTACCGTGGGAATAAAAGAAAACTATCCACGCGTATGAAGTCGCGGGCATCATCTTGTGATTACATAAATAAATAAGAGTGGTCACACTGTAAGGCTTGAACCACAAAAACCGCGGTGGCAGCGATGCGCGAATGCGGTACCTAATATCAGCCGCACATCACACAGAACAAGCTCCAACTCGTGAACGTGCAAGGAAAACGCGGTCACCCTCCCCTCCCTTATGCTCTCAATGCATAGGGGTCTGGAGCTATGCTAGTGTATAAAGAGTTTCTGTAGAGCAAATGAGAGACAGCAGCGGCGGATCCGCGACGCGTTCTGTGTGCTGAGTCCTTAATCCTCTGTAGAGTGGTAGAGAGCTTAGCAAAACGATTTGTACATAAACACAAATTGGCAAAAACTGAAGTCAACTTCAAAATGACCGAGTAAATAAAGATAAATTGCGACAAAACATCGACCGCACGCGGCCCGGTGTGGGTCGCGTGAGGGTCGCGTGAGGGTCGTGTGAGGGTCGCGCTGAGGGTCACCAAACATGTGCTCCGAGGATATAATTAATGGGAACCCTTGTGAGACGAGAGCGGCCCTAGTCTTCCTGATTATGATTATGTAATATTTGCATATTTTTATATTATATAATTATTTGTAGCTGAGTGTACATTTTTAGATGCATAATGTTATTTTAAACGAGTGTACTTCAATTAGTAAATAAGCACTTTTGGAAATTACCAATTAATTACTAACGAGTGTAGAGTCCACGTTGTTGTTTGCCTTTCCCAGATGTTGTTTGTGTTATTGTAGTTTATAAGGTGTTCCACCCCGATTTGTAAGTTAGTTCTTGCCAATAGTTCTTGCCGAAAGTTCTTGCCAAGAGTCCTTGTCAAACAGTTCTCACGTGACAGTCATTGTTCGAGCCAGTACTTGTAACTGCAAACCTTGTAAACTTCTATTATATTGTTCTGTGTGGGCATCAGGTGCTGCTTCAGGTACGCCTGGACGTTTCGTGCCTGAACAGTTCTGAGAAACGCAACTCGAGTGGCCTGGGCTTCGTGATTGAGGCATTGCAATGCTGTACTATTTACAAAATGTCTAACTCAGTTTTCATAACCTTTTTTTTCTACCCATTACAAGTTAGTCCTTGACTGCGATCTCACTAGTGATGATGTAGTCTAAGATGGTAACGGGCAACCCTGTTAGGGGCATGGCAGTTATAATATGAAACCCATACCTGTCCCAAATCGGTTGCTGCACGGCATCGTACCGGAAAACTGAATCGCTTGGCGGTACGTCTTCGCCAGTAGGGTGGTCAAAGTCAAAGTCAAAGAACGTTTATTCAATTTAGGTAGGTATACTACACTTATTGACGTCCAGTTATTTATATAACATATAGCATATAGTGGTGATAATCAGTACGACATCTTTTAGCTACAGCCGAAGCCTCCCACCGAGCTAGACCAGGAAAAATTCTGAAATTATAAATTCCCAAATTGACCCTGTTGGGGATCGAACTCGAGACCTCCGCGCGAAGACAACAGCGCTCAACACTGCGCCAGGGAGGTCGTCACATGTGCGGCATGTGTGCTACATCTAGATTTGATAAGATTATTGTACACTAATTGCCTCAAACGAAGAGTTTTCTTTATTTCGATTTATTTTACGGAAGTAACATTAAAATAAAGTAGTTGGAGAAGGGTCTGGCAATGGAGTTCTCTCAGTCTGCGCTCCGGGCCTTTCTATTCATGGTCCTAACATCCACTGCACAGTCGACACTAAATGCCTGAAGAATATACTCAAATGTTCGTGTGATCGTGTAATATTTATTGGTTGGTATAATGATAAAATTCCTATTTCCCCGGGGCGCGGCGCGGCGCGGCACGGCGAGGTCACGGCGAGGTGTTGTGGCGACCAGTTACCCAGCGGCTATTGTGATATTATGGTGTATAATAATCCATTCTTAATATTATAACTGCGAAAGCGTGTCTGTCTGCCCATCTGTTCAACTGATTTTGATGAAATTTGGTACAGGCATAGGTTAGGGGGGACATAGGCCCCTTTTTATCCCGGTAAATTCAAGATTTCCCACGGGAATCAAAAAACCTCTACGCGAACGAAGTCGTGGGCATTATATAGTATTACTATATTTCCCTGTGTGAGTGCATGGCCTATTGAATTTCTTATAATTTTGTTGCTCTTCCTTTGTGTTCACTGTTTCTAGTATCTTTTTTTATCCACTATAGGTTAGCCCTTGACTGCGATCTCACCTGATGGTAAGTGACAATGCAGTCTAAGATGGTACGGGCTAACCTGTTAGGGGTATGGCAGTTATTAAACCCATACCCCTATTCGGTTTCTACACGGCATCGTACCGGAACGCTAAATCGCTTGTAGGTACGTCTTTGCCGATAGGGCGGTAACTAGCCACGGCCGAAGCCTCCCACCAGGCCAGACCAGGGAAAATTCAGAAATTATAAATTCCCAAATGACCCTGCCGGGGATCGAACCCGGGACCTCCGCATGTTAAGACAACAGCGCTTAACACTGCGCCACGGAAGTAATCTACCTATAGGTCGGCATAAAAAGGCATTGCTCGAGGGTCCACTGACCCCACACTTTACTGTGACGGAAGCGCAGGAGGCCTCGTTCCAGGATCGCAGTGAAGCGCAGAGAGACGTATCCAAGCTCTATAGTGAAACGTAACAAGCTAATTTTATAATATCTATATACTTACCCACAACGTGGAAAAATTGTCTAAGTTTGTCAAGAAAGACTAATATGCGTCAATGGACAATTTCTTAGTAAATAATAAGTTAAGGTTAAAACGACACTACCAATTAGCTAACTAGTTAGGCTGATCGTAGCTACATGAGTATTTCCTACTGAACAATAGGGGAAAAGCTGGTCTCATATTCTGACAGGAGAGTGACCCACCACTCTGCCGTGACACGTCGTCACTGCCCAGTGTGGGGTTCCGGGATACTATCCTCTTTCTTGGCTACCTTGGTCGGAGGAGACAGGAAACAATTGACAAGGCAAACTCAAGTCATAGCGTTAGTGCTTAAAACAATTTAATGATGGCGAATCGCTGTTGGAGTACAATAATGTTAGTTTCTCTTTTCCAATCCAATCCAATCCTTTTCCGAGCTCCAAGTGTAGCTCAGCGTAGCACTGGCGGCAGCGCGCGCGGCGCGTGCCTGCGGAAGCGCGCGCCGGTCGCGGTTGTCGCGTTAGTCGCGTGTGTCGCGGCGGGCTCGCAGGCGACCGCGAGCTGCACGTCGGCGGGCGCGAGGCAGAGCGCGCGCGTCACGCTGGCGCTGCGCAGCGCGTCGTCCACGTGCAGCGCCGCGAACGCCGCGTCGCGCACGCGCAGCCGCACGCGCACCGCCGCCGCGCGCCCCGCGCCGCACAGCAGGCTCTGCCGCGATCAACCGGCATGACATGACACATCCGTTCATTAACTAATCATACCATTTTGCAAACATATTTCCTTCAAATTAACAATTAAAGTATCATGATCAACAAATCGATCGGCCTTCTGAGGGCGGCGAAAGTAAAAAGTTAGGTCATAGTCCACCACGCTAGCCGAGTGTGGATTGCCACGCTTAACCGTTTAGAAAATTATGGAGAACTCTTAAAAAGTACTGTCCCCACTAAAGATTGAGCCTTTTCATACGAATCTCGACTAAGTCTCGCATCGAGTAGCACTCGATGCACTACATAATTATAAACCAATTGTATAAATTTTCACCAAAACAAAAAAGAATAAACTGTTAGTAGCAGTTAGTTAAGTTTGTAACAGTGACAGCAGTTAATATGTCACTGAGTGTCACAGCAAGTATCAGATAGCAGCGGTGTCAGTAGACAAGTGTCGAGTGTCACAGGCCGCAGCAGCGGGTCACCACTCACCTGGTCGACGTAACCGCTGCACTGTCCGGCGGGGATGCCGAAGGCGGCCGTGCGCAGCGCCGCCGCCGCCGCGCCCGGCACGCCTGCGACACACGCGCTATTACTTACTATTCATTATTAATAGCTTTCTAAACGTGAAAAAAGGCTCTCTGGCAGACAACATGCCCACATTATTCTCTCAAAAAAAAAATATCAAATATTTTTTATTCAAATAAACTTTTACAAGTACTTTTGAATCGTCAAGTGAATCTACCTTATAATATAGAGCTGCAGACACTAGTATGACAGAATAAAACATCGTTCTCGTCCGCCAGGCGTCGCGTCGCGCGGTAGTGTCGCTGCGCCGGCGCCGGCTGCGCAGTGCGCTCTCGCTCTACTGGCTATACACCACGGCCTGTTGCTCGCACTACTAATAATATAGTGTTGAATGTGACCCAAGGTACTGGGCATATGGGTTACAAGATAAAGGTCTACAATAGTTATAATTGGAGTTCTTTCTAGATTCGCACAATTAATTTACCTACTTAATTTATTGGTGACAATTATTTTGTATCACGTTGTAAGGCGCGGCGTTGTTCTAAGCGTACACAAAGTGACAAAACTCACTCTTTTCCAGTTGTGTGGTGTAGAGCAGCGCGTGTCGTGCAGTCGCCGCGCGCGGCAGCAGCGCCGCGACGCAGGGCAGCAGCAGCGCGGCGAGCATGTTCGCGGCACAGGCGGCGGCAGCAGACAGGGCGCCGCGTGCCGCCGCACCGCTACATATCCGCGCCGCGCGCTCGCCGCCTCGTTAGCGTGATCGAGCAATTCGCGACGCCAATCAGCCGCGGACCACAATTACATACTTATTTAGATATTACTATTATTCCGAAGGTAATCTAATTCAAATAGGTACTTAATTTTTTTTCAAATTAACTTAACTGGACTTAGTTTACTAACACGATCTAGTCTGAAAGGAGAGACAGCGCTATGGCGGGGACAAGGACAGGCTGATACAGGAGAGGGGCATGCCCTACAAGTCGGACGCCCAACTTTTTTTCAATGAAAGGCCCATCTAGTACCTACATATTATATAGATGGTGGCAGTGGCTTAAGTCAAATGGCGCGGTCCGCGAACGCCGCCCGCACCCGGCCCACACGCAGACCACCGACTCGCTAACTCCGCTGTGATTAATCTTCGTCCGCATTAACCGCCGTCATTGCCCTCCACCCCCCCCCCCACACCCCACACCCCCCTCCCCCCGCTCCGCCGCAGCGCGCCATGATTTATGAATTGTTTGATTACCCGCAAATTACGCGGAATAAGAAAAGCTCATTTTTCTCCATTTACTAGGCTCGCCTCGCTCTAAACGGACAACGGACACGTCGAGCAACATAACTGACTGGGAGGGTGAGGGTATATCAGCTGATTGTTGCGGATTAGTGTTAGTCCGCCAGTCAACAGTCAACAGTCAACAGTCAACACGCTTCGCCAAGTAGGTATTACGTTTTCAGAAACATAGTCTATGAAAACTGAGACAGGTGAGACCACAGATTTATTGTATTTACCGGGATCAGAAAATATTGTTAGTTTCCATTTAAATTAGCTCTCAGTACCAAATTTTGTATCAATCAATCAATCAATCGTTTATTTGCAAGAAACATTTGTACAATAAGATGACATACTAATCAAAGAACAAAAATGTTTCGTCATTAATGACGTGCAAATTTATAAAGTAGGTACTTAGTCTCTGAATATTATAATTTTATCATATTTTATAACGATTTGCGTACTCTTGTATGGTGTAAAATGCTTTGTCCATTAAAAATTCTTGTAGTGAATGCTTAAATTTACAATATTTTTTAATATTAACAATACTTTCTTGAAGTTTGTTATATAGAATACAAGTCATAACAAAGGCACTATTACCAAAATGTGTAGTCTTTGATACAGGCATGCGGAGTTTATTTATGTGTCTTTTACTTATTAAATTATCATAAAGGTGCATATTTCTTCTAGCAAACAATATTCACTCTAAAATATACATCGAAGGAAATGTTAAAATTTTAAATTGTTTGAAATATGGCTTGCAACTGTCGGTTTGCTTTAAATTGAACATTGCTCGCACACATCTTTTCTGTGCTTTAAATACAGCATCATAACCCGCTGCGTTACCCCAGAAAATAAGCCCGTATCTTAAGACGGACGCGACATAGGCATGGTATGCAGTTCTAAGAGTATCTATGCTGACCACCTTAGCGAGGGTATAAAGAGCGTAAGAGCATTTGCTCAATCTATTACATACAACTTCAAGGTGTGCCTTCCAATTTACATTTTTATCTATGTGAAGTCCTAAAAATTTAGTTACATCAATGTCTATAATTTGTTTACCGTCATAAGTAATGTCAAGGGGAATAATTCGCTTATTTTTAGTTCTAAAAATCATAACATTTGTCTTGTCAAAGTTTAAAATCAGGTTATTTTTATTTAGCCAGTCAACTATAGTTTTAATTGATTGGTTTATTTCATTTTCAAAGTCAGGTATATTTTTATTTATAAATGTCACAGTACAGTCGTCAGCAAAAAGAGTCATTGGATGTGGAATTGACTTTGGAAAATCGTTTATATAAATTATAAATAAGAGAGGGCCAAGTACACTCCCTTGTGGCACACCATACGATATTGATCGAATGTCAGATTTATAAATGATTTCAGCTTTGGATTTCTGGTCAATTTTATTTATTATAGTGTACTGAACTCTATTCTTTAGATAAGATTCAATCATTTTATTAATATTACCCCGGATACCATATTCGCGCGCACCTGCGAGCCCATTTTAGCAGGTGTCGAATTTCGCGAGCCGCCGGCCGCCCGGCGCAATATAAATAAACATATCTCTTATTACGTACTAAAGCTATGTAAACAAAGTATGTCATTCAAATCGTTATGAACTATAGCTATAGATTAAAGTTTAAAAGGTAATCGCTCTTCTTTATGGTTAACACAGAAAAATACCAAAAAAAATAAAAAAATGATCCCGTTTTTAAAAATAGAATCTTTGTAAAACCTAAAATATTACCCGTATCTTTGTTCTAAATTCGTGGTTTTGTCTATGGTTAGTCATTTCAGAGTATTAAGACACGATACAAAGATTCTTTTCCATATAAATTTAAAAAATAAATAAATAAAAAGAAATAAAAAATAAAGTATCAAATTACAAGTGGTGTCCTCCTCGCACGAAATTTCTACCCATAGATTTATTTCATTGAGTAGGGCCCCAAAAAAAATCCCAGTGTGTCCTTGTCTATCATAGTAGGTTTTACCAAAGTTTGAAAAGAATAGAGACAGTATGGTATTTGTAAGAAATATAAATGTGCCGCATCTGGCGGAAGCGCGTGGCGTCCATACTAGCGCGGACTTTAGAAGTCCGCGTCGCAGCTGCCCCGTTAAATATGTCGAGGACTTCTGAAGTCCGCTCCACAGGCGAGCGGATCCGCTCGTTTGAAAAATAATAAGCTATGATCTACGTGATCAAAAGCTTTCCTCAAGTCCATAAATAATGTGTATACTGTGTGTTTTCTATCTACATTTGTCATAACTGTGTTTAAGAATTTATAAATTGCCATGTTAATGTCGCTTTTTTCCGAAATCCCATTTGTTCATCTGCTAATAATTTATTTCTGTCAAAGTAATCATATAGTCTCTCATATATTACTTTTTCAATAACTTTTGAAAATACTGAAACTAATGCAACCGGTCTATAATTTATTTTTTCGTTCCCTTTTTGAAAAGGGGCTTAATTAAGTATGGTAATTTTTAATTGTTCTGGAAACGTTCCTTTCAGTACACACATATTGATAATATGACTTAGAACTGGAGCTATCACGTGTATCACGTGTATCACGTGTATCACGTGTATCATGTGTATCACGTGTGATACACATTGTAAAAATAAGTATCGAGTAGATGGACAAACAACCACACGAAATAAAGCTATTTCATAAGTGTTTTGTGTAAGTATATTTTTGTAAAACATTATAATATTTTTCTGCACTGAGATACGTAGATACTAATCATACTAATATTATCATGCATGCGAAAGTGTGTTTGTTTGTTGGTTTGTCCTTCAATCACTCCTCAACGAAGTAATGGATCGACGTGATTTTCTGCATGGGTATAGTTGAGGACCTAGAGAGTAACATGGCTACTTTCACCGAGTGTATGGTCTGTGGGAGTTCCCGTGGAAGTTTAAAAACTTATTCCACGCGGACGAAGTCGCGGGCATCAGCTAGTGAAATATTAAATCACAATTTTATTACAACGAACACGTGAAAAATAGACATTCATTGTGATAAGATATTCAAGTGATTAATATAATAATTTCTTGACCGACCTTCACTATCGCTGATATCTAGCTTCGCTTATCTCATGTTGTTTCACCTGACATTTATTAATTTTATAATATTTAACGTCACCCAACCAGTATAATGTACCAAACACAAGAATTTCTAATTATTCAAACAATAATTAATTTTAAAAATATCTTGCATAAAATTACCATTTAACTATCTATTTTGATAATAATCTTTGTTGCAACCATACTATCGTAGCGAATCTTGTCAGTATATCACAACTGCAACCGATCGACTGCACACAGACAAGCTAAGGGTACCGGGACCCCGGGGCAGCAGACGGCAGAGGGGCGTGAGAGGCGTGAGGGGCGTGAGGGGAGTGAGGGGAGTGAGGGGAGTGCGGCATGCGGTGTCGCAGCAAGTGGCTGGTGCTGTGGTCGCTGTGGGCGGGCGGGCTGCTGCCGCCGCCGCGGCGCGCGCGCCCGCCCGCCGGCTTGCTGCGCGGCGAGCTGGCGGCGGGCGGCCGCCACGTGCGCTACCTGGGCGTGCCCTACGCCGCGTACGACGCCCGCCATCGGTTCCAGGTACGCGACCGCTCAGCCGCTCGCGAGATAGCTGTACGAACATTTTATTTCTATAATTCATTCAGAGGCCTGACTTGCAGTTCTCTTGCCGACGTTTCAGGCGCCGGGCCCTGAGCCGACCTGGGAGGGAGAGTTCCGGGCGGACAGGGAGCACGTCCGATGCCCGCAGCCGCAGCTCCCGGGCTCCGAGGCGTGCCTCACGCTGAACGTGTTCGCGCCGCTGCCGGCCGAGCGGCTGCCTGTCATGGTGTACTTCCACGGCGGCGGCTTCGCGCGAGGCTCGGGCGGGAGGACGCTGTACGGGCCGGAGTTTTTGGTGCGAGAGGGAGTGGTCCTCGTGACGGTGAACTACCGCCTCGGAGTGGAGGGCTTCCTGTGCCTCGGCATCGCGGAAGCTCCCGGCAACGCGGGCCTGAAGGATCAAGTCGCTGCGCTACGCTGGGTTCGACGAAATATCGAAGCTTTCGGAGGAGATCCCGATGATGTCACTATATTCGGTGAAAGCGCCGGCGCTGCATCCGTTTCCTATCACGTGCTGTCTCCGATGTCCGAAGGTCTGTTTCATAAAGCGATACTGCAGAGCGGATCGTCCCTCAGCCCCTGGGCCCATCAGTTGGAACCCATTGCAGTGGCCAGCAAACTAGTGAAGTTATTAGGATACCAGACGAGCGATCCGTACGAAATATACCACATCTTGAACAACAGTTCTGCGAGTTTGCTCAGCAACATAAAATGGCCACGACGAGAAGGCGACACGATGTTGGCAAATTTTGCATTCGTACCGTGTGTCGAGCGAGAGATCGAAGGCGTCGAGCCATTCCTGACCGAAGACCCTTTCGGCTCACTGGCGGAAGGGAAATATAATAAGGTTCCCATGATTATAGGATCCAATCGAGAGGAAGGAATTTTTATCATGGCTATAGATGAAGAAGGCTATTCTGCCACGGTAGAAGGATCCTTGCCTTCGAATCTCGAGTTTGCATCTAACGAAGATAGAGCCGAAGTGGTGGTAATTTTAAAATTCACTTACATGAGTAACGACAGTGAAGCTTTGCGAAACGATGTTTTAAAATTTTCTAGGTTTATCGGAGAGGTTAATTTTAACTATCCTGCTATTTGTGAGACAGAATTGATATTAAAAACAAACGATCGGCCAGTGTATCACTATGAATTTAAGTATCCGGGATGGAGGAATGTGGCTACACTGGTGTCGAACTGTTTGCTGGGCGGAGGGCTAGGGCGTGCGCCGGCCGCCACGCACGGCGACGACTTGTTTTATTTGTTCAATCCGTTCTGGTTTCCTATATTCGGCGAAACTGCAATGATAGACAGAATGACTTCAATGTGGACCAATTTTGCTAAATATTCGTGAGTGTTTCAGTTGAAGTATGTATTCGAGGGCAACATGACTCTCTCCTGAGGACATTCCCCCGTTGCAGGAACCCGACGCCCCGCGTGTCAGCGTCGGTGCCGCTGCTGTGGCCGGCGGCGGCGAGCGGCGCGCCGCGCATGCTCGCCATAGACCACGAGCTCAGCGTCAAGCCGCTGGGGGAAACAGAATCTATTCGCCTGTGGCGCCGGATATATCGCGACCGTCGAGCGAAACGATCCGGCTCTCTATGGCCGCACCGAGGAAAATATTAAATAACATAAAAGTATACAAATGATACGCATTTTATTAATTCTCGGCGGGGGCGGGGGCGGGGGCGGGGGCGGGCGCGGGCTGCAGCAGGCGGCGCAGCGCGGCGTGCAGGCGCTCCAGCTCGCGCTGCTGCAGCGCCACCTCGTGCTGCAGCTCCTGCAGCGACAGCGACACCGCCAGCCACTGCGAGCGCCGCTCCAGCACCTGCACGCAGGCACGCGGCTGCAAACACGGACCCCGCCGCCGCTGTGGGCGGAGGGCTCTGCGGCGGCGGGGTTAGGTTATAAACTTTATAAAACAGTGGGAAACTATCCAAGACTAATTACTGAACTCTCTCGTAGCTTTACATTATAGGTTACAAGACTAAATTCAATAGTACAGGCTTGCAAAAACTAAAAAGATACCTTCGCTTCCTGCTTATTGGCCTGGCGATTCACTTCGAATATTACGATTAGGGCTCCCAGTGTAAAAATAATGATTTCTCCTGCAAAAATATATGTATATTATATACCTAGTCAATACAAAAATACAAAAAACAACAATAATCCTAAATCAATGCAAACGCATGATCGGGAAAACCTGGGGTCTAAAACCAAAGATAATGCTCTGGCTGTATCTGACAGTGGTAAGAAGCTCATTAACATACGCGTCACTAGTATGGTGGCCCAGAACGCTTCAGACGACAACTCAACAGGAACTACAAAAATTCCAAAGACAAGCATGCCTAGCGATCACTAGCTGCATGAGTACCACCCCAACGGAAGCTTTAGAGGTAATACTGGGAATCCCTCCCCTACATCTTCACATAAAAGAAGAAGCTACCCTCGCAGCGCTAAGGATTAAGACTTATGGGCTGTGGAGAGATATAAACACAACACACACCCGGATACTATCAGGTGAGAACATGAAATGTCCAATGTTAGGATGGATCTGTGACAAAACACAAAAGGAACACATAATCGAGAAAGATTATGAGATCGACATCTTAGAAACCGGAACACACAGAACTACTATAGACAAGATAGACGTTTACACAGACGGGTCAAAAACCAGCCAAGGAACCGGTGCAGGAGTGCACTGTCCCGAGCTAAATATACATATCGCTCGCGCGCTCGGTAAGAATAACTCTGTTTTTCAAGCGGAGTGCGTCGGCATTACTGCGGCGGCCATGGCCATGGTCGACAGACAGGTAACAAACTTTCATATTAACATTCACAGTGACAGTCAGGCCATCCTACGAGCATTAGCTAAAAGCACGACGTCGTCTAAGCTCGTATTGGATTGCCACAACGCACTACAAACACTAACAAAATCAAACATGGTATCACTCGACTGGGTCAAAGGTCACAGCGGCAACATAGGCAACGACGCAGCCGACGAACTTGCCCGACGAGCCTCAAACCTGAAGGTAATGGGACCAGAACCAATCGTTCCAATACCATTCAGTGAGTACAAAACTTGGTTAAAACAACAAACAGTAGGTACACACGCCGAAATATGGGCAAACACCACCAATTGTAGACAAACAAAAGAGGCTATACCCAGCCCAAACCAACGCCTAACTAAGAAACTACTGAATCTAAACAGAGCTAAACTCAGGACGGCCGTAGGCATGATAACAGGACATTGTCCACTTAACAAACACTTTTATGTTCTAGGCATAACCGACAGCCCTCTATGCAGAGCCTGCATGGAGAGCGAGGAGACACCGAGACACGTACTACTAGAGTGTAGTGCTGTATCCACTCAACGAGAAGCCTACATTGGCTCCCCAGCAACACTCCCGGAAGTCCTCGCCGACCTGGGCGGCCTGCTTGGATTCTGGAGTGAGCTCGGCTGGCTGGAATGATCCGGCGGGGAGTCGCACCAGAGGTCTCACGCACAACGGGCAACCCTGCCTAAGTGCGGAAAAGCCCAGGGAAAGGAAAGAAAGAAGAAATACCTAGTCGTAGTTAAATAAATCATAAAGGTGTGGCTAATCATAAACTGATAAAATCCTCTAATCCTTACTAGCGCGTGGCAAAATTGTGTCCTGCAAACGTCGCATGGTGCTGCCGCGCACTTGCCGCGCTATGTTTGGATACGACAAGAATAATATTTCATCGAACCCTACGAATAAGGACGTAACTACTACAAGTGATAATCTAAAAGATTGAAAGTTAAACCGACTTCACCACACACTTAACAGGCCATATCTTAAAAACTACTGATTTAATTTTGATAAACCTTACACTGTTTCCTAAGTTGAAGTAAATATAAGCCAATTAAAATTATAGTCGCTATGCTAATAGTTTCGGAAAAAGACAGACATACATTTATATATACATTCAAACACGTATGAAACAGGGGGTACCGAGCAGGTCGCCGCCGAGGTCCTGCGCGACGCGCTCGGGCAGCGGCGGCGGGCGCGCGGCGCGCGGCATTCGCACACCCGCCAGGCGCAGCGCGAGCGTGCGCGCGCGCCACTCGCCGCGCTGGTACAGCCGCGCCACGCGCCGGCACACCGCCGCGCCGAACCGCGGGTGCGACACCGCGTAGCGCTGCGTGCAGCGCGCGTGGTGCAACATGCTCCTGACGCTGAGTCAGCGACTCCCACCCCTGTGGCCCCCGGCAGAGGTGGGACTCGCTGACTCAGCACAGTGTTTATCGGAATATACCACTATACACACGACGTGTCTAATAAAACGAAGTTCAGTAAGGTACTGCGTTATTAATGCCTCACCTCCGTGGCATTACCCCCATATCCCCATATATTCTCCTAAAGTCGAAAGGCCTACAAGAACGGCGATGTGGACAAAGACAGGCTTTCAGTCATCGGTCCACTAAAACGAACCTTTATCCTAGAGGCGATGGGCGAGCTCACCTGGCGCGCCAGCAGCGTCGCCAGCTTGAACATGGGGAACTGGTCCGCGACCATGGCGGCACTCACGCCGGCACATTCTACACCGATGACACTGTTCAACTAATTCTTTTGGTAAAATGTTTATTTATAAAGATTAATGACAGGACATGACAAAAGTGTACGAGATTAAAAATCAAAACAACTGGACAGCGAATGTAATATTCCATAGATAAGACCAATTCAAATATCTATGAAATAAGGTGTGCTTTTCTTTAAATGTTTCTTTAATATGTCTATGGTGGCTGCCTCATGGCCATCCTAACTCCATGGAACTGACTCTAAGGCAAACATGGAAGCGAAATACTTCTTATAAAAGTCAACAAGGGGTGGCACCATGAACAATGGGTGCTTAATATTGAAATGATTTATTTATTTCACGTAGGACAACTTTTGTAACTTATGAAATATCAAGATTCTACCACTGGTTCGGAAAGATGTTCTACCGATAAGAAACGGCAAAAAACTAAGCAGTTGCTCTTTTTTTAAAGAAAAAATAATGTAACAATAATTATTATGTAGGTAATACACTAACAACTAGTCCCACTACTGAGCACGACTCATGAGTATCTTCTCAGTTTTTTTAAACATATAGGTACTACAAAATTATATGCTAGATTTTATTATGAGACACTGTGTTCTTGTGTTATATGTGTCTGTGTGTTTACATGATGAAGAAGCCTGTTTTCCTGGGATTTCGCTTGTCTCCTTAGGATTATATCTACAAATCCCATTTGCAGATCGCAATGAATAATTTCCTTTCTGACGTACTCGTACCAGGGTGCATGGCCTGAGTACTTTATTTTGGAATCGCTGGTACAGCCCCACACCTGACAACCATAAGGCCACACCGGCATCAATACTTGTTTATACAAGAGTATCTTATTTTGTATGGATAACGATGAGTTTCTTCCTAAGAGCCTCATGTCTTACTATCAACAAACTTACGTAGCTTACTATCTATCAAGTTTCATTCCAAGATATTTTGCTGTATCGTTTATATAAATTATAAATAAGAGAGGGCCAAGTACACTCCCTTGTGGCACACCATACGATATTGATCGAATGTCAGATTTATAAATGATTTCAGCTTTGGATTTCTGGTCAATTTTATTTATTATAGTGTACTGAACTCTATTCTTTAGATAAGATTCAATCATTTTATTAATATTACCCCGGATACCATATTCGCGCGCACCTGCGAGCCCATTTTAGCAGGTGTCGAATTTCGCGAGCCGCCGGCCGCCCGGCGCAATATAAATAAACATATCTCTTATTACGTACTAAAGCTATGTAAACAAAGTATGTCATTCAAATCGTTATGAACTATAGCTATAGATTAAAGTTTAAAAGGTAATCGCTCTTCTTTATGGTTAACACAGAAAAATACCAAAAAAAATAAAAAAATGATCCCGTTTTTAAAAATAGAATCTTTGTAAAACCTAAAATATTACCCGTATCTTTGTTCTAAATTCGTGGTTTTGTCTATGGTTAGTCATTTCAGAGTATTAAGACACGATACAAAGATTCTTTTCCATATAAATTTAAAAAATAAATAAATAAAAAGAAATAAAAAATAAAGTATCAAATTACAAGTGGTGTCCTCCTCGCACGAAATTTCTACCCATAGATTTATTTCATTGAGTAGGGCCCCCAAAAAAATCCCAGTGTGTCCTTGTCTATCATAGTAGGTTTTACCAAAGTTTGAAAAGAATAGAGACAGTATGGTATTTGTAAGAAATATAAATGTGCCGCATCTGGCGGAAGCGCGTGGCGTCCATACTAGCGCGGACTTTAGAAGTCCGCGTCGCAGCTGCCCCGTTAAATATGTCGAGGACTTCTGAAGTCCGCTCCACAGGCGAGCGGATCCGCTCGTTTGAAAAATAATAAGCTATGATCTACGTGATCAAAAGCTTTCCTCAAGTCCATAAATAATGTGTATACTGTGTGTTTTCTATCTACATTTGTCATAACTGTGTTTAAGAATTTATAAATTGCCATGTTAATGTCGCTTTTTTCCGAAATCCCATTTGTTCATCTGCTAATAATTTATTTCTGTCAAAGTAATCATATAGTCTCTCATATATTACTTTTTCAATAACTTTTGAAAATACTGAAACTAATGCAACCGGTCTATAATTTATTTTTTCGTTCCCTTTTTGAAAAGGGGCTTAATTAAGTATGGTAATTTTTAATTGTTCTGGAAACGTTCCTTTCAGTACACACATATTGATAATATGACTTAGAACTGGAGCTATCACGTGTATCACGTGTATCACGTGTATCACGTGTATCATGTGTATCACGTGTGATACACATTGTAAAAATAAGTATCGAGTAGATGGACAAACAACCACACGAAATAAAGCTATTTCATAAGTGTTTTGTGTAAGTATATTTTTGTAAAACATTATAATATTTTTCTGCACTGAGATACGTAGATACTAATCATACTAATATTATCATGCATGCGAAAGTGTGTTTGTTTGTTGGTTTGTCCTTCAATCACTCCTCAACGAAGTAATGGATCGACGTGATTTTCTGCATGGGTATAGTTGAGGACCTAGAGAGTAACATAGGCTACTTTCACCGAGTGTATGGTCTGTGGGAGTTCCCGTGGAAGTTTAAAAACTTATTCCACGCGGACGAAGTCGCGGGCATCAGCTAGTGAAATATTAAATCACAATTTTATTACAACGAACACGTGAAAAATAGACATTCATTGTGATAAGATATTCAAGTGATTAATATAATAATTTCTTGACCGACCTTCACTATCGCTGATATCTAGCTTCGCTTATCTCATGTTGTTTCACCTGACATTTATTAATTTTATAATATTTAACGTCACCCAACCAGTATAATGTACCAAACACAAGAATTTCTAATTATTCAAACAATAATTAATTTTAAAAATATCTTGCATAAAATTACCATTTAACTATCTATTTTGATAATAATCTTTGTTGCAACCATACTATCGTAGCGAATCTTGTCAGTATATCACAACTGCAACCGATCGACTGCACACAGACAAGCTAAGGGTACCGGGACCCCGGGGCAGCAGACGGCAGAGGGGCGTGAGAGGCGTGAGGGGCGTGAGGGGAGTGAGGGGAGTGAGGGGAGTGCGGCATGCGGTGTCGCAGCAAGTGGCTGGTGCTGTGGTCGCTGTGGGCGGGCGGGCTGCTGCCGCCGCCGCGGCGCGCGCGCCCGCCCGCCGGCTTGCTGCGCGGCGAGCTGGCGGCGGGCGGCCGCCACGTGCGCTACCTGGGCGTGCCCTACGCCGCGTACGACGCCCGCCATCGGTTCCAGGTACGCGACCGCTCAGCCGCTCGCGAGATAGCTGTACGAACATTTTATTTCTATAATTCATTCAGAGGCCTGACTTGCAGTTCTCTTGCCGACGTTTCAGGCGCCGGGCCCTGAGCCGACCTGGGAGGGAGAGTTCCGGGCGGACAGGGAGCACGTCCGATGCCCGCAGCCGCAGCTCCCGGGCTCCGAGGCGTGCCTCACGCTGAACGTGTTCGCGCCGCTGCCGGCCGAGCGGCTGCCTGTCATGGTGTACTTCCACGGCGGCGGCTTCGCGCGAGGCTCGGGCGGGAGGACGCTGTACGGGCCGGAGTTTTTGGTGCGAGAGGGAGTGGTCCTCGTGACGGTGAACTACCGCCTCGGAGTGGAGGGCTTCCTGTGCCTCGGCATCGCGGAAGCTCCCGGCAACGCGGGCCTGAAGGATCAAGTCGCTGCGCTACGCTGGGTTCGACGAAATATCGAAGCTTTCGGAGGAGATCCCGATGATGTCACTATATTCGGTGAAAGCGCCGGCGCTGCATCCGTTTCCTATCACGTGCTGTCTCCGATGTCCGAAGGTCTGTTTCATAAAGCGATACTGCAGAGCGGATCGTCCCTCAGCCCCTGGGCCCATCAGTTGGAACCCATTGCAGTGGCCAGCAAACTAGTGAAGTTATTAGGATACCAGACGAGCGATCCGTACGAAATATACCACATCTTGAACAACAGTTCTGCGAGTTTGCTCAGCAACATAAAATGGCCACGACGAGAAGGCGACACGATGTTGGCAAATTTTGCATTCGTACCGTGTGTCGAGCGAGAGATCGAATGCGTCGAGCCATTCCTGACCGAAGACCCTTTCGGCTCACTGGCGGAAGGGAAATATAATAAGGTTCCCATGATTATAGGATCCAATCGAGAGGAAGGAATTTTTATCATGGCTATAGATGAAGAAGGCTATTCTGCCACGGTAGAAGGATCCTTGCCTTCGAATCTCGAGTTTGCATCTAACGAAGATAGAGCCGAAGTGGTGGAGATTTTAAAATTCACTTACATGAGTAACGACAGTGAAGCTTTGCGAAACGATGTTTTAAAATTTTCTAGGTTTATCGGAGAGGTTAATTTTAACTATCCTGCTATTTGTGAGACAGAATTGATATTAAAAACAAACGATCGGCCAGTGTATCACTATGAATTTAAGTATCCGGGATGGAGGAATGTGGCTACACTGGTGTCGAACTGTTTGCTGGGCGGAGGGCTAGGGCGTGCGCCGGCCGCCACGCACGGCGACGACTTGTTTTATTTGTTCAATCCGTTCTGGTTTCCTATATTCGGCGAAACTGCAATGATAGACAGAATGACTTCAATGTGGACCAATTTTGCTAAATATTCGTGAGTGTTTCAGTTGAAGTATGTATTCGAGGGCAACATGACTCTCTCCTGAGGACATTCCCCCGTTGCAGGAACCCGACGCCCCGCGTGTCAGCGTCGGTGCCGCTGCTGTGGCCGGCGGCGGCGAGCGGCGCGCCGCGCATGCTCGCCATAGACCACGAGCTCAGCGTCAAGCCGCTGGGGGAAACAGAATCTATTCGCCTGTGGCGCCGGATATATCGCGACCGTCGAGCGAAACGATCCGGCTCTCTATGGCCGCACCGAGGAAAATATTAAATAACATAAAAGTATACAAATGATACGCATTTTATTAATTCTCGGCGGGGGCGGGGGCGGGGGCGGGGGCGGGCGCGGGCTGCAGCAGGCGGCGCAGCGCGGCGTGCAGGCGCTCCAGCTCGCGCTGCTGCAGCGCCACCTCGTGCTGCAGCTCCTGCAGCGACAGCGACACCGCCAGCCACTGCGAGCGCCGCTCCAGCACCTGCACGCAGGCACGCGGCTGCAAACACGGACCCCGCCGCCGCTGTGGGCGGAGGGCTCTGCGGCGGCGGGGTTAGGTTATAAACTTTATAAAACAGTGGGAAACTATCCAAGACTAATTACTGAACTCTCTCGTAGCTTTACATTATAGGTTACAAGACTAAATTCAATAGTACAGGCTTGCAAAAACTAAAAAGATACCTTCGCTTCCTGCTTATTGGCCTGGCGATTCACTTCGAATATTACGATTAGGGCTCCCAGTGTAAAAATAATGATTTCTCCTGCAAAAATATATGTATATTATATACCTAGTCAATACAAAAATACAAAAAACAACAATAATCCTAAATCAATGCAAACGCATGATCGGGAAAACCTGGGGTCTAAAACCAAAGATAATGCTCTGGCTGTATCTGACAGTGGTAAGAAGCTCATTAACATACGCGTCACTAGTATGGTGGCCCAGAACGCTTCAGACGACAACTCAACAGGAACTACAAAAATTCCAAAGACAAGCATGCCTAGCGATCACTAGCTGCATGAGTACCACCCCAACGGAAGCTTTAGAGGTAATACTGGGAATCCCTCCCCTACATCTTCACATAAAAGAAGAAGCTACCCTCGCAGCGCTAAGGATTAAGACTTATGGGCTGTGGAGAGATATAAACACAACACACACCCGGATACTATCAGGTGAGAACATGAAATGTCCAATGTTAGGATGGATCTGTGACAAAACACAAAAGGAACACATAATCGAGAAAGATTATGAGATCGACATCTTAGAAACCGGAACACACAGAACTACTATAGACAAGATAGACGTTTACACAGACGGGTCAAAAACCAGCCAAGGAACCGGTGCAGGAGTGCACTGTCCCGAGCTAAATATACATATCGCTCGCGCGCTCGGTAAGAATAACTCTGTTTTTCAAGCGGAGTGCGTCGGCATTACTGCGGCGGCCATGGCCATGGTCGACAGACAGGTAACAAACTTTCATATTAACATTCACAGTGACAGTCAGGCCATCCTACGAGCATTAGCTAAAAGCACGACGTCGTCTAAGCTCGTATTGGATTGCCACAACGCACTACAAACACTAACAAAATCAAACATGGTATCACTCGACTGGGTCAAAGGTCACAGCGGCAACATAGGCAACGACGCAGCCGACGAACTTGCCCGACGAGCCTCAAACCTGAAGGTAATGGGACCAGAACCAATCGTTCCAATACCATTCAGTGAGTACAAAACTTGGTTAAAACAACAAACAGTAGGTACACACGCCGAAATATGGGCAAACACCACCAATTGTAGACAAACAAAAGAGGCTATACCCAGCCCAAACCAACGCCTAACTAAGAAACTACTGAATCTAAACAGAGCTAAACTCAGGACGGCCGTAGGCATGATAACAGGACATTGTCCACTTAACAAACACTTTTATGTTCTAGGCATAACCGACAGCCCTCTATGCAGAGCCTGCATGGAGAGCGAGGAGACACCGAGACACGTACTACTAGAGTGTAGTGCTGTATCCACTCAACGAGAAGCCTACATTGGCTCCCCAGCAACACTCCCGGAAGTCCTCGCCGACCTGGGCGGCCTGCTTGGATTCTGGAGTGAGCTCGGCTGGCTGGAATGATCCGGCGGGGAGTCGCACCAGAGGTCTCACGCACAACGGGCAACCCTGCCTAAGTGCGGAAAAGCCCAGGGAAAGGAAAGAAAGAAGAAATACCTAGTCGTAGTTAAATAAATCATAAAGGTGTGGCTAATCATAAACTGATAAAATCCTCTAATCCTTACTAGCGCGCGGCAAAATTGTGTCCTGCAAACGTCGCATGGTGCTGCCGCGCACTTGCCGCGCTATGTTTGGATACGACAAGAATAATATTTCATCGAACCCTACGAATAAGGACGTAACTACTACAAGTGATAATCTAAAAGATTGAAAGTTAAACCGACTTCACCACACACTTAACAGGCCATATCTTAAAAACTACTGATTTAATTTTGATAAACCTTACACTGTTTCCTAAGTTGAAGTAAATATAAGCCAATTAAAATTATAGTCGCTATGCTAATAGTTTCGGAAAAAGACAGACATACATTTATATATACATTCAAACACGTATGAAACAGGGGGTACCGAGCAGGTCGCCGCCGAGGTCCTGCGCGACGCGCTCGGGCAGCGGCGGCGGGCGCGCGGCGCGCGGCATTCGCACACCCGCCAGGCGCAGCGCGAGCGTGCGCGCGCGCCACTCGCCGCGCTGGTACAGCCGCGCCACGCGCCGGCACACCGCCGCGCCGAACCGCGGGTGCGACACCGCGTAGCGCTGCGTGCAGCGCGCGTGGTGCAACATGCTCCTGACGCTGAGTCAGCGACTCCCACCCCTGTGGCCCCCGGCAGAGGTGGGACTCGCTGACTCAGCACAGTGTTTATCGGAATATACCACTATACACACGACGTGTCTAATAAAACGAAGTTCAGTAAGGTACTGCGTTATTAATGCCTCACCTCCGTGGCATTACCCCCATATCCCCATATATTCTCCTAAAGTCGAAAGGCCTACAAGAACGGCGATGTGGACAAAGACAGGCTTTCAGTCATCGGTCCACTAAAACGAACCTTTATCCTAGAGGCGATGGGCGAGCTCACCTGGCGCGCCAGCAGCGTCGCCAGCTTGAACATGGGGAACTGGTCCGCGACCATGGCGGCACTCACGCCGGCACATTCTACACCGATGACACTGTTCAACTAATTCTTTTGGTAAAATGTTTATTTATAAAGATTAATGACAGGACATGACAAAAGTGTACGAGATTAAAAATCAAAACAACTGGACAGCGAATGTAATATTCCATAGATAAGACCAATTCAAATATCTATGAAATAAGGTGTGCTTTTCTTTAAATGTTTCTTTAATATGTCTATGGTGGCTGCCTCATGGCCATCCTAACTCCATGGAACTGACTCTAAGGCAAACATGGAAGCGAAATACTTCTTATAAAAGTCAACAAGGGGTGGCACCATGAACAATGGGTGCTTAATATTGAAATGATTTATTTATTTCACGTAGGACAACTTTTGTAACTTATGAAATATCAAGATTCTACCACTGGTTCGGAAAGATGTTCTACCGATAAGAAACGGCAAAAAACTAAGCAGTTGCTCTTTTTTTAAAGAAAAAATAATGTAACAATAATTATTATGTAGGTAATACACTAACAACTAGTCCCACTACTGAGCACGACTCATGAGTATCTTCTCAGTTTTTTTAAACATATAGGTACTACAAAATTATATGCTAGATTTTATTATGAGACACTGTGTTCTTGTGTTATATGTGTCTGTGTGTTTACATGATGAAGAAGCCTGTTTTCCTGGGATTTCGCTTGTCTCCTTAGGATTATATCTACAAATCCCATTTGCAGATCGCAATGAATAATTTCCTTTCTGACGTACTCGTACCAGGGTGCATGGCCTGAGTACTTTATTTTGGAATCGCTGGTACAGCCCCACACCTGACAACCATAAGGCCACACCGGCATCAATACTTGTTTATACAAGAGTATCTTATTTTGTATGGATAACGATGAGTTTCTTCCTAAGAGCCTCATGTCTTACTATCAACAAACTTACGTAGCTTACTATCTATCAAGTTTCATTCCAAGATATTTTGCTGTATCGTTTATATAAATTATAAATAAGAGAGGGCCAAGTACACTCCCTTGTGGCACACCATACGATATTGATCGAATGTCAGATTTATAAATGATTTCAGCTTTGGATTTCTGGTCAATTTTATTTATTATAGTGTACTGAACTCTATTCTTTAGATAAGATTCAATCATTTTATTAATATTACCCCGGATACCATATTCGCGCGCACCTGCGAGCCCATTTTAGCAGGTGTCGAATTTCGCGAGCCGCCGGCCGCCCGGCGCAATATAAATAAACATATCTCTTATTACGTACTAAAGCTATGTAAACAAAGTATGTCATTCAAATCGTTATGAACTATAGCTATAGATTAAAGTTTAAAAGGTAATCGCTCTTCTTTATGGTTAACACAGAAAAATACCAAAAAAAATAAAAAAATGATCCCGTTTTTAAAAATAGAATCTTTGTAAAACCTAAAATATTACCCGTATCTTTGTTCTAAATTCGTGGTTTTGTCTATGGTTAGTCATTTCAGAGTATTAAGACACGATACAAAGATTCTTTTCCATATAAATTTAAAAAATAAATAAATAAAAAGAAATAAAAAATAAAGTATCAAATTACAAGTGGTGTCCTCCTCGCACGAAATTTCTACCCATAGATTTATTTCATTGAGTAGGGCCCCCAAAAAAATCCCAGTGTGTCCTTGTCTATCATAGTAGGTTTTACCAAAGTTTGAAAAGAATAGAGACAGTATGGTATTTGTAAGAAATATAAATGTGCCGCATCTGGCGGAAGCGCGTGGCGTCCATACTAGCGCGGACTTTAGAAGTCCGCGTCGCAGCTGCCCCGTTAAATATGTCGAGGACTTCTGAAGTCCGCTCCACAGGCGAGCGGATCCGCTCGTTTGAAAAATAATAAGCTATGATCTACGTGATCAAAAGCTTTCCTCAAGTCCATAAATAATGTGTATACTGTGTGTTTTCTATCTACATTTGTCATAACTGTGTTTAAGAATTTATAAATTGCCATGTTAATGTCGCTTTTTTCCGAAATCCCATTTGTTCATCTGCTAATAATTTATTTCTGTCAAAGTAATCATATAGTCTCTCATATATTACTTTTTCAATAACTTTTGAAAATACTGAAACTAATGCAACCGGTCTATAATTTATTTTTTCGTTCCCTTTTTGAAAAGGGGCTTAATTAAGTATGGTAATTTTTAATTGTTCTGGAAACGTTCCTTTCAGTACACACATATTGATAATATGACTTAGAACTGGAGCTATCACGTGTATCACGTGTATCACGTGTATCACGTGTATCATGTGTATCACGTGTGATACACATTGTAAAAATAAGTATCGAGTAGATGGACAAACAACCACACGAAATAAAGCTATTTCATAAGTGTTTTGTGTAAGTATATTTTTGTAAAACATTATAATATTTTTCTGCACTGAGATACGTAGATACTAATCATACTAATATTATCATGCATGCGAAAGTGTGTTTGTTTGTTGGTTTGTCCTTCAATCACTCCTCAACGAAGTAATGGATCGACGTGATTTTCTGCATGGGTATAGTTGAGGACCTAGAGAGTAACATAGGCTACTTTCACCGAGTGTATGGTCTGTGGGAGTTCCCGTGGAAGTTTAAAAACTTATTCCACGCGGACGAAGTCGCGGGCATCAGCTAGTGAAATATTAAATCACAATTTTATTACAACGAACACGTGAAAAATAGACATTCATTGTGATAAGATATTCAAGTGATTAATATAATAATTTCTTGACCGACCTTCACTATCGCTGATATCTAGCTTCGCTTATCTCATGTTGTTTCACCTGACATTTATTAATTTTATAATATTTAACGTCACCCAACCAGTATAATGTACCAAACACAAGAATTTCTAATTATTCAAACAATAATTAATTTTAAAAATATCTTGCATAAAATTACCATTTAACTATCTATTTTGATAATAATCTTTGTTGCAACCATACTATCGTAGCGAATCTTGTCAGTATATCACAACTGCAACCGATCGACTGCACACAGACAAGCTAAGGGTACCGGGACCCCGGGGCAGCAGACGGCAGAGGGGCGTGAGAGGCGTGAGGGGCGTGAGGGGAGTGAGGGGAGTGAGGGGAGTGCGGCATGCGGTGTCGCAGCAAGTGGCTGGTGCTGTGGTCGCTGTGGGCGGGCGGGCTGCTGCCGCCGCCGCGGCGCGCGCGCCCGCCCGCCGGCTTGCTGCGCGGCGAGCTGGCGGCGGGCGGCCGCCACGTGCGCTACCTGGGCGTGCCCTACGCCGCGTACGACGCCCGCCATCGGTTCCAGGTACGCGACCGCTCAGCCGCTCGCGAGATAGCTGTACGAACATTTTATTTCTATAATTCATTCAGAGGCCTGACTTGCAGTTCTCTTGCCGACGTTTCAGGCGCCGGGCCCTGAGCCGACCTGGGAGGGAGAGTTCCGGGCGGACAGGGAGCACGTCCGATGCCCGCAGCCGCAGCTCCCGGGCTCCGAGGCGTGCCTCACGCTGAACGTGTTCGCGCCGCTGCCGGCCGAGCGGCTGCCTGTCATGGTGTACTTCCACGGCGGCGGCTTCGCGCGAGGCTCGGGCGGGAGGACGCTGTACGGGCCGGAGTTTTTGGTGCGAGAGGGAGTGGTCCTCGTGACGGTGAACTACCGCCTCGGAGTGGAGGGCTTCCTGTGCCTCGGCATCGCGGAAGCTCCCGGCAACGCGGGCCTGAAGGATCAAGTCGCTGCGCTACGCTGGGTTCGACGAAATATCGAAGCTTTCGGAGGAGATCCCGATGATGTCACTATATTCGGTGAAAGCGCCGGCGCTGCATCCGTTTCCTATCACGTGCTGTCTCCGATGTCCGAAGGTCTGTTTCATAAAGCGATACTGCAGAGCGGATCGTCCCTCAGCCCCTGGGCCCATCAGTTGGAACCCATTGCAGTGGCCAGCAAACTAGTGAAGTTATTAGGATACCAGACGAGCGATCCGTACGAAATATACCACATCTTGAACAACAGTTCTGCGAGTTTGCTCAGCAACATAAAATGGCCACGACGAGAAGGCGACACGATGTTGGCAAATTTTGCATTCGTACCGTGTGTCGAGCGAGAGATCGAATGCGTCGAGCCATTCCTGACCGAAGACCCTTTCGGCTCACTGGCGGAAGGGAAATATAATAAGGTTCCCATGATTATAGGATCCAATCGAGAGGAAGGAATTTTTATCATGGCTATAGATGAAGAAGGCTATTCTGCCACGGTAGAAGGATCCTTGCCTTCGAATCTCGAGTTTGCATCTAACGAAGATAGAGCCGAAGTGGTGGAGATTTTAAAATTCACTTACATGAGTAACGACAGTGAAGCTTTGCGAAACGATGTTTTAAAATTTTCTAGGTTTATCGGAGAGGTTAATTTTAACTATCCTGCTATTTGTGAGACAGAATTGATATTAAAAACAAACGATCGGCCAGTGTATCACTATGAATTTAAGTATCCGGGATGGAGGAATGTGGCTACACTGGTGTCGAACTGTTTGCTGGGCGGAGGGCTAGGGCGTGCGCCGGCCGCCACGCACGGCGACGACTTGTTTTATTTGTTCAATCCGTTCTGGTTTCCTATATTCGGCGAAACTGCAATGATAGACAGAATGACTTCAATGTGGACCAATTTTGCTAAATATTCGTGAGTGTTTCAGTTGAAGTATGTATTCGAGGGCAACATGACTCTCTCCTGAGGACATTCCTCCGTTGCAGGAACCCGACGCCCCGCGTGTCAGCGTCGGTGCCGCTGCTGTGGCCGGCGGCGGCGAGCGGCGCGCCGCGCATGCTCGCCATAGACCACGAGCTCAGCGTCAAGCCGCTGGGGGAAACAGAATCTATTCGCCTGTGGCGCCGGATATATCGCGACCGTCGAGCGAAACGATCCGGCTCTCTATGGCCGCACCGAGGAAAATATTAAATAACATAAAAGTATACAAATGATACGCATTTTATTAATTCTCGGCGGGGGCGGGGGCGGGGGCGGGGGCGGGCGCGGGCTGCAGCAGGCGGCGCAGCGCGGCGTGCAGGCGCTCCAGCTCGCGCTGCTGCAGCGCCACCTCGTGCTGCAGCTCCTGCAGCGACAGCGACACCGCCAGCCACTGCGAGCGCCGCTCCAGCACCTGCACGCAGGCACGCGGCTGCAAACACGGACCCCGCCGCCGCTGTGGGCGGAGGGCTCTGCGGCGGCGGGGTTAGGTTATAAACTTTATAAAACAGTGGGAAACTATCCAAGACTAATTACTGAACTCTCTCGTAGCTTTACATTATAGGTTACAAGACTAAATTCAATAGTACAGGCTTGCAAAAACTAAAAAGATACCTTCGCTTCCTGCTTATTGGCCTGGCGATTCACTTCGAATATTACGATTAGGGCTCCCAGTGTAAAAATAATGATTTCTCCTGCAAAAATATATGTATATTATATACCTAGTCGTAGTTAAATAAATCATAAAGGTGTGGCTAATCATAAACTGATAAAATCCTCTAATCCTTACTAGCGCGCGGCAAAATTGTGTCCTGCAAACGTCGCATGGTGCTGCCGCGCACTTGCCGCGCTATGTTTGGATACGACAAGAATAATATTTCATCGAACCCTACGAATAAGGACGTAACTACTACAAGTGATAATCTAAAAGATTGAAAGTTAAACCGACTTCACCACACACTTAACAGGCCATATCTTAAAAACTACTGATTTAATTTTGATAAACCTTACACTGTTTCCTAAGTTGAAGTAAATATAAGCCAATTAAAATTATAGTCGCTATGCTAATAGTTTCGGAAAAAGACAGACATACATTTATATATACATTCAAACACGTATGAAACAGGGGGTACCGAGCAGGTCGCCGCCGAGGTCCTGCGCGACGCGCTCGGGCAGCGGCGGCGGGCGCGCGGCGCGCGGCATTCGCACACCCGCCAGGCGCAGCGCGAGCGTGCGCGCGCGCCACTCGCCGCGCTGGTACAGCCGCGCCACGCGCCGGCACACCGCCGCGCCGAACCGCGGGTGCGACACCGCGTAGCGCTGCGTGCAGCGCGCGTGGTGCAACATGCTCCTGACGCTGAGTCAGCGACTCCCACCCCTGTGGCCCCCGGCAGAGGTGGGACTCGCTGACTCAGCACAGTGTTTATCGGAATATACCACTATACACACGACGTGTCTAATAAAACGAAGTTCAGTAAGGTACTGCGTTATTAATGCCTCACCTCCGTGGCATTACCCCCATATCCCCATATATTCTCCTAAAGTCGAAAGGCCTACAAGAACGGCGATGTGGACAAAGACAGGCTTTCAGTCATCGGTCCACTAAAACGAACCTTTATCCTAGAGGCGATGGGCGAGCTCACCTGGCGCGCCAGCAGCGTCGCCAGCTTGAACATGGGGAACTGGTCCGCGACCATGGCGGCACTCACGCCGGCACATTCTACACCGATGACACTGTTCAACTAATTCTTTTGGTAAAATGTTTATTTATAAAGATTAATGACAGGACATGACAAAAGTGTACGAGATTAAAAATCAAAACAACTGGACAGCGAATGTAATATTCCATAGATAAGACCAATTCAAATATCTATGAAATAAGGTGTGCTTTTCTTTAAATGTTTCTTTAATATGTCTATGGTGGCTGCCTCATGGCCATCCTAACTCCATGGAACTGACTCTAAGGCAAACATGGAAGCGAAATACTTCTTATAAAAGTCAACAAGGGGTGGCACCATGAACAATGGGTGCTTAATATTGAAATGATTTATTTATTTCACGTAGGACAACTTTTGTAACTTATGAAATATCAAGATTCTACCACTGGTTCGGAAAGATGTTCTACCGATAAGAAACGGCAAAAAACTAAGCAGTTGCTCTTTTTTTAAAGAAAAAATAATGTAACAATAATTATTATGTAGGTAATACACTAACAACTAGTCCCACTACTGAGCACGACTCATGAGTATCTTCTCAGTTTTTTTAAACATATAGGTACTACAAAATTATATGCTAGATTTTATTATGAGACACTGTGTTCTTGTGTTATATGTGTCTGTGTGTTTACATGATGAAGAAGCCTGTTTTCCTGGGATTTCGCTTGTCTCCTTAGGATTATATCTACAAATCCCATTTGCAGATCGCAATGAATAATTTCCTTTCTGACGTACTCGTACCAGGGTGCATGGCCTGAGTACTTTATTTTGGAATCGCTGGTACAGCCCCACACCTGACAACCATAAGGCCACACCGGCATCAATACTTGTTTATACAAGAGTATCTTATTTTGTATGGATAACGATGAGTTTCTTCCTAAGAGCCTCATGTCTTACTATCAACAAACTTACGTAGCTTACTATCTATCAAGTTTCATTCCAAGATATTTTGCTGTATCAGCAATGGGTATCTTTTGTGTGTCAATATAAATAGGATAGTAACTTGCTTTTTTTATTTGTAAAATCAATATGGGTATTGGGTAGACTTAGAATCATTAAGTCTTATACGCCATTTTTTCGTCCATTTATAGAGCTCATATAAAGCTGTTTGTACTTTTCCCGCTGCCTCCTGGTGAGTGTTAACCACAGCTATAATGGCAGTATCATCGGCAAAAGTAGCGATAGTATTATTAGGTTCGGGAAGATCACACGTGTATAGGAGGTACAGGATAGGTCCTAAAACGCTTCCTTAAGGTACTCCAGCTTTGATCTCCTTCAGCTTAGAGTAGGCATCCTCTTGCCTTACCCTAAATACTCTATTAGATATATATGATTCCAGTATATTTGCAAATGGTTCAGGCAGTAATACACTAAGTTTGTGAACAAGACCTTCATGCCAGACTTTATCAAAGGCTCGGGCGCCTCTTCTCAGAATGAGAATCAGAAGGATTTCCTCCACGCTGGTCAATTTCTTCTTGACAGGCTATTAGAGTTTTTTTTATGATTATAGAACTATCAGGCATGGTTTCAAGTTTCTACAAGATTTTTTCTTCACCGTAAGTGATTACAAAATTCGTGCTGAAACGCTGCTAGTATTTCATAAAGCAACGAATTTAACGAACTATATAATATTCTACTCATACAAGCTTATGGTTTAGCTTGTCATGATCTGTCAATGACATTCAGTTCTGTTTTTGTTTGGTTTGAGGTTTGTCATTTTAATATTTCAAAGATTTTGGTGATCTCTCATAAAGATTTGAAAATCAATTGAATAATAATATTAATATTTAATATAATTGTTGCAACTGCAATCGTTCAGCGATGGAGATAGTGTACACATACACGAAGAAGCGGTGCGAGTTCGGACGCCAGCCTCTGTTCTGCGAGCAGGGGCCCGAGCTGTGCGACAGCCTGGCGGCGGCGCCGCAGCACCACAGGGACTACATCCTGCGCAACCCCGTGCACCAGCCCGCGCAGCACGCGCCGCGCTACTCAGAGCACACCGTCAACACCATCAGGTCATCGTTTCGTCCCAGGCCATAAGAGAGAAACCCCTTCACCCCCGCTGCTGCTGCTGTTATATAACATAATATTTCTGTTTCTTTAGAGCCGAATACTCAACGACTGGAGCTAATCACGCGGAAGGAGGATGGCCAAAAGATGTCAACATTCTAGATCCCGAGGCTACCCAGCGGTATCGAAGGAAAGTCGAAAAGGATGACCCTTACATTCATTGTGTTATGTCGCTATCGTCGGTGAGCGTCCGGGAAGTTTCCATTATCCGTAGACAGCGATCGTTTCGTGGCCTCATTATTTCCGATCGACTATATTTCAGAGTAAAAATATTCCTTCGGTACTGATTCGCAGCGCATGGACCATTACATACTGCAGAACAACGCGATCGACATGTACCGCACGTACTACGCGGAGATGGCCGCCCTGCCGCCCGTGGAGCGCAGCGGGTGCCGCACCGTGAACGTGTACCGCGACGCGGCGGCGGCGGCGGGGCGGCGCGGCCGGCCCGTCGGCTCCATCAGCTGGCAGCCCGAGGGCGGCCACCGCTTCGCCGTCACCTACGCCGACATGGACTTCTACCACGCGCCGCGCGCGCCGCTCGACTCGTGCGTGTGGGACGTGGAGAACGCGAACGCTCCCGACGTGCTGCTGCTGCCGCCCGCGCCGCTGCTCGACCTGCAGTTCAACCCGCGCGACCCGAACGCGCTGGCCGGCGGCCTGGCCAACGGGCAGGTGGGCGTGTGGGACCGGCGGCGCGGCGGCGGACCCGCGGCGCTGTGCGCGCCGCACGCCGCGCACCGCGAGCTCGTGCGCAGCGTGCTCTTCGTCAACTCCAAGTCGGGGCAGGAGTTCTTCTCGGGCGGGCCGGACGGCGCCGTCAAGTGGTGGGACGTGCGCAACATGAGCGCGCCCACCGACGAGATGATCATGGACGTGGTCAAGTCGTCGTTCGACGTGCAGAGCATGGCCACCGCCAACGGCGTCAGCGTCATGGAGTACGAGCCCACCATCCCCACGCGCTTCATGGTCGGCACCGAGAACGGCTTCGTCATCGGCGGCAACCGCAAGGGGAAGACGCCGATGGAGAAGCTGCCGGCCAAGGTAGGTCGCGCGCGATCGTCCGTCGTCGTTCTCGCCGTCGCCGCACGAGTGACGTTCGCCTTCTCGTCCCGCAGTTCGAGGCGCACCTGGGCCCCGTGCGGTCCCTGGAGCGCAACCCCGGCTTCCTGAAGAACTTCCTGACGGTGGGCGACTGGACGATCCGCGTGTTCAGCGAGGAGTGCCGGGAGTCGGCCGTGCTGTGGTCGCCGCCGCTGCGCCACAAGGTGTCCGCCGCCACCTGGAGCCCCACGCGGTGAGTGCGGCGCGCGTGCGAGCGACCGACCGCCGAGCGAACCGCGCCCGCGTGACCGTGCGCCCTCCGCAGGCTGTCGCTGCTGCTGGCGCTGCAGGAGGACGGGTTGCTGGCGGCGTGGGACCTGCTGCGGCGCCAGCACGAGCCCGCGCTCACCATGCAGGTGTGCCCCGAGCCGCTGCTGCGCGTGCGCGTCCACGACGCGGTGAGTGTCGCCCCGAGCGCGAGCGCGCGCGTGCGGCGCGTGCGGCGCGTGTACAGCGTGCGCGTGTGTGTGCAGGGCTCGCTGGTGGCGTGCGGCAGCCGCGCCGGCCACGTGTACATGGTGGAGCTGTCGCAGAGCCTGGCGCAGTCCGACAAGAACGACAAGGCGCTGCTCACGGCGGTACGTGCGCGTGCCCACTGTGCGTGTCGCGTGTCGCGTGTAGCATGCCGTGCTGCAGAGTGACGGGTGTCGTGTGCAGGTGCTGGAGCGCGAGAGCAAGCGCGAGCGCATCCTGGAGACGCGCATGCGCGAGATCCGGCTGAAGCAGAAGCAGGCGGAGGAGGCGAGCCCGGCCGCCTCCGAGTCGTCGATGGAGTTCGCGGCCGGCGACCGCGACCTGGCCGACGCCGCCGCCGACTACGCCGCGCAGGTCAAGAAGGAGCTCGCCGCCATGTAGCCGCGCCGCGCTCTGCCGTGCCGTGCCGTGCCGTGCCGCGCCGCGCCGCGCCGCGCCGGACGACGCGCTCTCGAGTTTACTTTTACTTGTTTATCATTAGGGTGCCGTACGTTACGGTTCGACTGTCAGTCTGTCCCTCCGTCGTAGCTACTTTTGCCGGTAACTACTAATACTATAATAATATATTAGTTAATTATTATCTTAGTTAGGTTCCAACGGTCGAATGCTTGAAGAGCGAGTCCGACCCGCACCGGGTGAGTTTATATTGTGGTTAATATCTTTATTAGTACCTATTTTGTTCTTATTACCTGCTACTTATACATCTCGATCATGTTTAAGAAAACTTTCTATTCTATAATATTTGTCTAAGACAATTATGTATATCATTCTATGCTGTTTATAGACCTATGTTGCGGGTTGCGTGTAGATCGTTGTGAGTTGGAGCAGAATTGATACACACAGACTCGGTGTGAAAATGGCATATATTTACAGATTTATGTTAACCTTATATACTAAGAAATTTGGATCTTTGGAGTGGGGAAAACCTTGTAATGATTGCTAACTAAAATAGTGCTTATTTATGCTACGTGACAAAGTGTGAACTAAATATAATTAAATTGTAATAAATACATTTGTAACCTAGATATCTATGGTCACGTATTGCTTAGTGCCATAGATATTCCCCCCTTGAAAAAAAAAATATACAGAATTATTATCAAAAATAATTGGCCTTATGACTATTTACGCGAAACGAACGGTGGGGCGAGATACGCGCCCTGAACGTGTAATCTTCTGCTGTTTAAATCCACTGTGCTCGGTCGATAAATAATCTCTTACTGTATTGTCGCGTTCCTCAAATTCCTCGTTTAGCAAAAATGCTGGCTTCAATCGATCTATCGATACGTTTATTTCTTTGCCGTTGCGTTCAATCGTAAAAACTTTGCTGCTCCGCCTGATGACTCGAAAGGGTCCTTCATACGGAGGAGTTAGGCTTGGGCGAAGTCTATCGCACCTCAAAAATACGTGTGAACAGTCTGATAAACGTGGATGCACGAACACGTTCCGATTCGAACTCTCTCGCTGTGGGATACTCGTGACTCGGCTAATATTTTCCTTGATCCCTTGAATGAACTCAGGGTATGTGGTTTCCGATTTGTCACCGAAAAAACTTGCCGGTAACTTGATGGTTGTGCCGTAAACAAGTTCTGCAGCGCTAAACCCAGTATCTTGTCGATAGCTGGAGCGTATGCCAAATAAAACTGACGGCAACTCTTTTGTCCAATTCGTCGTATTTGCTCGAGCCATTAACGCCGTTTTAATAGTTCTATGTAATCTCTCAACTTTAGCGTTAGACTGTGGATGGTATGGTGTAGTTCGGAACTTCTCAATTCCCATTAATCTTGCGAGATTCCGGAATATCTCCGATTCCATCTGGCGTCCTTGGTCCGTGCTGATAAAATCCATGCACCCGTAACGACAGATCCACCCTTCGTAAACCAGTCTGGCGATCGTCTCAGCTGTTATATCCGAGACTGGAAAAGCTTCAGGCCATGACGTACAGCGGTCTATCATTGTTACTAAAAACCTTTTGTTTTGAGAGGTAGGTAATGGTCCAACGATATCAATATGTACATGTGAAAAACGCGCAGCAGGCATAAATTTTCCGAGCGGTGAAACTGTATGTCTATGCACTTTTGATTGCTGACATTGTAAACATGTATCACACCATTTGTTTATTTCTGAATTCATGTTAGGCCAGATGTAATTTCTTCCAATCAATTTCCTTGTAGTGTTTTTGCCTGGATGACTCAGATTGTGATAACTGTCAAAAATTGTCCTTCTTAGTTTCTGCGGTATATACGGACGAGTAACTCCAGTGGAAATATCGCAATATATTTTGCTGTTTGTCCTGCGTATAACTGATATGTTTGCACCCGTGTCCACCAGAAACCTATAACCACTGTTGGAGTCGGTAATAGTTAGGCGGTTTGAAGGACGGATAGCACAGAGCTCCGCCGTACTCTGCGCTGAGCTTAGTTTTCCGACGACTGTTGCTTGCTTCCCCAGGAACAAGGTTGCTGACATTTGTATGCTTTTTCCTTAAAAACCTGATGATAATAGCAAGGATTGCCTTCTTGTTTAAACGATGCCCGTTGGCGCGATCTTGACCTAGATCGATAGTAATGCGGTCGACTAAAATTGCTGCGTCGAACGTTGTGCTGCGCGCGATCATTGCGTATCGCAGCAATTTCTAACTGCATTCTTGCAATTTGTGACGTCAGGTGAGTGATGAGATTTACGTCAGCGCTTACTGCGGTCGTAGTTGTTTTGCTGGTACGAGTGTTCTCGTAAATACGGTCAGCCATCTCGCTCAGTTTATCTATTGCCAAATTCTCGGTAACAGCCAATACGGAAGTTACAGAGGGAGGAAGTTGCCTCATCCATAACAAACGGAGTGTGTCTTCATTTATTTTCCCGCAACCAGCTTCCTTCATTCTTCTAAGAAGCTGTGATGGCTTTTGATCTCCCAGGTCCATCTCTGAGAGTAATTTGTGGAAACGCCGATGCTCACTCTCTTCGTAGCAATTGATTAGCCTTTCTTTAATACAGTTGTACTTGTTCTCTGTAGGTGGGCTGGTCAATATATCGCTGACTTGGTGGACGACCTCTTTTGGTAGTTTTGACACTACGTGGTTGTATTTGAATTCATCTCCCTGTTTCTCAGAGGCGATAATAGCTTCGAACTGCGAAAACCATAGACGCGGTGAGTCGGTCCAAAACTGTGGTATTCTTTCGGCTACGGTGATTGATGCTACTAGGTCTGTGTCGGAATTGGTACTGCCGAAACTTCTTGCTGGTGTGGGTGTCGGATGGGCCATGTTGCTCCGTTGGTTGCTGATCCGTAGACTTGTTGTTTCCGTAGACTTGTTAATTTCGTCGGCTTGAAGATCACGTCGGCTTGAAGATCACGTCGGCTTGAAGATCACGTCGGCTTGAAGATCACGTCGGGGTCACCACTGTTGCGGGTTGCGTGTAGATCGTTGTGAGTTGGAGCAGAATTGATACACACAGACTCGGTGTGAAAATGGCATATATTTACAGATTTATGTTAACCTTATATACTAAGAAATTTGGATCTTTGGAGTGGGGAAAACCTTGTAATGATTGCTAACTAAAATAGTGCTTATTTATGCTACTTGACAAAGTGTGAACTAAATATAATTAAATTGTAATAAATACATTTGTAACCTAGATATCTATGGTCACGTATTGCTTAGTGCCATAACCTACATACCTATCTAGTCCTGGCGTTATATTATGCAGTTATATGCTATCTTAGATAATGTGAAACATACTAGTAGGTATGTACTATGTATGTAGAGAGTCGGTTGCCAATAAACAGGTTACGAAGATACCCGCATTTGAATTAGTAGTCCTCTTCAACGAAAAGTTAACCTTAAGTTAATGTTAGTACAATACTAATAACATAAATCAAAATATTAACAGTTTTATCTTTTTGTTTTTAGTTTTAATTTCTTATTAACTTTTGGAGTTCCAAAGCTTTCCTTATAAAATATCTAAAGGTTTCGTACATCAAGGGGAATTATTGCCAGAAATCGGACATCAAAGGTGGTAAAGCGGACATTTCTGTAATTTTATTTTGGCTGACATGAATGATAGCTGTTAAATATGAGCACCCCTTCCCGTAGTAGTTATCATATAAATGCGAAAGTGTGTTTGTTTGTTGGGGTGTCCTTCAATCACGCCGTAACGGAACAACGGATCAATGTGATTTTTGCCATGGATAAAGTTGAAAACCTGGAGAGTGACATAGACTACTTATTATCCTGGAAAATTAAGAAGTTCCCGCGGGAATCAAAACTTAAATCACGCGAACGAAGTCGCGGGCATCAGCTAGTATCTACTGTATATACAGAATTTAATTTCAATATTGGCGTCTTCGCAAGTTAATTTTTTTGCACAAAACTTTAGTCGATATCGACTGAATCTGGGAATTTTAAATCGTATTGGTCAGAGTTATCTAACCACCAATCGGACCACTGTGATCTTCATCTATAATACGGTGATCTGTTACTATTTGCGTGCTTAGGATGTGCTACGTGAGAATGAGATAAAATATATTTCAAAACACTTGTAAAGAAAATAATATAAAAAAATATTTTTTTTGTAGATAAAATAAAATAAAAACTCTATAACTCACTTGTGAATAATAGTAATGAAAAAGTCAGTTTGATTATAGGTGTCATTATGTGCCTAATTGCGGTGAAATTAGAGCCACTTTATGAGCAAGTGTGTTAAAAAATATATAACTTGTATTCTATCTCATTCTCTCGCAGGCTAAGTCATATTAATTATGAATATGTTTGTCTTTTTTTGGTGTCACTTCAATCTTTAATGGTGCAAATGCATCTTGTTAGTTTTTGTTATCTAAGCCGCGAACGCGCGTCACACTCGACTGCAGTCGCTACTCGCTCGGTTCCCGGAGGCGGCTAAGAATAGAGCGGGCGCCGCGCGCTCGGCTAAAAGTAGATTAGGTATTGAGAGATCTCGCGAGACCGAACCGCGGCCTCGTGCTGCGTACTCGCTCCTCGCGCGCCGCACGTCGCACTCCGCACGCCGCACGCCGCACGCCGCACGCCGCACTCAGCCACGCACACTGCAATGTGCGAGTGGAGCGGCGCGGCGCGGCACGAGGCGCGCGCGGCGGTGGCGCTGCGCTGCGTGTTCGCGCACCTGGCGCCGCGCGAGCTGTGGCGCTGCGGCGCCGTGTGCCGCGCGTGGCGCCGCGCCGCGCTCGACGACGCGCTGTGGCGCCGCGCGCTGCACCCGCGCGCGCCGCCGCACGCCTTGCGCGCGCTCGCCCTCGCTACCAGCGGTAACTGTATTATCTGTGTTGAATCTGTGTTGAATACGTTCAGGGTTAAATGCCTATCATTTCCCCCGCGGCTGACAGTGTCCTGTCTCCTGTGCGGCTCTGTCGAAGTTGTGTGTGTCTGTGTAGGCCGAGGTTACCTTCGACCGTCATATTGGGTACCTTAATTTGCTTTTTGTTGTTGTTTTGAATCGCATACTAACTCAAATCACATCTCGGTTCAACCATTACTGTCAGCCCCAACAAAGCCTGTGATATATTTAAATGTTTATCAATCTTGTTTCAAATGCACAAAAGCGCCGTCACTCACCAACAACGATTTTATTATTTAGCTTTTATTTGTTCATAGCCAAGAATCCTTCCTCAGTACACCTCTCGAGGAATATTCTCTCAAAACTTCAAATTACATTTCGGGTTTCAAGCTAATTGGACATGGTACTGTAGTTTGTGATCTCTGTAATATTTTCTAAACTACAAAACCAATTTACGGGATTTTTTTATCATAATCATAATCATAATCATAATATTTATTTGCTGATTGTAGGTAGGAAGTTCTTACAATAAAGACCACAGATTCCGTGATCTGTGATAAAGACATAATAGCGTCGAGCCACAATCTACCAACATAGTATGGTGTGCAAATTATCATTATTAATATGTATTATCACAATTATTAATACTTTGTACTTAACAAATTCGGAAAGTAATACAATTTACCACTATAATCTATCTATATCAATAACAATCATGATTATAGAAACTATCATTAGAATTTAAGTCAGAATATAAAGACATGTTATCATTTAAAATTATTATGTCAAAATAGGTAGGTAAATAGTAGAATGATGTCACATAAATTATAAATTATACTTAGTCAAATTCAATAATCATAAGTTAAGGCTAAATAAAATAAAAAATACCCTTATGAGTGATTTAAATAATCTTTAACAGAATAAAATTGGTGGGCCAGTAACCAATCGATGATTTAAAGTAAATAGGTTCGTTCTAACAAAAAAGGAATGAATGAAATTAGACTAAGCGTTAATGAATTACAACTAATTTTGCCTTTACACATTTTGACTTTAATCCCCTCTCTCAAGGGAACCGTGCTGAATTTAGGGATAAAAAGTATCCAATATCCTTCCTCGTACTATGAACCCAAATTATGCCAAGTTTTATTTGAATTCCATTCCTAAATCTATGTTGAATTCATTCAGAAGTTTCGACGTGATGCGTGGCCGAGATACAGACAGACACAAAAATGAAAAAACTTACAGTTTTGACTTCAGTATCGATTATTAATTAGTGCCCTTCAAATAATAATTTTAATTATCTTCAATGTACAGAATAAGACCTGTTACAGTTTTATTATGAGTACAGATTTCAAAACTTTACTCAGGTACTGTGCATGTAATTATAGTATAACTTCAAGGCAGGTCGTCGGGCACGAGATGTAATGAAGAGTAAGTGTATGTGTGTGTGTGTGTGTGTGACAGAGTCCCCCGAGTGGTCGTGGCGCGAGGAGTACCGGGCGTCGCGGCGGCGCTGGCGGCTTCGGTCGCGTCTTCGGTCGCGCCAGGAGGGCGCGGCGCGGCTGCGCGGCGCGGCGCTGAGCGCGGCGGGCGACTGCGTGGCGCTCGTCGACGACGACGCGACGCTCACCGTACGTAGACGTACTTGGTTCGGATTCTCATTTATAAAACTCATAGATTTATTCTTGGGTTCGTGCGCTTCACCCGCGCGCGCGAACCCAAGAATAAATTATTATACTATATATAGCTCGATTACCACTCACTCACTGACTGACTCACTCATTGACATAATTGTTCTCCTAGAAAGAGACAGAAAACGATATAATGATGTAAGGGAGATGTGTTCGAGTGCGGGAGTCGAGTAGGGAAAAATTATGACATTTCGGAAAAACAAGATGGCGGCCGACGTGATTCTTGCAACTCTTTTGTTTTCCAACCGATTTCGTTAAAACTCGCAACGATTGAAGAAACTAGGAAACGATTTATAGAAAGAGTGGAAAAAATTGGAAAAACAAGATGGCGGCCGAGCTGTAGTGTTTTGAAATTTTTGATTTTTCGACCCCGAACCGCGGCGCCACAGATCCGAAACGGCGTGGTCGAGCGTAATATTTTTTTCTCTTTTCGCCTACAAATATCCTGTATTTTGACAGAACGGGAGTGGTTTTTAAAAATTCAAGATGGCGGCTGTCGCGGCGGCCGTTCGGTCTGAGGTACGAAAAAACGCAATTTTAAACTTCAAATTTCTCACAGTTGGCAACGTCGGAGCGTTTCGACTTCTAGGGGGCGATTGTGTGTACAGACTCGAACTATGGATTGGGGAAAAAAAATTACCCCATTTCTCGGGAAATTTTCAAGATTTACCCCAAAAATTAAAAAATCGAAATACGTATTTTTTGCAAAGTTCGAGTATGAGCGACCACGTGTCCCACTCGTACGAATGACGTTTGGATATTTTCGTCGCCGAGGTCTGGCAACACTGGAATTTATCAAGATAAAAGTGATTTTCGACATGGGCTTTTTTCAGGAGCAATCATTTCGGCTGGGTGCGAGCGAGATGAAAAATTGAAACGTCATCAGGAGCGGTATATCCTGTACTTTACGGGAAAATTATGAAACTATGTAAAATGCTTCTGTGAAACGAGGTGGCGGCCATTTTGTATTCTTTTTGTGTTTTTGAAAATTTCGATCATGATTTTGAGGCAGTTGGCAACATTTGGGAAAGTTGACATGTAGGGATCGATTGTGTAGCTCGACTGGCAGTATCGAGATATCTAAACAGTGTTGCCACATTTGGGGAAGTTTTCGAGATTTGCCCCAAAAATGTCCTCCTGTAAAATTTTGTATGAAAATTTTTTTTTTCACTGATGGCTCCGTATAGAAGTCAGAAAATATAACTTGAAAAAAAATATGGAGACAGCTGATGATTGAGGATTTCGGAGACGGGTAAAGGGCACGGCCAAGGTATTGAAGATAGGTGGGGGGTCCTCGAACTAATGTAACTCGGAACCTCATCCAATAGGCAAAGAGCAAAAAAAAACTTCAAAATGGCGGATTAAAGATGGCTGCCATACAAATTTGTTTGGTGTCTATCTCAGAAAGTATAAAAGATGGAAGAGTGGTTTCTTGACAAAAGATGATCAGGACCTGAAGGTCTACTTGATGAACAGGAAAAAAATTCAAGATGGCGGAATTTATTTTTCCATAGAAAATATATGGCCAATATTGAAGAATACTACGACTGTGTAGAACTATGCAAGATTTCGATACGGTTCCGTTTTACCCACGACGGGGCTCCCTGCGATTACAAAGCAGGAAACTGGTACTTAAATTTAAAAAAATCAGCGCCATTTTGAAATTCTTTGTTAATTGACCGATTTCGATCAAAATCGATATTTAAGACTCCCTGGAGTTACATAACAGGAAACTGAAACCAAAATTTTAAAAAATCAGCGCCATTTTGAAATTCTTTATTAATGGACCGATTTCGTTCAAAATCGATATTCAGGGCTCCCTCTGATCACAGAACAGGAAACACATACCAAAGTTTAAAAAAATCATAATAAATGTCTGTACTACTTGTAAGTCAAACCACAACCCGTGAGCTGCTTTAGCAGCTCGCGCACAGGGCGAAACACTAGTTATTATACTATATATAGCTCAATTACCACTCACTCACTCACTCATTGACATAATTGTTCTCCTAGAAAGAGACAGAAAACGATACAATGATGTACGGGAGATGTGTTCGGGTGCGGGAGTCGAGTAGGGAAAAATTATGACATTTCGGAAAAACAAGATGGCAGCCGATGTGATTCTTGCAACTCTTTTGTTTTCTAACCGATTTCGTTAAAACTCGCAACGATTGAAGAAACTAGGAAACGATTTATAGAAAAAGTGGAAAAAATTGGAAAAACAAGATGGCGGCCGAGTTGTAGTGATTTGAAATTTTTGATTTTTCGACCCCGAACCGCGGCGCCACAGATCCGAAACGGCGTGGTCGAGCGTAATATTTTTTTCTCTTTTCGCCTACAACTATCCTGTATTTTGACAGAACGGGAGTGGTTTTTAAAAATTCAAGATGGCGGCTGTCGCGGCGGCCGTTTGGTCTGAGGTACGAAAAAACGCAATTTTAAAATTCAATTTTCTCACAATTGGCAACGTCGGAGCGTTTCGACTTCTATGGAGCGATTGTGTGTACCGACTTGAAGAATGGATTGGGGAAAAAAAATTACCCCATTTCTCGGGAAATTTTCGAGATTTACACCAAAAATAACAAAATCGAAATACGCATTTTTTGCTAAATTCGAGTACAAGTCACCACGTGTCCCACTTGTACGAATGACATTTGGGTGTTTAAGTCGCCGAGGTCTGGCAACACTGGGATTTATCAAAGTAAAATTGATTTTCGACATGGTCTTTTTTCAGGGGCTATCATTTCGGCTGGGTGCGAGCGAGATGAAAAGTTAAAACGTCATCAGGAGCGGTATATCCTGTAGTTTACGGGAAAATTATGAAACTATGTAAAATGCTTCTGTGAAACGAGGTGGCGGCCATTTTGTATACTTTTTGTGTTTTTGAAAATTTCGATCACGATTTTGAGGCAGTTGGCAACATTTTGGAAAGTTGACATGTATGGATCGATTGTGTAGCTCGACCGGCAGTATCGAGATATCTAAACAGTGTTGCTACATTTGGGGTACTTTTCGAGATTTTCCCCAAAAATGTCCTCCTGTAAAATTTTGTATGAAAATTTTTTTTTTCACTGATGGCTTCGTATAGAAGTCAGAAAATATAAGTTGAAAAAAAATATGGAGACAGCTGATGATTGAGGATTTCGTAGACGGGTAAAAGGCACGGCCAAGGTATTGAAGATAGGTGGGGGGTCCTCGAACTAATGTCACTCGGAACCTCATCCAATAGACAAAGAGCAAAAAAAAAATTCAAAATGGCGGATTTAAGATGACTGCCATACAAATTTGTTTGATTTCCATCTCAGAAAGTATAAAAGATGGAAGAGTGGTTTCTTGGCAAAAGATAATCAGGACCTGAAGGTCTACTTGACGAACAGGTAAAAAATTCAAGATGGCGGATTTTATTTTTCCATAGAAAATATATGGCCAATATTGAAGAATACTACAAGACTGTGTAGAACTATGCAAGATTTTGATACGGTTCCGTTTAACCCACGTCGGGGCTCCCTGCGATTACAAACCAGGAAACTGGTACTAAAATTTAAAAAAACCTGCACCATTTTGAAGTTATTTGTTTATTGACCGATTTCGTTCAAAATCGATATTTAGGACTCCCTGGGGTAACAAAACAGGAAACTGATACCATAATTTTAAATAATCAGCGCCATTTTGAAATTCTTTTTTAATTGACCGATTTCGTTCAAAGTCGATATTAAGGGCTCCCTGGGATTTCAATACAGGAAACTGTTACCAAAGTTTTAAAAAATCAGCGCCATTTTGAAATTCTTTGTTAATTGACCGATTTCGTTCAAAATCGTACAGTAAAGTTTGTACTACTTGTAAGTCAAACCACAACCCGTGAGCTGCTTTAGCAGCTCGCGCACAGGGCGAAACACTAGTTATACTATATATAGCTCGATTACCACTGACTCACTCACTGACTCATTGACATAATTGTTCTCCTAGAAAGAGACAGAAAACGATACAATGATGTACGGGAGAAGTGTTCGGGTGTGGGAGTCGAGTAGGGAAAAATTATGACATTTCGGAAAAACAAGATGGCGGCCGACGTGATTCTTGCAGCTCTTTTGTTTTCCAACCGATTTCGTTACAAATCGCAAAGATTGAAGAAATTAGGAAACGATCAATAGAAAGAGTGGAAAAAATTGGAAAAACAAGATGGCGGCCGAGCTGTAGTGTTTTGAAATTTTTGATTTTTCGATCCCGAACCGCGGCGCCACAGATCCGAAACGGCGCGGTCGAGAATAATATTTTTTTCTCTTTTCGCCTACAATTATCCTGTATTTTGACAGAACGGGAGTGGCTTTAAAAAATTCAAGATGGCGGCTGTCGCGGCGGCCGTTTGGTCTGAGGTACGAAAAAACGCAATTTTAAAATTCAATTTTCTCCCAGTTGGCAACGTCGGAGCGTTTCGACTTCTAAGGGGCGATTGTGTGTACCGACTCGAAGAATGGATTGTTGAAAAAAATTTACCCCATTTCTCGGGAAGTTTTCAAGATTTTCCTCAAAAATTAAAAAATCGAAATACGTATTTTTTGCAAAGTTCGAGTACGAGCGACCACGTGTCCCACTTGTACGAATGATGTTTGGGTATTTCCGTCGCCGAGGTCTGGCAACACTGGGATTTATCAAAGTAAAAGTGATTTTCGACATGGTCTCTTTTCAGGAGCAATCATTTCGGCTGGGTGCGAGCGAGATGAAAAGTTAAAACGTCATCAGGAGCGGTATATCCTGTAGTTTACGGGAAAATTATGAAACTATGTAAAATGTTTCTGTGAGACGAGGTGGCGGCCATTTTGTATTATTTTTGTGTTTTTGAAAATTTCGATCACGATTTTCAGGCAGTTGGCAACAATTGGGAAAGTTGACATGTATGGATCGATTGTGTAGCTCGACCGGCAGTATCGAGATATCTAAACAGTGTTGCCACATTTGGGGTAGTTTTCGAGATTTTCCCCAAAAATGTCCTCCTGTAAAATTTTGTATGAAAATTTTTTTTTTCACTGATGGCTTCGTATAGAAGTAAGAAAATAAAACTTGAAGAAAAATATGGAGACAGCTGATGATTGAGGATTTCGGAGACGGGTATAGGGCACGGCCAAGGTATTGAAGATAGGTGGGGTGTCCTCGAACTAATGTGACTCGGAACCTCATCCAATAGACAAAGAGCAAAAAAAAAATTCAAAATGGCGGATTTAAGATGGCTGCCATACAAATTTGTTTGATTTCCATCTCAGAAAGTATACAAGATGGAAGTGTGGTTTCTCGGCAAGAGATGATCAGGACCTCAAGGTCTACTTGATGAAATGAATGAATTCCGTTTAACCCACTACGGGGCTCCCTGCGATTACAAAACAGGAAACTGGTACTAAAATTTAAAAAAATCGCCATTTTGAAATTCTTTGTGCACCGATTTCATTCAAAATCGATATTTAGGGCTCCCTGGGATTTCAATACAGGAAACTGTTACCAAAGTTTTAAAAAATCAGCGCCATTTTGAAATTCTTTGTTAATGGACCGATTTCGTTCAAAATCGATATTTAGGGCTCCCTGGGATTTCAATACAGGAAACTGTTACCAAAGTTTTAAAAAATTAGCGCCATTTTGAAATTCTTTGTTAATTGACCGATTTCGTTTAATCGATTAAACCGATTTTTCACTGATGGCTTCGTATAGAAGTAAGAAAATAAAACTTGAAGAAAAATATGGAGACAGCTGATGATTGAGGATTTCGGAGACGGGTATAGGGCACGGCCAAGGTATTGAAGATAGGTGGGGGGTCCTCAAACTAATGTCACTCGGAACCACATCCAATTTGCGATGAGTTTAAAAAAAACTCGAAAATGGTGGATTCAAGATGGCCGCCATACATATTTCGTCAGTGTCAATCTCGGAGAGTATAAGAGATGGAATTGTAGTTTCTTGGCAAGAGATGATCAGGACGAGGAGGTCTATTTAGCGAAATGAATAAAAATTCAAGATGGCGGAATATTTTTTTTTCATACCAAATTATATGGCGATTAGGAACTTTATAAGGACTGGGTACTTCTAACGAATATTTGGGAGAAAAATGTGAAGCGAGTTGATGATTGAGGACTTCGTGTAGAAGTCAGGAAATATAACTTTAACAAAAATATGGAGACAGCTGATGATTGAGGATTTCGGAGACGGGTAAAGGGCACGGCCAAGGTATTGAAGATAGGTGGGGGGTCCTCGAACTAATTGCACTCGGAACCTCATCCAATAGACAAAGAGCAAAAAAAAAATTCAAAATGGCGGATTTAAGATGGCTGCCATACAAATTTGTTTGGTGTCTATCTCAGAAAGTATAAAAGATGGAAGAGTGGTTTCTGGGCAAAAGATGATCAGGACCTGAAGGTCTACTTGATGAACAGGAAAAAAATTCAAGATTTACTTCTCCATAGAAAATATATGGCAATTAGGAACTTTATAAGGACTGGGTACTTATGGTTCCCTCATTTTAACGAATCTTTGGGAGCAAAAATGTGAAGCGAGTTGATGATTGAAGATTTCGGAGACGGGTGAAGAGCACGGCCAGGGTATTGTAGAAAGAGGTGGTGTGTACGACCAAATGCATGAAAAAAAAACAAACATAAATCCCGTCCAATTGTTCTACTAAATAGGCAGAAAATGATACAATGATGTATTTGAGATGTGTTCGGGCGCAGGATGGGAGTAGGGAAAAATTATGACATTTCGGAAAAACAATATGGCGGCCGACGTGATTCTTGCAACTCTTTTGTTTTCCAACCGATTTCGTTACAACTCGCAATTATTGAAGAAATTAGTAAACGGTAAATAGCAAAAGTGGAAATTTTTTGAAAACAAGATGGCGGCCGACGTGATTCTTGCAACTCTTTTGTTTTCCAACCGATTTCGTTACAACTCGCAAAGATTGAAGAAATTAGTAAACGATCAATAGAAAAAGTGGAAAAAATTGGAAAAACAACATGGCGGCCCAGCTATAGTGCTTTAAAATTTTTGATTTTGCGACCTCAAACCGCGGCATCACAGATCTGAAACGGGGTAGTTCATGTATAGGAGATATTGTAATGATAATGGCATTCCGAACCAGTGGTAGATTCACTTGACGATTCAAAAGTACTTGTAAAAGTTTATTTGAATAAAGAATATTTGATTTGATTTGATTTGATTTGATTTATTATTATTTTAGAAAAATGTCGGATTTGCTGAAGTTAACCGATCGAAGCATTGTAGATATCTAAGGGGGTGCTCGACCAAATGTCATTAGAAACTTCATCCAATAGACAATGAGCTGAAAAAAAAATCAAAATGGCAGATTTAAGATGGCTGCCATGCAAATTTATTTGGTGTCTATCTCAGAAAGTATAAAAGATGGAAGAGAGGTTTCTTGGCTTGGAGATGATCAGGATCTGAAGGTCTACTTGATGAACAGGAAAAAAATTCAAGATGGCGGAATTTATTTTTCTATAGAAAATATATGGCAAATAATGAAGAGACTACAAGTGTAGAACTATGCACGACGGAGCTCCCTGGGTTTACAAAACAGGAAACATACAAAATTTTAAAAAATCAGCGCCATTTTGAATTAATTTGTTATTTTACCGATTTCGTTCAAAATCCATATTTAGGGCTCCCTGGGATTACAAAACAGGAAACTGATACCAAAGTTTTTAAAAATCAGCGCCATTTTGAAATTCTTTGTTAATTGACCGATTTCGTTCCAAATCGATATTTAGGACTTCCTGGGATTACAAAACAGGAAACTGACACCAAAGTTTTAAAAAATCAGCGCCATTTTGAAATAATTTGTTATTTTACCGATTTCGTTCAAAATCGATATTTAGGGCTCCCTGGGGTTACAAAACAGGAAACTGTTATGAAAATTAAAAAAAACCAGCGCCATTTTAAAATTCTTGGATAATTGACCGATTTCGTTCGAAATCGATATTTAGGGCTCCCTGGGATCACAAAATAGAAAACTGATACCCATGTTTTAAAAATCGGCGCCATTTTGAAATTCTTTGTTAATCGATCGATTTCGTTCAAAATGGATATTTAGGTGTCCCTGGGATTACAAAACAGAAAACTGATACCGAAGTTTTAGAAAATCAGCGCCATTTTGAAATTCTTTGTTAATTGACCGAATTCGTTCAAAATCGTACCTATAGTAAAGTCTGTAAGTCAAACCACAACCCGTGAGCTGCTTTAGCAGCTCGCGCACAGGGCGAAACACTAGTCTATGATAAAACTATATCTATAAAAACTTCATATAAATATGTCTAACTTCATAATATACACACACTGTAACAAAATTTTCAATACACTTGTTCGACAAATCCACTCACAGCGGCAGTAAGCAGCTTGTTAGTTAAAACTACCCTCGTGCTATTTTTTTGCAATTCGTTTTTTTTTTTTTTTAATTCTGGTATTTTATTGGGGCTTTTATAGTAAGCCTATATGCCAGCCCCATCGTTACACACAAAATTATAGACTAATTATAATTAAATCGAAAGCTATAACAATTTTAGAGAATCCCTAACGAATGTAAACACTTTCATAGCCGAAATGCCCAAGGGTTTGCTAAAAATTGAATTAAATATACCGATATTCATAAAATTTAAATTTAGTTCATCTGTTAGAGATTCTCTCAAATTTTGGTTGCGAACACATGCCAATACAATTCGTTTTTAAGTCCACTTTACTTCGAAATAAAAAGTTTTCTTGCAACAAGTTTCATGAAAATATTGACTTTGTATGTAGAAAACTTAAAAAATAATAATATATGTTCTTAAAAAATAATTTTATTTATTTAAAAAACGAAATTACAAAAAGTTTATTAAAAAAGTTTCATAGAGGTTTTCTTATAAATAATTAATTAATGAGAGTGGTGATGTGGAATAATAAAATTAAATAATATTAGGTATTTTTTTTACCTTTTTACATTTTTATTAAATACTTCTAAATTAATTATTTAATCACAATAGAAATAAATCTAAATATTATACAAACTATACAATAAATTTAAATCAAATCCTCACCTAATAACAAAAAATAAAAATAAAACCCTAATCAAAAAGACCACCCCTGGTTGCCCCTGGGCCAAAGGTACCCATCAAACTTGCAGCATTGCCACGCTGAATGGCGATGGATAACCTTTGAACCAGGTAGGAACCAGAACGTGGGTCACAGCCCCTTTCCCTCAAACGACAGCCGATCTCTTTTATAATTTTTTTTTGAATCTCCACCCCAGCATCCCATCGTCTCCACCGCCAGTGGGACAAATTAGGTATTTAAAATGTGAAAAAACAACAAGTAGGGGCGCGAGAATTTAGTAAAAGTGAGTACCTGCCTAGTAGTAAGTATTACCTACACACTCAAGTTTTATTTTCATATTTTATCACAAATGTATGACGTTGATAAACGTTGTGTGACGCACGCACGGATTTCAGGTTTCTATATACTCGTGACGATGGTCAGCCCTCACCTTTCACTAGATATGGCAGCTCAAAGACGTGTTATGGTTACCAAAAATGAAGATCTAGTGAAAGGCCTATCCGCTTGCGGGCAGGCCTTCACTATCGTCATCAGTGGAGAGCCCTATACCCACCTAATACTGAATCAGCCTTCCTGGAGATAGTTACCAAAAGTGCAGTTATCTCTCATAATATATGGCTTCATTTCGTGACGTCTGAAAGATGTTCGTTCGTTCTGAATCGTAAAACGCATTTGTTGTATCAATAATGAAAGCGATTTTTAGATTTTCGAGTGGAGCGGGTCGGGCGCGGACGCGGACGCGGACGCGGACGCGGACGGCGCGGAGGCGCAGTGGAGCCGGCGCTGGAGCGGCGCGGCGAGCGCGGAGTGGCGCGGCGTGGCGCAGCTGGCGTGGGCGCCGCGCCGCCGCGCGCTGCTGCTCACGGCGCGCCTCGCGCTCGCCGACCGCCACGAGGTGCTGCTGCTCGGCTTCGACGGTAAGCCGTGCGGCGCGCGCGTGCGGGCGCGGGCGGGCCGACTGCAGTGGCTATACGGGCGCCTTCAAATTTGCCGCAAAGTGCCGCGCGGAAGCAGCGCGGCTGATGCGCTGCGGTCGCGCTGCTTTTTAAATCCATATAAATAAAAAGCGCGCGACTGCAGCGCTACACTCGCGCTGCGGCCGCGCATCAGTTCATCGATTGACTAGTGACGGGTATGCACGTATTTTTGTTCAAGTCTAAACATGAACGAAAATCGGGTAGAAGAATTTATCGATGTCAAGGTGAGAGTCGTCCAGCAATATGGGATTCGAAGTCCGACAAGTACAGCAATAAAATCGAAAAGAAAAAGGCTTGGGAAGAAATATGCATTAAATTTATTGACAATTTCAATGTTCTAAATGGTGAAGTAATTGTTTTCTTGACAATCTTAAGTAATTCTGATTGTTTTTGTCACTGTAGTCTTTTACTTTATAAAATTCAGATCGTTGACTTACAAAATAGCGGCAACGTTTTCTTAGGTTTCCTTTTTTTTCTTTGTGTAAAATTCTTTTTCGTATTAATAGTAACACTGAGAGCAGTGTTTCTTCGTCAGAGTCCATTGTGAAAAAAAATACGCGCCGAATTGAGGACTTCCTCCTTTTTTGGAAGTCGATTAATAAATGTACAACGCTATGATGTTCGAACCTCGCGACAGCAGCGCGGCGGTAGCGCTGCAGCCGCGCTGCGGCCGCGCTACGCTTTGCGGCAAATTTGAAGGCGCCCTACCGTGCCGTTGTCGCAGAGGCGTGGCGCGCGCGCGTGCTGTGCCGCGGCGGCGGAGCGCGCGCGGCGTGGCTCGGCGACGCGGCGTTTCTGTCGCTGCAGCCGCACGCGCTGGCGCCGGCGCGCGCACTCACCACCGTGTGGCTCAACGCCGCCGACCAGGTAGCTCCGTGCGTGTGTGCGTGTGTGTGTGTGTGCGTGTGTGTGTGCGTGTGTGTGTGTGTGCGTGTGTGTGTGTGCGCCTTGTGCGCCGTACTAGTGTGTGACGTACTCACACGTAACGTCTCTCTTAACTAACTCGCGCAAAAAAATGGACTGACAGCCAGAGTCAGCCTTATTTCCTATTTAAAACTTACAGAAAGAATTTCAGGAAATCTCTATATTTATTAAACAATATCAGTTTGTATTGCAAGGTGGTAAATTGGGCAGAAATGGAAATACACCCGGATTAAAACTAATCTACCACCTTACAAAGATTTAGAAAAATAAGTAATAATATCTATCTACCTAGTACGGAAAGGAACCTAGTTATCGACTCCCCTGTAATGAATATGAAGGTTGTATAAATGAAATTTGCTAGTTGTTCGGCAAAATTTCTTTTAATAGTATCAACGGGGTCGCTTAAAACTTAGCTATGCTAGCTTTAATGACTAGTCTTAAATTTAGTTACATTTAGAATGGTCTAGATAGATAGTTCAAAATATATACTTTAATTTAGTTTGCCTAGCATGTAATAGAAAAATTTAAAGAAAGGTTCATAAGATTATTTCTAGCTCAGTAGTAAAGTCTGGGTTCAAACAGCTGGACACACTAAGAACACATCACTAAAACTGTTCCACGATACAAAACTTTGGCTTACTTGGAGGAGCGAATTGGTAAGTTGGGATCCGTCGTCACCAGCGAACGACACAGCTTATGGGTTCTTTGGGTTCTTCGGTCATCGACTTCTATCACCCATCATCAATCATGAAGCGTAGCACGGACGGCATAGACCAAAATCCAAAAATTAAATGAAACTTGATTATTTCCTTTATATAATACCGAATGTTTCATAAAAAGGAATACAATAGATTTTCAATAAGTTTCATAGAATGTTTCCTAACAATTTCATAAATATTCATAAAACCCTGAAACAAAAGAAGAAAGGACCAAAAGCTACGTGGAAATTCCACGTGTTCCGAATTTTCCCAACCAATATGCAACTCACCTACAGGAACTCCTTGACATTAATTGTTTCAGGAATCCACCCACCAAACCCAATAAATTCTCCATTTGGAAAGAAAGTTCAAGAACTGAAACAAAGTCATATTTATTAGAATTTTCTCAGCTGCACAGCGCCATTTTGTCAAATGCAACCTGGCGTCCTCCGACTTCACTTACATTTTGATGAAATTATTTATTTGTTAAGATGACTAAAATAACAGCATCTGTATTTTTCCAGGCGAAGCCATGGAGAAAAAGAACATCGGGATGAGATTTCCTGGAACGATGTTCACATCTTGACGCCACAGGAATATCTGACTTATCTATTTATACTCTTTGATCTGACTTCTGAAAATCGGTGTTGCCAGAAAGCAACCACAAGTGTTGCCGCGTTCTATTAGCTCCAACCATAAACCAAATTATGTCCCATAATAAAAAAAACTCGAATATATATAATAAGAACAATTTTTATTAATAAATTGTTAATAAGTAAAATGATATTCTCGTATTTTATTACGACCAATCGACAACGAAACGCCATCTATTGAGAACTCGAATGAACTCTGATGTTTCTGAACATCGACCTACGCGTAGTTCTGCACCTTGATGCTAGGTGGCGCTAACGTACTTTGAACGAAATAATTTAATAAATAATTTATATAATAATTAATGGTTCGTAATTTTAATAAATACGGGAACCTATTTAATGGTTCGAAATTTACAACGTCACAGTACCTATTATAAAATATAGTATGCATAGTGCAGACTGCAGCAGAATCGATCGAGTGTGTGTGTTTTGCAGGCTCAGAGAAAGAATACGTCTATGGTTGCAGGAGACGCAGTCGGAGCACGCCGGCGTGACGGCGCCGCTCATGCGCCTCTACAACGAGGCCGCCGCTGACTTCACGTGAGAGATCCATACTGCTCTAACTACTGCTTTAGTATAGTACAGTACTTACATATATCCCTCCTCGTTTAGCCAATAAATATAGATTCTAAGTTTGTTATAAGGAGTGAGTGCCCGGGTATCGTGGAACCAACGTTGGCTTACACCTTGATTCCATGAGAACTGTGGCACTCCATGTATGTTTCACTAAGATGTAATTTTTTTGTCTGAATAAAGGATTACTTATTTATATAGATATGAAGGCACTCTAATATTATGTTTAAATAGGCAGTACTTACTGTTTTCGATGGTTTTGTATTCCGTGCTGAAGTAGACACCCTACATGTGTTCCTAGCGATTCCATGAATTATTTCGAATTTTAAATACATAGCGCAACACTCGTAAAACTTCGCCTGAGACTTTAAAACCGAGGGTCAAATTTTTTATTGAAAATACAAGAGCTTTAGAAATTATAAAAGTTAGCTTAGGATAATTTTTTTTTTTTTGAAGCAATAAACCATAGAATTTCACACTAACTAAGCTCAATAAAGCTTTGTAAGTTATTACGGTTGAGACAAAGAGGTCCAAATTCTGACAAGCCGCTTGAAAAGGGCGAGGTACGTAATTGACGGGGTTTTTTTGCGGCATTTCTTTCGTGGACAAGCGTCAAGAAAAAAAAAACTTTAAGATACCAGATGTGGCACAAAATTGGCGCGAAACATGCTAAAGCGGGAACGTGACCATGCGTTCGACTATTGGCTAACACATTGACGCGTCATTGTTTGACGAATCATGTTTGAGCATTTGATTGTGGCGGAAATTTGTGTTTTGCAGTGGGAGAAAGGAGCCAATGGAGGGAGAGAGAAGGGAGATCTTTGGCTCGAGGCGTGCGGAACGACACTTCGATTCTAAGGCTCCGAGAGAGCAGTCACCTATATATAGTCTAGTAATAGTTTTGATATAGTGTTAATCTTAGTTTTGTAATATAAAAATTACATTCTGATCTTGTATCTCCGAGTGGGCGGTCAACTAGCCAATAGTCTAGAAGTAGTTTTGACATAGCGTTAATCTTAGCTTTGTGTAATATAAATAATATAAAATTGTTTAAACTTCAAGGTATAAGGCTAGGTAAAGTGTTTTAGTGACAGACGCCGAGTTGCTGTTATTATTGGTAATGTACTCAATTTGTTTTCTTAAGGTGTTATAAACGAGGCTCACAGTAAATTCTAGTAATTTAAATCATTCAATAAAGTACTTATTTATTATAAGTGAAGTCAAAATGGATCCGGACACTAGTTTGGATATCATGTATGAAATGACGGGGAAAAATAGAGGAAGTACATGGTCAACCATTGACATTATTACATTAATAATGAAAATTATGGGTATTGCATTTCTACTTATAATGTTGTATAAAAGAACCAAAGTAGGAGCCAGATTATATAAAATAATCACATGTTGTTGCATCCAAAATACCTCCGGATCAGATATAGAATCGGAACCGATAAACTGAATTAATCAAATTAAAGGTATATAGCCGTGAGCCTTGTCGACACATTGTAAATATAATTTAATGTCTAAATTTATGTGTGTGTCTTAACGCTTTTTTTCTCTATTGAACTGATGATTCATAAATGTGTACGTGTGTGTATATAGTAAAGTATAAGGTGTATTTTAGGTTAAATGGTCGTAAGGGTTTTTATCTTGGATTTCTCTTTTCCCTTACAAATTAGTATGGCCTAGGAACGAGAAATTCCACCGAAGTAAACGTTTGCACAAACACTCGAATTCGGTGTAAATAATTTAAACCAGTGTCTCTCTTCTTATTATCACTCAGTGTCGAGTGAAACAAATTAAGTAAATTTTGGGAAAATAAAAGTAAATTATATTCATAACCATTCCTTTTTATTATACAGTTAAGTTTACCTTACAGATTTATTATTGGAAGTTTATTTTGGTCTAAACTTTAATTATGGTTTATATCATAATATATTACATTAATGACTTGTGTTAAAGATTATGGATAACACTCCAATAATGAATTTCATCCCACATGTCCAAGTTACAGTCACGATTCTTAACCCTGAAGAAATGAACTAGGTTAATTTTATAGGTCATCGCAATTAATTTAGGTCTACAGGATAATTTCATAGTTCGAGCCTATGAACAGATTTTGTTGTAAACAAAAATCCATTCACTACTTTTTATACAATAGAACAGATAACGGCTCCTCAGAAAGTTTTCAAATGAGATAAGACGACCTAATGCAGTCTAAGAGGTTCCGACTTACCCAAATTTGGCATAAGGGTTAAAATAGATCTAAATTATATACATAAGATATTTGCGAGAAATAGGGAACAATAGGTTTTATTAATATAGGTATATAGCATCCGAACGAGAAGGCGGTCTACAGCGACGAGAGCGAGAGTGAAAGCGAAACGAACGGGGCATACGCAAAACAAAAGAGTCAGGCTACAACTATTGTTTCGAAAGCAGGGACGTACTCGCAGAGTGTGGAGCACTTTTGGTTGATTGGGGAACCAAATCAATCTTGATAACATGTTTGACAGTGATTGACAATATAGTCAAAGTAATCGGCTACATGGCTGCGTGGTGACAAGTTGGCAGCAATGGTTCAGCACACCATACACACACTCCTCTCGCAGATCGACCTCCGACCATGAATTGGCCAATTCATAAAACTTACTATATGAAATGATAAATAAATAAAAGTCCATGGACCAGGGGCGGGCTAATATGCCCATAAAAGATAGTACCAGCCGCTAGCGGATGTGGGAATAAATTCGCTTCTCAGCGCAATAAAGGAGGTTGACTGCTGCCCCAAATAACAATGATTAAGGGCCTCGTGCAGGCGTAGGGACCATTCCCCGTGCTCGGTTACCATTGGTCAGCTAAGATGCCTTTTTAAAGGAAATACATGTAACAGCAACCACTCAATCCGGCCCTGATTTGCAAACTCGAATTATATACTTGTTACTAAACTGTAATTTAAACATTTCTAAGATAGACTTCGCGCTAAGGTATCAATAAAGAATACTATGATTCAGGCGGATTGATTAGGTCTGCCTTACAATGTTCACCCAGCGTACTGTGCTAAGTACCAGTTTTACTGGTAAATCATAACCAACAAATACGACGACCGGATACCTAAAGTGCTACTAACTCTGCAGTGCTATTTTCCGTTTCTAAGTTTATAGAATTTTTTTTTCTCTTTTTTTCACATATACAAGCCACGATATTTAACTAGCCAAGACGATCACGCCGGTGCCATCACAGAATTTTGGTGCCGTGACCAGGATCTATGTCCTGTGTCACAGATCTGTGACCATGTAGGTCACAGAATTTTGTTGCCGAGCGACCAGGGGTCTATGTACGTATTCGAAATAACGGTATGACTAGATCTATATTAGAAAAAAATATATAAACACAACGTAGGAATCGTGACTGAAAAAGGGAGAAAAAAAAATTTTTTTTATATATACATAAAATAAATAAAGAAAGGGTTAAGACACACTGTGCATGTTATTGTATAAGAGATGTGTTTTTCTTTATAGGAATAGCCGAGATGAGCAGTATATCTTATAAATGTAAAATTTACAGGGATCGTCGGGAGATTGATCGCAGTGACCGAGATACTAATCTTGCCTTATATCTTAGATTTATTTTCTTGAATTTAAGAATTCATAAAATCAGTATATACTCCTAAGTTCAAACATCTGGTGTCAGTATTGCATTGGTTTTACATTATTACAATAACAAACTGTCTGACGAGTTCACGAAAGTCGCGCAAGTAAAACGAGTAATTTAGCATTTAACGGGAATTTAGCGAAAAATAGCAAATAGAGAGGTTTAAGTCGAACTAGAGACGATGCCAGCAGGTAGAAAGGGCCGTAGTGCGAAGCAGGTAGCGGAGAACGGACCCGAGGCGAGCGTTGTAGGTACGAGCGAGCAAACAGTGACCGTAGGGAAAGCGACATTAGAGTTGATTTTACAAAAAATCAGTGATTTCGAGAAGAAATTACAAAATTTGGGTTCGAGTCCCAGTACGATATTGAATGAAAGGGCAAGTGTCACGTCACACGATACGGTTAGCGTGGTACGAGGTGAAGGTGATGAAAGCGAAAGGCAGGGATCTAGTGTAGAGTCTACGAGTTCTAGTGTAGCGTCTTCCGAGACTCGGAACATTTATGTGGTACAACCATCGGTTAGCAAACCAAATTTTGATGGAAAACCCTTCACCAACCCTATTGCATTTTTAAAACGATTAAAGAAGTATATAAGGGCTGTAAATGGAACGGATCGCGAGATTGATATAGCGCTAGGATGTATATCGGGACACGCGCGTAAGGTTATGGAGTTGTACTCAAAGGATTGGGTTACGTTCGCAGATTTCGAGGCTGACTTTAGGCGAAACTACTGGACCGAACAGATTCAGGAATCTGTGAGATATAGGTTGATAAATGCAATTTATACGAGCGATTCAGGAATGACTATGTCTGAGCACTTTGCCGAACAAGCCGAATCAATGCAGTCTTTGACTATTGCGTTTAGCGAGCGAGATTTAGTAAATTCTATTATGCGACACTATGCGATAGATATACAGCGATTATGGTTTACTAGAACTGAGGAAGTTAGCATCATGAATGGAGCGAAATTCCTAAGGAGCCTAGAACAAAACATTGTCGAGAAACAAAAGGGAGTCGCGGGAGGTATTGTAGGTAGTGGATTCAGGGGACGGAGGTACAATGAGTCGCGGGTGGCGCGTCCCATTGTTGCAACAATTTCAACTAACAATTGGGCTAGTAGAGGTAATTCGACAAGGGGACGAGGTTATCGTCGAGGTAGATTAGGTTATAGAGCGAATTTTAATAGACCTACATTATCCGAAACTGAAAGAGTCAGACCAGCTATTACTTTTGTAAAGGAGGGCGAAAGCTCTAATTCATCGAAACATGTGGGGGAGGGAAATTCAAAAAACTAAATTTCCCCACACAAGTAAGGTCCGATAGCTTAGTGTTGTGTAGAACGGGGAATAAAGATATATCGGGACATGAAAGAATAGGCTTGGCTTATAAGATCCTAACGAACAATGGATGGAAACCGGGACAAGCTTTAGGGGCCGGCGGAAATGGAATTAAGCGAACGTTGAAAGGCGGAATGAACAACGGTGGTTATAATTTCCAGTCAGAAATTGATAGCATAGGGATCTTATTGGAAAATCAGTTTAGTAACATATTAGAATGCGACGAGATAGATAACGCATGTAAGGGTTGTTTGAAGCGAGGTTTAGACGTGTGTACAATGTTTCACGAACTCGATGAGACGGTCGATGTAGACATTGACTATTCTTTGCCTAAATTACCAGAAGTATGTGTGAGATTGTACGGTAGAAACATGAGTGCGCTTATCGATACGGGAAGTCAGATTAGCGGAATAACTAGGGAGTTGTATGACTCGATCGTAAAGGAAAACATAATTTTACCTGAGATCGCGATCCCAGCAATTCAGATACAGGGAGCATTTGGTTCACGGAGTGAGAGTACGAATCGGTTAGTACTGATAGAGTTTCAGTTAGGTAGTACTTTAGTTGAAGCACCTGTATTGGTTATGCGACGGTTACCCAGGTCATTAATACTAGGGTATGATTGGTTAGAGCGAGTAAAAGGAGTAGTTAACTGCGGTAGCGAGCGAACCTTGACGATCGAACACCTAGGTGTTAGATCTTGCGTAAGATTAAATTCGGAATGTAAGATAGAAAGGCTTGGGGGAGTGGCAAACGCCACCACAATTAATTTAATATTAAACCAAAATATTAGTTCGATAGAACTTGGCTTATCGAGAATAGGAACGGACGGTGAAGTTCAAACAGACTATCACTTAGATGATTCGTGTTTAAGTAGTGAACAAAAGAAACTGTTACTGCCTGTGTTAGACAAGCATCGTGAGGTATTTACGGACAAATTAGGGCTAACTAGCAGATACGAGCACATTATTGAGTTGGTAGACGAAACTCCTTTTGTAAAGCACAGCTATCCGGTACCTTTGGCGTATAGGGAACAGGTAAAGAAGGAATTGGAGGAATTAGAGAGGTTGGGTGTGATAAGACAGGAGGCAACACCTTACTGTAGTCCACTCACATTTACGAAAAAGCGGGATGGGTCAATAAGACTCTTATTAGACGCGCGCGAACTTAATAAGAAAATGATAGGTGATGCAGGTTCACCACCACTCACATCTGAGATTTTACAATCTTTTCATGGAGTGAATTATATCAGCTTGATTGATTTGAATAATGCTTATTTCCAAATACCTTTGCATCGGGATTCTAGGAAATATACAGGGTTCTCTTTTATGGGGAGAACTTATATCTATTGTGTGCTGCCTCAGGGATTAAAAACGTCTGTGGCAGGATTTTCAAGGGCAATGGATATTATACTAAAAGAAGTGCGTGAGTTTTGCGTGAATTATCTAGATGACATTGTCATATTCACTACAGGGGACATAGAACTACATTTAGCACATTTAGACCAGGTACTAGACAGATTAGAGACCGCAGGATTGACAGGTAGGCTAGGAAAGTGTCGATTTTTATGCCTAGAGGTGAAGTTGTTAGGGCACATAGTGAATACAAACGGGGTACGGATGGATCCAGAACGAGTAGAGGCCATATTGGATTTTCCCATACCTCGAACAATAAAACAATTACGGGGATTTTTGGGATTAATAAATTATTTCAGAAGATTTATTTCGAAATATAGCGAAGAGGTTAGACCGCTCTACGACCTATTAAAACAAAATAACAAATGGTCATGGACGGAAGAAATAAACGATTGTTTCGAGAAAGTCAAGAAATTATTCTTAGACACAATACTTCTCGTACATCCAAATCCGAAAGAGATTTATTATCTGCAAACTGATAGCAGTAATCTTGGAGTTTCGGGATATGTTTATCAATTGAACGAAGTAGGGGAAGAGTGTATAATAGGATTTTGTAGTAAGTCATTGTCGGAGGCAGAGCGTAAATGGACGGTTACAGAACAGGAACTGTGGGCAATCATCTTTAGTTTGTCGAAGTTTGAAACTTATTTGAGAGGAGCACGGTTAGTGATTAGGACAGATCATAAGAGTTTGACATTCTTACAAACATGTAAATTACTGAGCGCACGAATGATACGTTGGGTGCATTACATGGGTCAATTCGACTATACAGTAGAACATGTGAAGGGTAAATCAAATACAGTTGCGGATGTATTATCCCGGCACATAAAAGGGACCACCGATGTATTGACAAATAAGGCGACGTTGCCTGAGATGAATTTGTTCAAAACGACGTTGGGACGAGTGGTACAGGCGAGATGGGGAGAGATAAGTAGTTATCAAGGGCGTGATAAGGTTGTTAGCGAAATAATTAGGCGTATGGAAATAACAGGTACACCAGAATCAAGGTATTATGCGACAAAGGAAGGGATTCTATATAGGACGGATAAAATTGGAGATAGATTAAGACTATATGTCCCCGAGGACTTACAAAGAGATTTAATTATTAGCATACATGAAGAGGTAGGACATTTCGGACGTTACAAGGTATATGCTTTGATGAAGGATCGTTACTATTTCCCAAATATGTCTCGTAAAATAGGTCGAATTGTAAGAGCTTGCGAATTATGTCAGAAGTCAAAACATGCGTTAGAAACACATACGGGACCGATTAAAACGGTAATAGCAAAAGAAATAGGAGAACGAGTCTTCTGTGACATATATGGACCTTTGCCAGCGGGACGGTTTGGGTACAAATATGTATTCGTGATACAGGACACCTATAGTAAGCTAATTAGGTTATATCCATTACGACAGGCGAGCGGAAAAGCTACGTTAACATGTGTGAAAAAGTTCCATAAACAGGTTGAAGTTAGGACATTATGCTCGGACAGAGGCGCGAATTTTACTTCAAAGGTCTTCGAGGCAGGCATTCACCAGTTAGGTATTGTACTAACACACACGTCTGTTAGAAACCCACGACCAAATTCAACGGAGAGGGTAAATAAGGAACTAGGTAGGTTATTCAGAACGTACTGTGACAAGTCACATCAATCTTGGTGTTCACTCACCACACTAAATAACACTGCACAACACTGTTTGGTATAAACTTTATTATGAGACATTACGATTTCCTATATAAAATGAGCACTATGAAATGATAGCGCGAGACAGAGTACATGTGGTGCCATCTATGATGCACCAAGTAAACTAAATTGACTTAGACACAAACATTCCGGCGCCCAAAGGACGGATGGTCCTTTAAAGGCAAAAAGTGAGGTTAATTAGCAAATTGATTATGACAATATTAAGAAAATTACGATATTATCATGTAAGAAAAAATAACAAATTATAAACAAATTCTTTTGACTATGCAAATCATGGTAAGTAAATAAATCAATATACAAATAAATCAAACCTAAAGATTGACAAAAATAAAATCTAATCACTCAAGAGCAGAGTGCATAACTTCGCAAGTGTTTGTTAAAATACTTTATATTGTAATGCTCGTGTAATGCTGTCTACTCCCGGATGCTTAGCAGTGATAAGTCCAAAATTATTTGTAGGACAAACTAGTTGCAAATTTTGCAAAACATTAAAACATCTTTTGGATCATATTCTAATCCACAAGACTAAGTTTAAAAATTAAACTTTCCTTAGCCATAACTAGAGGAGCCCTTTAGGTGAGAAAATGAACCAATGTGAACTTATACACCTTTCCACATTAGTCAGAAAGGTGAAAAACTCTTGACATGTGTATGTTTAGCTAACTGACATTGATAAGTTCTAACAGTTTCTTACTAGCATTGGTACAAGTTATGATCTTTTTCTATAACTCTTAAGAAGGTAACACGAAATTCATAACATATTACAGATTGACCTAACATGGATTAAACCATGGTTGTGATAGAAAATAAACAGTTTTCTTAACTAAAAGCAATTTTGACATTTGATTCAAGGTAAGTTTATTGTGAGCTACTTTACAGAGGTTCTTGTGAGATTTAAAACTATTAATATCTTTTTCGATTAAGAAAATTAATGAATACTAAATATAATTTGTAATTTCAGATAAGTAAAAACTCCTGAATTAGCTAGTAAATCATCATTAGAAAGGTAAGAATTTATAGTTAACAATTTACCTTTTTTATGAACATATTTATCTAATAGTAAATAAGTTAATCTCATCATCAAATACTTTCGATTGTAAGTTGTGAGATATTAATATTATACATTTTAATCTTATTTTTATTTCAGGTGCTGATAGTAGCAGGTAAGTATATTTTTCTTTATTTAATTTTATTTCTAATTTACAATAGAGTACTATGACTCTCAAGCAGAATGTAATAACGCAAATCAATCGTGAAAGCTTCAAAATGATGCAAAGGTAAGTAAAATTATCATCGTTAGTATCATCCGTTACAATCTTCAATTTAAATTTAATTTTTGTTTTAGGTACATCATCGTGAGCATTATTTGGTTTTCGTAAGCAGTCTGGATCGTTCCACCATAGTTTTGACTCCCGTAAGCTGGATGAGTATACATCGCGACAAGGTAAGTACACCGGGTCACTTGCAGATTCAACATGATGCCACGGACTATCACTTGTAACAGTAAGAATCTCCGCAGTGCGGCCAGCTACAAGAGTTATACAGGGTCTTGGAGGTTTGCATAACCATTCCAAAACGATAGTGGATTCTTTCCGACACACACATTCATCATCAATTTTTAACACAGTTTTTACAGAGTTCAACATCTTGGCCGGTGAAACTGAATCACAGAGTTTCAGATGAGTGACTGATATTTGGTTTACAAGAGACACTCTGGCGATTTTCAAATTCAAATAAACATTCAAGTGATCGCATTCCCAAACTCTGAGGTACAGGACAAAGACATATGCGGCGCAAAATGTATCACTACAGACTTGAAGTTCAACCCGCGAAATGGCATTCAACAAAACAAGCCATTGTGGAAACTGAATGTTTGGTATATTAGTGAAATCATCAAGGTAAGTGAACCATTCAGTTTTCAGTTCGGGTGTCAACTCTTCGTCCCAAACCAAGCCAGCTAGCCACATTCTTTGCATGAAAACCATAAGTAAAATTATTAGAGATGAGGCCAGCCAACCCACTAGAGGGTCGAAAGTCTTTGCGATAGTAGACAATGCGGTAAAAACATTTCGTTCAATTATAACATTACTACAATTTTCTAGATTTAGTTTCACTTCAAACTTGTATGTCTGTGAGTTCCATTTTGTAATACCTAAACCTTTAATTTTATATTTGACTTTTATGTTCACTTCACTTTTTAGCTTTAAACTGTCATGTGAGATTTGATTTAACACTATTTCACTATAACACCACCTGGACCACTTGTGCACAGGAAAACCATCTCGATTTACTTCTTCAGTTGAATTGTGTTGCAGCATGATCGCATCATCTTCGGTGGAGTCATCCGTCATCAAATCATCCTTAAGTAAGTATTGTAGTGGTGGAGGTCCTTTCAACAATTCTTCATTAATTATTTTATTGATTTCAGGAGGAGACGTCCCGTCATAAACTTCTATTAATTTGGTGCTTGGACTAGTCAAACGGTGAACAGTGTGAGTGTGAGTTTCATTTTCACTTTCAGGGTGAGTTACATTATAACTGTTCGTGTGAGTTTCATTTCCGGCGTCCGTGTGAGTTTCATTTGTGGTATTGGTGTGAGTTACTTTTCGTGGGTCTATGTGAGTTACATTTTCACTGTTAGTGTGAGTTTCATTGCAGTGATTTTCACATTTCTGATCTAGTAATGTTAAGGGTTTATCCTTTGGTGAAAGTTCTTCGATCTCCCAAAATCTTCTTAGCAGGTGATCTACCTCTATGAGTGAAGTGTTAACTGTGATATGGTAATCAGGAAGATCATCTGATGATTTAGTGCTGCCAGAGACTAGCCAGCCTAATCGTGTGTTTTGTGCAATGAGAGATCCGTGTCTGTGTAAGCCTTCTTGTAGGATTGCAGCATAAGCATCAGCTCCTAGTAACACGTCAATTTGTCCAGGTCGGTTGAAGTGAGGGTCAGATAGTGGGATACTAGTGAGACCTGGCCATTTCTCTGTGTTGAATTGTTTTGTGGGTAACAATGTGGTTAACTTGATGAGTACATGAGCATTAACTTGCATCACGTGCTGTGTATCAATCGGTGAATAAATATCTAAGAGGACTGTATTTTGTGATTTGACAGCGCTGTGACCTATGCCAGTCACCTGTACTTCAAAGTGCGTTTTCGTCAAGCCTAGTAGTTGAACGGTTGATTCGGTTATGAAAGTGGCCATGGATCCTTGATCAACTAGTGCTCGAAGGTAAGTAATTTCTCCTTTCTTGTTCTTGATTCCTAAGCGAGCAGTAGCCAGAACCACGAGGTTGTTGTCAACAGCCACCTTCATACTAGTAACTTTAGTTTCAGGGCCTGTCGATGAATCATCTTTTTCGTCTTCGGATTCAATTACTGGCTTTGCAACCAGCTCATTCTGGTGCAAAAGTGAGTGATGTTTCTTAGTACACTGACGGCACCGCGTATTTTGCCTGCAGTTCTTAATGGAGTGACCTTTAACTAAGCAGTTAAAGCAAAGGTTATTGTTCTTGGCAAAATCTCGACGCTGTTCAACATTGAGTTGTGTGAAAGTTGTGCAGTGGCAGATGTAGTGGTTTTTTGTGCAATAAGTGCATTCAGTGTTTAATTCACTAGTGAAGCTTTTAACATTCTTGGCTTTTTGTGGTTGTGCGAGAGACGGAGGAGTAACTTTTCTTGAATTGCTGACCATTTCTAAAGATCTGAATCTATTTTCTAAGTGAGACGCTAAGGATATAAAGGAAGGAATGTCTGTGGAGGATCCTAGTGATTGTTCCCATAGTTTGTGAGATTCCATATCCAATTTAGAAACAACCACGTGAACGACGATAGCATCCCAAGTGTCAGTTTCTATTCCTATATTCTGTAAAGAATGCAGACATTGTTGTGTAGTGTCCAATAATTCCTTTATTCCGCGCGCACATTCGACATTCATCTTTCTTTGAGTGAGTAGACGATTTATCGTATTATAAACTATGACCCTTTTGTTATTGTACCGATCTTCTAAGATCTTCCAAGCCTTTTCATAATTTACGGAGGTAAGAGCGAAATGCTTCAGAAGTTGCTCAGCTTCTCCCGTTATGCTGGATTTTAAATAATGATATTTTTCTATGGTTGATAAACTATCATCATTACGAATGAGCGAAGTGAAGATATCTTTAAAACTTATCCATTCCAGGTAATCGCCAGAAAATTTAGGTATACTAATTGGCGGTAGTTTTGTCTTCCGTTTCACTTGCTCTGTGGGATCACTATGACAAGTTGCTGAACTTTTAGATTTTTGTGTTGTAATATCTAATTCACCCAAACACTCCTTTAGTAAAGTTTTAAGTTCTAAGTAGGTATCTTCAGTTGAGTTAAAATTATCTAATGGGTCAAATTTAATTTGTTCACACGCCTCAGTGGGAATGTTTAGAAGAATGTCTGTATGTTGTTTCTTGTACGACTCCCAATATTCCGTTAATGTTTCGATTCTAGTTTCCAAGAAACTCTGGGTGTACCGAGACTTTGAGGTTTTCTTAAAGTTAGTTAATTGCTTCGAAATCCGTTCGCTGAGTGATCTTTGTGCTATACATAATTGTAAGTTATATTGAGGCATTGTCACTTTCCAAGGTTTTTAAAATTTAAGAAAAGTTTTCTAAGTGTTCGTTCAATCCAGATTTTTCTATGTCCAAAAATTGTTCGAAAAATTTCAAAGTTCTTTTTTTACGAAAATTTTCTAAGTTGTAAATTTCTTCAAAATTAGGCTATGTCTTTTTTCAACGTAAATTTTCTAAGTGTTTTTTTTACGAAATTTTTCTAAGTTGTAGAATTCTTGAAATTCGGCTATGTCTTTTTTCTACGTAAATTTTCTAAGTCCTTTTTAACGAAATTTTTCTAAGTTGTAGAATCCTTGAAATTTGGCTATGTGTTTTTTCTATGTAAATTTTCTAAGTTCCAAATTTTTTCAAAGTCTTTTTCACTACGTTAATTTGACTAAGTGTTTTCAATTGCGAATTTTAACTATGTCTTTTTCACTAGTAAATTAGTTAGAGTCTTTTGCACTTCACTTTACAACTTTAATGTACTTACAGTTTATCCGGCTAACGAATAGGACCAATGTTCACTCACCACACTAAATAACACTGCACAACACTGTTTGGTATAAACTTTATTATGAGACATTACGATTTCCTATATAAAATGAGCACTATGAAATGATAGCGCGAGACAGAGTACATGTGGTGCCATCTATGATGCACCAAGTAAACTAAATTGACTTAGACACAAACACTTGGGTAGATTTGTTACCGGACATAGAAGATTGTTATAATCAGGTTATACACACTACAACTGGTTATTCACCTAACGAAATAGTTTGGGGAAAGCGGACCCTGCTATCGACCGATTTTGATAAAGGTAAAACAAACGGGACCGGTTTACAACGGGAGTCGTTAGAGCAGATTAGGGAGCAAGCAAGGTTGAACATAATAAAGGCGGCAGAGAATAGGGAGTTTCATTATAACAAAAATCACAAGATAATACAGTTTGAAATAGGCGACTTAGTGAAATTGAAGACTTTTGCAAAGTCGGATGCCGACAAAAAGTTAACAAAGAAATTCATGCGACTTTATGAGGGGCCTTACATAATAGGAGCAGTGCCGTACAATAATGTATACACCTTAATTGATGTTCAAACTGATAAGGTTAGAGGAAATTACAATGCGATTCATCTGTTTCGGTATTACGGAAACACATAAGGGAATAGGTTTCTACTAGGGATTAGTGTTAACAAAAGGAAATGAGTGAAGTTACCGGTCTCATTAAGAACAATAGAGAGGCCAGGCTAAGCGAACAAAGAGGGAATGCGAATTAAATAGGCTATCGCGATGTTCAGAATATAATAGATGAGCGGGAAGGATTTAGAACTAGCGGAAAAGTATAGAGGAGAAATAGATTTCCAAACGACTAGTATAGAAACTAAGGCATAGGAATACTAGGTGTATTAAAAATCTATTTGGGGGAGTGTGAAGTAGACACCCTACATGTGTTCCTAGCGATTCCATGAATTATTTCGAATTTTAAATACATAGCGCAACACTCGTAAAACTTCGCCTGAGACTTTAAAACCGAGGGTCAAATTTTTTATTGAAAATACAAGAGCTTTAGAAATTATAAAAGTTAGCTTAGGATAATTTTTTTTTTTTGAAGCAATAAACCATAGAATTTCACACTAACTAAGCTCAATAAAGCTTTGTAAGTTATTACGGTTGAGACAAAGAGGTCCAAATTCTGACAAGCCGCTTGAAAAGGGCGAGGTACGTAATTGACGGGGTTTTTTTGCGGCATTTCTTTCGTGGACAAGCGTCAAGAAAAAAAAAACTTTAAGATACCAGATGTGGCACAAAATTGGCGCGAAACATGCTAAAGCGGGAACGTGACCATGCGTTCGACTATTGGCTAACACATTGACGCGTCATTGTTTGACGAATCATGTTTGAGCATTTGATTGTGGCGGAAATTTGTGTTTTGCAGTGGGAGAAAGGAGCCAATGGAGGGAGAGAGAAGGGAGATCTTTGGCTCGAGGCGTGCGGAACGACACTTCGATTCTAAGGCTCCGAGAGAGCAGTCACCTATATATAGTCTAGTAATAGTTTTGATATAGTGTTAATCTTAGTTTTGTAATATAAAAATTACATTCTGATCTTGTATCTCCGAGTGGGCGGTCAACTAGCCAATAGTCTAGAAGTAGTTTTGACATAGCGTTAATCTTAGCTTTGTGTAATATAAATAATATAAAATTGTTTAAACTTCAAGGTATAAGGCTAGGTAAAGTGTTTTAGTGACAGACGCCGAGTTGCTGTTATTATTGGTAATGTACTCAATTTGTTTTCTTAAGGTGTTATAAACGAGGCTCACAGTAAATTCTAGTAATTTAAATCATTCAATAAAGTACTTATTTATTATAAGTGAAGTCAAAATGGATCCGGACACTAGTTTGGATATCATGTATGAAATGACGGGGAAAAATAGAGGAAGTACATGGTCAACCATTGACATTATTACATTAATAATGAAAATTATGGGTATTGCATTTCTACTTATAATGTTGTATAAAAGAACCAAAGTAGGAGCCAGATTATATAAAATAATCACATGTTGTTGCATCCAAAATACCTCCGGATCAGATATAGAATCGGAACCGATAAACTGAATTAATCAAATTAAAGGTATATAGCCGTGAGCCTTGTCGACACATTGTAAATATAATTTAATGTCTAAATTTATGTGTGTGTCTTAACGCTTTTTTTCTCTATTGAACTGATGATTCATAAATGTGTACGTGTGTGTATATAGTAAAGTATAAGGTGTATTTTAGGTTAAATGGTCGTAAGGGTTTTTATCTTGGATTTCTCTTTTCCCTTACAAATTAGTATGGCCTAGGAACGAGAAATTCCACCGAAGTAAACGTTTGCACAAACACTCGAATTCGGTGTAAATAATTTAAACCAGTGTCTCTCTTCTTATTATCACTCAGTGTCGAGTGAAACAAATTAAGTAAATTTTGGGAAAATAAAAGTAAATTATATTCATAACCATTCCTTTTTATTATACAGTTAAGTTTACCTTACAGATTTATTATTGGAAGTTTATTTTGGTCTAAACTTTAATTATGGTTTATATCATAATATATTACATTAATGACTTGTGTTAAAGATTATGGATAACACTCCAATAATGAATTTCATCCCACATGTCCAAGTTACAGTCACGATTCTTAACCCTGAAGAAATGAACTAGGTTAATTTTATAGGTCATCGCAATTAATTTAGGTCTACAGGATAATTTCATAGTTCGAGCCTATGAACAGATTTTGTTGTAAACAAAAATCCATTCACTACTTTTTATACAATAGAACAGATAACGGCTCCTCAGAAAGTTTTCAAATGAGATAAGACGACCTAATGCAGTCTAAGAGGTTCCGACTTACCCAAATTTGGCATAAGGGTTAAAATAGATCTAAATTATATACATAAGATATTTGCGAGAAATAGGGAACAATAGGTTTTATTAATATAGGTATATAGCATCCGAACGAGAAGGCGGTCTACAGCGACGAGAGCGAGAGTGAAAGCGAAACGAACGGGGCATACGCAAAACAAAAGAGTCAGGCTACAACTATTGTTTCGAAAGCAGGGACGTACTCGCAGAGTGTGGAGCACTTTTGGTTGATTGGGGAACCAAATCAATCTTGATAACATGTTTGACAGTGATTGACAATATAGTCAAAGTAATCGGCTACATGGCTGCGTGGTGACAAGTTGGCAGCAATGGTTCAGCACACCATACACACACTCCTCTCGCAGATCGACCTCCGACCATGAATTGGCCAATTCATAAAACTTACTATATGAAATGATAAATAAATAAAAGTCCATGGACCAGGGGCGGGCTAATATGCCCATAAAAGATAGTACCAGCCGCTAGCGGATGTGGGAATAAATTCGCTTCTCAGCGCAATAAAGGAGGTTGACTGCTGCCCCAAATAACAATGATTAAGGGCCTCGTGCAGGCGTAGGGACCATTCCCCGTGCTCGGTTACCATTGGTCAGCTAAGATGCCTTTTTAAAGGAAATACATGTAACAGCAACCACTCAATCCGGCCCTGATTTGCAAACTCGAATTATATACTTGTTACTAAACTGTAATTTAAACATTTCTAAGATAGACTTCGCGCTAAGGTATCAATAAAGAATACTATGATTCAGGCGGATTGATTAGGTCTGCCTTACAATGTTCACCCAGCGTACTGTGCTAAGTACCAGTTTTACTGGTAAATCATAACCAACAAATACGACGACCGGATACCTAAAGTGCTACTAACTCTGCAGTGCTATTTTCCGTTTCTAAGTTTATAGAATTTTTTTTCTCTTTTTTTCACATATACAAGCCACGATATTTAACTAGCCAAGACGATCACGCCGGTGCCATCACAGTGCGAACAGTGGGTTGCTACACTTTGGGCTGCTGAATAACGCCCGGCATTTCGTTACCCAGCGCCATTATTATATACCACCCATGTATGGTGGTGGTTACTACATCTGCAGGCTTATTCACTAAATATCCCAAGAACAGTAATTGTATAAAATTGTAAACAGATATATATTTGTGTATAATGTACACGTGTCAACAGGCACATCGTTGTGGTGGACGTGCCCGCCGCGGAGGCAGACGAGCCGGCGGAGCGGCCGGGGGGCGGGGGCGGGGCGAGCGAGCGCGGCGCGAGCTGCGGCGAGCCTGGCGCGGCGTGCTGCTGCGGCGAGCCTGGCGCGGCGTGCTGCTGCGGCGAGCCTGGCGCTGCGTACTACCACGCGCTGCGCCCGGTGCGTGCGTGGGGCCTGCTGCGGGCGACAAACACTATGGGCGATACTGTTACATAAACCTGCAATGTGACACGTCTCGTTACTCTGTCCCCGCTCGACGAGCGCCTCGGAGGCGGGAGGCGGCATTTTTTATCATGAAGGGTGGTAACTGCCGTGTGGTGGAGCTGGCCACGGCGAATCTTCCATTGGACCGAGCCAAAGAGAATTCAGAAAATAAAATTTTCCAAATCGACACTGCAAGGAATCGAACCCAGGACCTCTCACTGCAAGACCACAGCGCTCACCATTGCACCAGGGACGTCGTCAAACCTTTATATTATAATACTCAAATAATATATAAATGTATCGTGTATGCGGTGCGCAGAGCGGGCGCGGCTCGGCGGCGGGCGGCTCGCGCTGGCTGGTGGCGGCGGGCGGGCGCGCGGGCGGGCGGCGCGGCGCGGCCGACGCGCTGCTGCTGTGGCCGCTGCCCGCCGCGCTGCCGCTGCCGCCGCTGCGCGTGCAGGACGCGCTCGCCGCGCGCGTGCTGCGCCGCCGCGCGCGGCCCCCCGCGCCTCCCGACCCGCCCGACCCGCCGCCCCCCGACGAGGCGACCGTGCGCGCGCTGTGCACGCCGCCCGCGCGCCAGTGCGCGCTGCACCACCAGATATTCGGCCTCGCGCTCCATCCCAGGTGCTGCTCAGCTGCATAGTAGCAAATAGCAATAGTGCGAAACTCTCAGGTATCAGGTAGGTGCCCCGCGGCACTCGACCACGCAGAGGATCCTTGATTATTTCGGCCACATTGCCAGAAGGGAGGGGCACAATCTTGAAAAGATTGTCATTACTGGCAAAGTGGACGGAAAGAGACCTCGGGGACGTAGCTCGATGCGTTGGTCAGATCGAATCCGCACCGCTCTCGATGGCGAAGTCCACGAAGCCCTGCATGCCGCAGAAAACCGAGCAACATGGCGCATCGTTCATAGGTGTTTGTGTCTAAGTTAATTTAGTTTACTTGGTGCTTCATAGATGGCACCACATGTTATGGATGGATTATTGGTGGAAGGGGTCACGACCCTCAGTAATGGGGAATACGACGCAAGGAGGAGGGATACAGCGGTAGGACCGACCGAGTCCTCGCCCCTCGGGCACTTCGCCGGTCCGGTGGAACATCAGCTCATTGCGACGGTTAAGTGTATAATATAGTGTCAATGTCACCTGTTCACGGAGTGTACAGCTTGCGGTGTCGTGTGCAGCGGCCGCTGCGTGTGGGCCACGACGGCGGCGGGCGCGTGGTGCGCGTCGCTGCCCGCGCTGCGCCCGCTGCTGCGCGTGGCGCCGCCCGTCGCGCCGCCCGCCGCCCCGCTCGACGCGCCGCTGCCGCCGCACTACGTCACGCCGTCCGTCGACGATTACTACTTCGTCAGGTTACACGTATCTTCCACACTCTGCAGTAGGTACTATCGTATTCAGATGCTATCAGGATGACAGTTGACTTTTATTTTTTATTTATTTGTTTAACATCAATAATATAAAACATAAGGTTACAACTTATTCGTTGTAGCATAAACTTGACTGAGTTTTTCTGTACACCAACGAGCCTTCGACATTAGGTAGACCACAGATAATATATTAAATCACTTTCTATCCCTTTCTCTCGAGTGACTGTGTCCATAGGAGGAAAATAGATTATCTTATTTTTATCATCTTGATAGCGAACTGAATACATTCAGGACTTGAATTCAATCGCAAAAGCACCTTGCCCGCCATCCATACACCTCGACTACTTATAAATGATGCCATTCAAAGCATCTTCCTTTTCTAGGTTATAAAAGGAAGATGCTACCATTAGGTTTAGTTCGTTTCACTGTTACCATATGGAACAACATTTATGTTGTTAAATAAGATAGAAATCTTAACCCTGGGTACCAAATTGTATAGTATAATAACAATGGTCTTTAACTCTTATAACCCGAGTGTAAATATCTCGAAGAGATCTAACTCTTCGAGAACACGTTACTTAATGCCTGTTTAGGTTAGCTGAATTACATCTAAATCGGCGTTTTTGCAAGTCGTTGGTTTGATTGAATTCGAAGCTTCCGAAACTCTAAAAGATCTTGATTTATTGTGGACACGACAGTATATGAGGGTATTACTGCTGGATGATTCGTGTGCCATTTTTAAGAAATATTGAACTTTATAAGTATAGAGAGGTGTAGATGCTTAGGGACCCCGTCAGGTTAGTTACATACTGCACAATGTTGTATTTATAAACTTTTCATATTATAAATGCGAAAGTTTGGATGGATGGATGGATGATTGTTACTTAATCACGCCAGAACGACCGTACGGGTCAAGATAAAATTTGGCTCAGAGATATAGTATTATGATTATAGTCTGGAATAACAAATGGGCTATTTTTTATTTCGGAAAATTAAAGAGTTCCCGCGGAAACCAAGAGCCCCGATAAATCAACCGATGATAACCAATTGATATCGTGCTCGATAACGTGGCAGCCCCGCGGGATGCGGTGCGGCGCGCGTGTTCGCAGTGACGGCGCGCGGCGCGCTGCCCGCTCGCGCGCCCGCCCCCGCGCCCGCCCTGGCCGCGCTGCTGCTGCCGCGCGCGCCTCTCGCGCCGCCCCGCCTGCTGCTGCTCGCCGACGACGAGCTGCAGGTATGTAGCGACACCCGCCTGACTGCCCTCTAACACCAAACAAACTATATATGTTGGCTAACTGCTACAGATAATATACAGTACACAAACACAATCATTATTTGTGTGTATAATAGTGAGTTCTATTGCATTCATTCAGAAGGATTCTTTTGGGCCATCTCTACCGAATTTTGCAAATCTCGTTTTGCAACACTTAACTGGCCAGGAGCCAGGACCGCCGAGCTCGACGCTTTTAGTTGCTAGTAAAATATTAATAGTTGTCTTTTACGTTCGCAGATGTGGCAAGCTTCGGATGCCAAAGAAGAGACATGAGAAAATCCTATCACAACGAGATAGGTACAATTACAATATTCTCTAATAGCTGATGCCCGTCCGCGACCTCGTTCGCGTGGATTGTTTTTTTTGTTCCCGCGGGAACTCATTTCTGAGATAAAAAATAGCCTATGTGTTATTCCAGACTATAGTCTATCTGTGTGCCAAATTTCATCCAGATCCGTTCAGCCGTTTTAGCGTGATTGAGTAACAAACAGCCATCCATCCATTCATACATCCGCCATTCATCCATCCTTCGCATTTATAATATTAAGTAAGTATAGATTTTCGTATCTATAGATATACTTAGTATCGGATTTATTTCGTATAGATATAGTATCGGTGCCACTGATTAAGTACGATATTATATTATCTGATATAATATGTGATCGGTGCGAAACCGGGGCGGATTGCTAGTAAAAATAACAATATGATAAAATACGAGCATAACAGTATCGTGGCCGTCTAGAGTGCAGGACGCACGGCCCACTGGTCCGCGGCTCGCGCGTCACTCCCGTCCCGGCCCCGCACGCGGCACACGGCATGGCGCTCCTACTCGCGCCCCGCAGCCTCCGGCTCGCAGCTCGAGCGAGGCTCGTACCTCGCGACCCCGGCGGGCGAGCCCGGCTCCACGACGGCTCTGTGTGCTCGCAGGCGAGGCGGCCGGCGTCGTGCGCGCCCGCCGCGCCGCCGCCGTGCGCGCCGTGCGAGCGCGCGCCGCGCCCCGCCTGTCGCGTGCCCGCCGCCGCCACCGCGCGCGGCCTGCGCGTCACGTGCTGCGCGCCGGCGCCGCGCGCGCGCCCGCCCTGCGCGCCGGCGCCGCGCGCGCGCCCGCCCTGCGCGCCGCACTGCGCACCCGCGCCGCGCACCTGCGCCGCGCGCCGAGCACAGGCGAGTCGCGATCGCACCCTATTGTATTTTGTATTTTGTCTAGTCACTATTCTACACTTTTTGAGACACTTCAAATAAATTATTATCTAGATGGGGAATGATAATCAAGTGACACTGCAGGTGATGTGACCTACTACCTACCTAGTCGCTAATCTCGTTGTCTTCTCTGGTGTTTCTCGTTTGGTAGCTCGAGACATCACCGTTGGCACAACCAGCCCCCCGCGTAGGAACAAGCGCAAGCCCCCCGCGTAGCGACCGGTGGCGCCGCCATGGTCTCTCATAGTTCTGAGTCGATTTTATCATTAAGAGTAGAAGTTTTATAGTCGGGGTATGTTTACTATTTTCTATCATTTCAGGTCAAAGAGTTAGAAAGCTGCTCCGCCCCGAACTGTACCTCTATAAGCCGTGATAAATGCGGGGACCAACTGGACTTCGTGGCGCGGCGTCTCGCGGCCGCCGAGAGCGCGCGCCGCGCCGCCTACGAGCGGGACGTGACGTCACGCGCCCCGCCCCCCGCACCCGCGCCCGCGCCCTACCGCCTGCACGCGGAGCGCGAGTGTCTGTGCGCCACGGACGGCGAGCGGTACGCGGTGTCGCCCCTGCACGCCGCGCCCGCGCCCGCGCCGCGCCGCTGCGAGCCCGGCCGCGCGCCGCCGCCGCCCTGCCCCGTGCGCGTCGAGCCCTTCGACCGCTGCGAGCTGCGCCGAGCGCGCCACCTCGACCCGTGCGGACATCGCCCCAGGATCTTTCTCGACATCGATCGCACTGCGCTCCCGGAAACTGACGACCCGCCGAAGCGGCGACGTCTGGACTTCGCGAGCGACGCGCCGGTCGCCCCGGCCGAGCGCGCGCCGGCCCCCGGCGGCTTGACGACGCGGATCATGGACACGTTCCGGCGGCGCGCGCCCGCCTCGTGCGCGCGCCGGGCGTGCGCGGCGCCATGCGCGGGGCCGGGCGCGCGGCGCGCTGGCGACGCGGGCTGGTGCGCCCGCCTGGCGCCGCGCGCGGCCGTCGCGCCGCCCTGCCGCCCACCGACCGTCATCGAGCGCCTCGGCCGGCGCCCGGGCGGCGAGGGCGCCGAGCCGTGCGGTGCTCGTCGCGAGTTCCACACGAGCGTGTTCGCCGCAGGCGGGGCGGTCTGCCCCTCTCGACCGGATGCCAGTAAAGCTGTCGACGTGAATGTGGACACTCGCAGCCTGGAGGCCGTGCTGCGCGCGAGGGCGCAGCTGCAGGAGGCGGCGCGCGGCCGCGTGGTGGCGCCGGAGCGTGACGCGGCGCGGGCGCGGCCCGGGGCCGGAGCGCTCGAGCTCCGCGTGCCGCCGTCCGCTGAAGCCGTTCGCGTGCGGGTGTCGCTCGACTTCGGCCCGGCACAGCCGGCGCCGTGCCGGACGCCGGCCGCGGCGAGCCAGAACCCGGCTGCGGCGTGCCAGGGCCCAGACGCGGCGTACCACAGCCCGGCGGCCACGCATCGGTCGTCGGCCGCGACGTGCCAGAATCCGGCCACAGCGGAGGCGCCCAGCGCGCGAACCGTATGTTCTTGCAGTTCCGACTCTTGGCTGTCGATAAAAAAAATACATAAAATGTTTTCGGGAGGACGTAAAGATGATGAAGGTTCTAAGACAGATAAAGATGTACATCTACGGAGGCCCCGTAAAACCGAAGAAAAGGGTGAAGATATTCTGGCACTCAGGGCGGGCGACGAAATACGACGAGAAGAGCGGCCTATTGGGCGGTGCCCACCGCGCGCGCCGGGCGGAGCGCGCAAGGCGTGCGCGCCGCACGTGCCGAGCGAGCGAGGCGGGCCGTCACGAAACAAAGCACGGTTTTCGTCCACGCAGGATTTCGTTATCCCTGTTCATTTATCGTAAGCGAGTAGCTATTGTCGTGTGCGTGTGTCTTTTTAAATAAAAAAATTCCAGTGAAATTTTACAATGTTGTGTATTTTAATAAATAACAGTAACGAATATTATTATTTCTTTCAACACATTTTTCCAATTAATCTAAATATTTCAAACTTAAATTATATTAGTTATATTTTATGCCATAAACTGCAACATGACGAAATTACACTATAAAAAATAGTAGATATTATCCTAATAGTATAGATTCTAACTACTGGATAGAGACAAAAAATTTTTGCAGATATTATCTTAAAACATCCACTAAAATGTGTCATTATTTTGCTGTATAGGACCATCACGGGACAGAACCACATTAAGCATATCATTGACCGAGCGAAGCGAGTCTACTTGAGTGAATTGGTACTTGTCCGTCCGTCCGTCCATCCGTCCGTCTGTCAGAGCATTATAACTTCTGAATTACTGGACGTAATTACTTCAAATTTAAATATAATATGTAAACCGATGGCCTCCCGCCGAATATGGCTTAAAAAGTTATAAAAATCTTTATTTCAGGGGGGGCTCTCATAGAAACGAATGCGAAGTAAAATATTTTTAGGCGTAACATAGGGTTGTGGTATATCATTTTAAAGATAATTAGGAATAAAGTCCAAAAACATTTTTTTTAAAAAATTTCCCCTTAAATTGACGAAATGGGGGGCTTTCAAAATGGAGATTTTCTAACGTCCAAAGGTGACCTCAGAACTCTCAATTTTCTGACAGACTGAGCCTGAAACTTGATCAATTATTTGAATTATATCCTGTACTTTAACAAAAAATACTAAAATTAGATAAATATTATAAGAAAACGAAATTATTTCATTTTTAATGAGCCTCAGTATTTTAACAGAACTTCACAATAATGTCAATAGATGGCGCTAATGTTAAAAGTTAAATATTTCAAAATATAGTTAAAACTATAATATTACCGCGAGGTCTCAGTTCGGGGCGAACCACTAGTCTGTCTCTGTGCCAAATTTCATCCAGATCCGTTCAGCCGTTGGGACGTGATTGGGTAACAAACATCCATCCATACAACCATACATCCATACCGACATCCATACATCCAAACTTTTTGTAAGAAATGTAAATGATGATACTAAAATGGGAGAGTAAATGTAACGATCCGTTTTCAATACATAAAATACATATATTTAATACATAAAATACATAATATAACTACAACTATACGATGTAGATGTACTATATGTAGATTACGTAAAATATAATAAACATATTATATGGTTAACATTGTTGACCATGAGTTTTGAAATCTTTTATGTGCCAAGTGCCTAACTAATTACCCGACATGTCTTCTAAAACGTAGACAAGTGGCGAGCGTCTAGCGATTTTTTGAAAAGATTATTGGTTAATGTACTAATAAACTGTGACCCATTGTCAAGAAAAATAGTTTGACAAACGCCGTGAATAAGGAATATTTGTTCTTCTAAAATTTTTACAATTACTTCTGAAATAGCTTTCTTAATGGGGAAAATATGACAAAATTTGGAAAAACAACAGGTAATTACTAGAATGTATGAATTTATTGTCTCCGGCTCCGAAACTACATAAGCATAGATGAATAGATGTAATATAGTCAGCAGTCTTCGGAAGTGACTCTGTGTGTCTCGATCAATGGTATCATGCCACTGGAACGGGGAAGATCAGATTTATCTATTAAATTAATAAAAATATTATAAGATTGAATTTGAAGAAAAAATATTTCAGTAAATTCATTCATTTTAGTCTTCCTCGAAAATTGTCTGATAGAAAAACCTGAATAAATCAAATATATAAAACGCGTAAGATAGATATACTAAGAAAACAAAAACTTATTGTAAAACTCGAATAATAAATGAGATATCACTGACCAACATAACATGTAACTCAAGTAATGTAAAATATACTGAGAAAACGGCAAAGTTAAGTTTGTAAACGTGGTGACATAACATAACCGTTAGGTTAGGGAGAGTTAGGTTAGGGAGAGTTAGGTTAGGGAGAGTTAGGTTAGGGAGAGTTAGGTTAGGGAGAGTTAGGTTAGGGAGAGTTAGGTTAGGGAGAGTTAGGTTAGGGAGAGTTAGGTTAGGGAGAGTTAGGTTAGGGAGAGTTAGGTTAGGGAGAGTTAGGTTAGGGAGAGTTAGGTTAGGGAGAGTTAGGTTAGGGAGAGTTAGGTTAGGGAGAGTTAGGTTAGGGAGAGTTAGGTTAGGGAGAGTTAGGTTAGGGAGAGTTAGGTTAGGGAGAGTTAGGTTAGGGAGAGTTAGGTTAGGGAGAGTTAGGTTAGGGAGAGTTAGGTTAGGGAGAGTTAGGTTAGGGAGAGTTAGGTTAGGGAGAGTTAGGTTAGGGAGAGTTAGGTTAGGGAGAGTTAGGTTAGGGAGAGTTAGGTTAGGGAGAGTTAGGTTAGGGAGAGTTAGGTTAGGGAGAGTTAGGTTAGGGAGAGTTAGGTTAGGGAGAGTTAGGTTAGGGAGAGTTAGGTTAGGGAGAGTTAGGTTAGGGAGAGTTAGGTTAGGGAGAGTTAGGTTAGGGAGAGTTAGGTTAGGGAGAGTTAGGTTAGGGAGAGTTAGGTTAGGGAGAGTTAGGTTAGGGAGAGTTAGGTTAGGGAGAGTTAGGTTAGGGAGAGTTAGGTTAGGGAGAGTTAGGTTAGGGAGAGTTAGGTTAGGGAGAGTTAGGTTAGGGAGAGTTAGGTTAGGGAGAGTTAGGTTAGGGAGAGTTAGGTTAGGGAGAGTTAGGTTAGGGAGAGTTAGGTTAGGGAGAGTTAGGTTAGGGAGAGTTAGGTTAGGGAGAGTTAGGTTAGGGAGAGTTAGGTTAGGGAGAGTTAGGTTAGGGAGAGTTAGGTTAGGGAGAGTTAGGTTAGGGAGAGTTAGGTTAGGGAGAGTTAGGTTAGGGAGAGTTAGGTTAGGGAGAGTTAGGTTAGGGAGAGTTAGGTTAGGGAGAGTTAGGTTAGGGAGAGTTAGGTTAGGGAGAGTTAGGTTAGGGAGAGTTAGGTTAGGGAGAGTTAGGTTAGGGAGAGTTAGGTTAGGGAGAGTTAGGTTAGGGAGAGTTAGGTTAGGGAGAGTTAGGTTAGGGAGAGTTAGGTTAGGGAGAGTTAGGTTAGGGAGAGTTAGGTTAGGGAGAGTTAGGTTAGGGAGAGTTAGGTTAGGGAGAGTTAGGTTAGGGAGAGTTAGGTTAGGGAGAGTTAGGTTAGGGAGAGTTAGGTTAGGGAGAGTTAGGTTAGGGAGAGTTAGGTTAGGGAGAGTTAGGTTAGGGAGAGTTAGGTTAGGGAGAGTTAGGTTAGGGAGAGTTAGGTTAGGGAGAGTTAGGTTAGGGAGAGTTAGGTTAGGGAGAGTTAGGTTAGGGAGAGTTAGGTTAGGGAGAGTTAGGTTAGGGAGAGTTAGGTTAGGGAGAGTTAGGTTAGGGAGAGTTAGGTTAGGGAGAGTTAGGTTAGGGAGAGTTAGGTTAGGGAGAGTTAGGTTAGGGAGAGTTAGGTTAGGGAGAGTTAGGTTAGGGAGAGTTAGGTTAGGGAGAGTTAGGTTAGGGAGAGTTAGGTTAGGGAGAGTTAGGTTAGGGAGAGTTAGGTTAGGGAGAGTTAGGTTAGGTTAGGTTAGGTTAGGTTAGGTTAGGTTAGGTTAGGTTAGGTTAGGTTAGGTTAGGTTAGGTTAGGTTAGGTTAGGTTAGGTTAGGTTAGGTTAGGTTAGGTTAGGTTAGGTTAGGTTAGGTTAGGTTAGGTTAGGTTAGGTTAGGTTAGGTTAGGTTAGGTTAGGTTAGGTTAGGTTAGGTTAGGTTAGGTTAGGTTAGGATAGGTTAGGTTAGGTTAGGTTAGGTTAGGTTAGGTTAGGTTAGGTTAGGTTAGGTTAGGTTAGGTTAGGTTAGGTTAGGTTAGGTTAGGTTAGGTTAGGTTAGGTTAGGTTAGGTTAGGTTAGGTTAGGTTAGGTTAGGTTAGGTTAGGTTAGGTTAGGTTAGGTTAGGTTAGGTTAGGTTAGGTTAGGTTAGGTTAGGTTAGGTTAGGTTAGGTTAGGTTAGGTTAGGTTAGGTTAGGTTAGGTTAGGTTAGGTTAGGTTAGGTTAGGTTAGGTTAGGTTAGGTTAGGTTAGGTTAGGTTAGGTTAGGTTAGGTTAGGTTAGGTTAGGTTAGGTTAGGTTAGGTTAGGTTAGGTTAGGTTAGGTTAGGTTAGGTTAGGTTAGGTTAGGTTAGGTTAGGTTAGGTTAGGTTAGGTTAGGTTAGGTTAGGTTAGGTTAGGTTAGGTCAGGTTAGGTTAGGTTAGGTTAGGTTAGGTTAGGTTAGGTTAGGTTAGGTTAGGTTAGGTTAGGTTAGGTTAGGTTAGGTTAGGTTAGGTTAGGTTAGGTTAGGTTAGGTTAGGTTAGGTTAGGTTAGGTTAGGTTAGGTTAGGTTAGGTTAGGTTAGGTTAGGTTAGGTTAGGTTAGGTTAGGTTAGGTTAGGTTAGGTTAGGTTAGGTTAGGTTAGGTTAGGTTAGGTTAGGTTAGGTTAGGTTAGGTTAGGTTAGGTTAGGTTAGGTTAGGTTAGGTTAGGTTAGGTTAGGTTAGGTTAGGTTAGGTTAGGTTAGGTTAGGTTAGGTTAGGTTAGGTTAGGTTAGGTTAGGTTAGGTTAGGTTAGGTTAGGTTAGGTTAGGTTAGGTTAGGTTAGGTTAGGTTAGGTTAGGTTAGGTTAGGTTAGGTTAGGTTAGGTTAGGTTAGGTTAGGTTAGGTTAGGTTAGGTTAGGTTAGGTTAGGTTAGGTTAGGTTAGGTTAGGTTAGGTTAGGTTAGGTTAGGTTAGGTTAGGTTAGGTTAGGTTAGGTTAGGTTAGGTTAGGTTAGGTTAGGTTAGGTTAGGTTAGGTTAGGTTAGGTTAGGTTAGGTTAGGTTAGGTTAGGTTAGGTTAGGTTAGGTTAGGTTAGGTTAGGTTAGGTTAGGTTAGGTTAGGTTAGGTTAGGTTAGGTTAGGTTAGGTTAGGTTAGGTTAGGTTAGGTTAGGTTAGGTTAGGTTAGGTTAGGTTAGGTTAGGTTAGGTTAGGTTAGGTTAGGTTAGGTTAGGTTAGGTTAGGTTAGGTTAGGTTAGGTTAGGTTAGGTTAGGTTAGGTTAGGTTAGGTTAGGTTAGGTTAGGTTAGGTTAGGTTAGGTTAGGTTAGGTTAGGTTAGGTTAGGTTAGGTTAGGTTAGGTTAGGTTAGGTTAGGTTAGGTTAGGTTAGGTTAGGTTAGGTTAGGTTAGGTTAGGTTAGGTTAGGTTAGGTTAGGTTAGGTTAGGTTAGGTTAGGTTAGGTTAGGTTAGGTTAGGTTAGGTTAGGTTAGGTTAGGTTAGGTTAGGTTAGGTTAGGTTAGGTTAGGTTAGGTTAGGTTAGGTTAGGTTAGGTTAGGTTAGGTTAGGTTAGGTTAGGTTAGGTTAGGTTAGGTTAGGTTAGGTTAGGTTAGGTTAGGTTAGGTTAGGTTAGGTTAGGTTAGGTTAGGTTAGGTTAGGTTAGGTTAGGTTAGGTTAGGTTAGGTTAGGTTAGGTTAGGTTAGGTTAGGTTAGGTTAGGTTAGGTTAGGTTAGGTTAGGTTAGGTTAGGTTAGGTTAGGTTAGGTTAGGTTAGGTTAGGTTAGGTTAGGTTAGGTTAGGTTAGGTTAGGTTAGGTTAGGTTAGGTTAGGTTAGGTTAGGTTAGGTTAGGTTAGGTTAGGTTAGGTTAGGTTAGGTTAGGTTAGGTTAGGTTAGGTTAGGTTAGGTTAGGTTAGGTTAGGTTAGGTTAGGTTAGGTTAGGTTAGGTTAGGTTAGGTTAGGTTAGGTTAGGTTAGGTTAGGTTAGGTTAGGTTAGGTTAGGTTAGGTTAGGTTAGGTTAGGTTAGGTTAGGTTAGGTTAGGTTAGGTTAGGTTAGGTTAGGTTAGGTTAGGTTAGGTTAGGTTAGGTTAGGTTAGGTTAGGTTAGGTTAGGTTAGGTTAGGTTAGGTTAGGTTAGGTTAGGTTAGGTTAGGTTAGGTTAGGTTAGGTTAGGTTAGGTTAGGTTAGGTTAGGTTAGGTTAGGTTAGGTTAGGTTAGGTTAGGTTAGGTTAGGTTAGGTTAGGTTAGGTTAGGTTAGGTTAGGTTAGGTTAGGTTAGGTTAGGTTAGGTTAGGTTAGGTTAGGTTAGGTTAGGTTAGGTTAGGTTAGGTTAGGTTAGGTTAGGTTAGGTTAGGTTAGGTTAGGTTAGGTTAGGTTAGGTTAGGTTAGGTTAGGTTAGGTTAGGTTAGGTTAGGTTAGGTTAGGTTAGGTTAGGTTAGGTTAGGTTAGGTTAGGTTAGGTTAGGTTAGGTTAGGTTAGGTTAGGTTAGGTTAGGTTAGGTTAGGTTAGGTTAGGTTAGGTTAGGTTAGGTTAGGTTAGGTTAGGTTAGGTTAGGTTAGGTTAGGTTAGGTTAGGTTAGGTTAGGTTAGGTTAGGTTAGGTTAGGTTAGGTTAGGTTAGGTTAGGTTAGGTTAGGTTAGGTTAGGTTAGGTTAGGTTAGGTTAGGTTAGGTTAGGTTAGGTTAGGTTAGGTTAGGTTAGGTTAGGTTAGGTTAGGTTAGGTTAGGTTAGGTTAGGTTAGGTTAGGTTAGGTTAGGTTAGGTTAGGTTAGGTTAGGTTAGGTTAGGTTAGGTTAGGTTAGGTTAGGTTAGGTTAGGTTAGGTTAGGTTAGGTTAGGTTAGGTTAGGTTAGGTTAGGTTAGGTTAGGTTAGGTTAGGTTAGGTTAGGTTAGGTTAGGTTAGGTTAGGTTAGGTTAGGTTAGGTTAGGTTAGGTTAGGTTAGGTTAGGTTAGGTTAGGTTAGGTTAGGTTAGGTTAGGTTAGGTTAGGTTAGGTTAGGTTAGGTTAGGTTAGGTTAGGTTAGGTTAGGTTAGGTTAGGTTAGGTTAGGTTAGGTTAGGTTAGGTTAGGTTAGGTTAGGTTAGGTTAGGTTAGGTTAGGTTAGGTTAGGTTAGGTTAGGTTAGGTTAGGTTAGGTTAGGTTAGGTTAGGTTAGGTTAGGTTAGGTTAGGTTAGGTTAGGTTAGGTTAGGTTAGGTTAGGTTAGGTTAGGTTAGGTTAGGTTAGGTTAGGTTAGGTTAGGTTAGGTTAGGTTAGGTTAGGTTAGGTTAGGTTAGGTTAGGTTAGGTTAGGTTAGGTTAGGTTAGGTTAGGTTAGGTTAGGTTAGGTTAGGTTAGGTTAGGTTAGGTTAGGTTAGGTTAGGTTAGGTTAGGTTAGGTTAGGTTAGGTTAGGTTAGGTTAGGTTAGGTTAGGTTAGGTTAGGTTAGGTTAGGTTAGGTTAGGTTAGGTTAGGTTAGGTTAGGTTAGGTTAGGTTAGGTTAGGTTAGGTTAGGTTAGGTTAGGTTAGGTTAGGTTAGGTTAGGTTAGGTTAGGTTAGGTTAGGTTAGGTTAGGTTAGGTTAGGTTAGGTTAGGTTAGGTTAGGTTAGGTTAGGTTAGGTTAGGTTAGGTTAGGTTAGGTTAGGTTAGGTTAGGTTAGGTTAGGTTAGGTTAGGTTAGGTTAGGTTAGGTTAGGTTAGGTTAGGTTAGGTTAGGTTAGGTTAGGTTAGGTTAGGTTAGGTTAGGTTAGGTTAGGTTAGGTTAGGTTAGGTTAGGTTAGGTTAGGTTAGGTTAGGTTAGGTTAGGTTAGGTTAGGTTAGGTTAGGTTAGGTTAGGTTAGGTTAGGTTAGGTTAGGTTAGGTTAGGTTAGGTTAGGTTAGGTTAGGTTAGGTTAGGTTAGGTTAGGTTAGGTTAGGTTAGGTTAGGTTAGGTTAGGTTAGGTTAGGTTAGGTTAGGTTAGGTTAGGTTAGGTTAGGTTAGGTTAGGTTAGGTTAGGTTAGGTTAGGTTAGGTTAGGTTAGGTTAGGTTAGGTTAGGTTAGGTTAGGTTAGGTTAGGTTAGGTTAGGTTAGGTTAGGTTAGGTTAGGTTAGGTTAGGTTAGGTTAGGTTAGGTTAGGTTAGGTTAGGTTAGGTTAGGTTAGGTTAGGTTAGGTTAGGTTAGGTTAGGTTAGGTTAGGTTAGGTTAGGTTAGGTTAGGTTAGGTTAGGTTAGGTTAGGTTAGGTTAGGTTAGGTTAGGTTAGGTTAGGTTAGGTTAGGTTAGGTTAGGTTAGGTTAGGTTAGGTTAGGTTAGGTTAGGTTAGGTTAGGTTAGGTTAGGTTAGGTTAGGTTAGGTTAGGTTAGGTTAGGTTAGGTTAGGTTAGGTTAGGTTAGGTTAGGTTAGGTTAGGTTAGGTTAGGTTAGGTTAGGTTAGGTTAGGTTAGGTTAGGTTAGGTTAGGTTAGGTTAGGTTAGGTTAGGTTAGGTTAGGTTAGGTTAGGTTAGGTTAGGTTAGGTT